>JACBWV010000610.1:160658394-160733977 GCA_013435795.1 Chlamydomonas sp. ICE-L | reverse complement strand
TTGCTATTTTACGCTGGACGCCAGAAAGGTATTCCTGGGCTTGTGACGTCACGGTTAAGAAATATGGGTTTTGTTGTGTTTGTAAATTTATATTAGACATCACGATGATTACCGAAGATGCAGCGGGTACGAAAGATGGTTCCTGCACCATCTCCGCCCCCCCCCCCTTCTCAACCCCCACCACCCAACCCTTTCCCACTACATCCCCCCATTATCCCCCCCCCACACCCCCCCCCCCCCCCCCCCCCCCCCCCCCCCCTCCCCTCGATTACAGATGAATTAATATAAAACAAGTAAATGAATCTAAATGACAAAAAATGAACATAAATTGCATTTCTTGACCCACCTGGGACAGCCACAGTTTAAATTGATCTCATCATATCCATACTCTGCAACCTGTCACAACAAAAGGTGTGGTGTGGTGTGTGGTGTGCTTTATGTACTGTGGTGTGTAAGTTTCGTTTTCTGGGTGGAAAATGTTGCCCTTTTTTGTGTGAGCCGTACGATGCTCGAACGGGGGTTTATCCCTATTAATATACACAGTGTGCTAGACAGGGGGAGGGTGCCCTGGACCATTTGACAGCTGACAACGTGCAGATCATTGAGGAAGCTGCTGAGAAGGTGAGTAAAAGGAATAGTATATACTAGAGTGCTAGACAGGGGGAGCGTTTAGACTGTCTGTAGTCCTGTGACTACAGTCTGACCGGCCACATGACTAGCCAGACCCGGCCACGGCAATCTGAAGTGTTCCGTAGGCGGACGCGGAGAGCCAGGTAAGGTCAAGGTGTCTTTAAACATGTCTTGAAACTGTCTGCAGCCCTGTGGCTACATTCTGTACTCGGAGTGTGGATACATTCTGTACTGCAGCCCTGTGGTAATATTCTGTACTGCTAGAGTGCTAGAAAAGGGGAGTCTTGAAACTGTCTGCAGCCCTGTGGCTACATTCTGTACACGGGTGTGTGGTGCAGTAGTGTGTATGCTGCCCATGTTTACACCGCCTGCAGACGGTGAGCAGCCTGAAGGCCGGTACGAAGGGACCGGCATATCATATGATTTTGGCCAAAGGTGAGTATGATATCATATGATATCATACAAATTACATCATATGATATAGTATTTAAGTGGTAACTTTGGCCTAGTCAGACTGCCGGCATCATAGGGTATCATATGATATCATGTTGCCGTTCCCTAGTTATACCACATGCTGCAATATGTGTCACCAATTGCCTCCGACCATGCCCACCTTCCTAACAGCTTCTGCCACCTGCGCAGGATCGCTACCGCCCAGCTTTAATTTTGCTTGTATTTCTCCTCCCCTTTATTTGCAGCGGTAAGAAATTCTTAATGTGCATCACCAAGATCGAGTTGCCTCCGGCCTTGCCCACCTTCTTTGCAGCTTCTGCTAGCTGCACAGGATTTCTACCGCCCAGCTTTATTTTTGCTTGTATTTCTTCTCCCTTTTATTTGCAGCGGTAAGACATTCTTTATGTGCGTCACCAAACTCGAGTTGCCTCGGGCCAAGCCCACCTTCTTAGTAGCTTCTGCCAGCTGCGCAGGATCGCTACCGCCCAGCTTTAATTTTGCTTTTATTTCTTCATCCTTAATTTGCAGCAATACGACATTATTTATTTTGTGTGTGTCACCAAACTCGAGTTGCCTCCGACCATGCCCACCTTCCTTGCAGCTTCTGCCAGCTGCGCAGGATCGCTACCGCACAGCTTTAATTTTGCTTGTATCTATTCTTCCCTTTATTTGCAGCAATACTTGAGCAATACGACATTATCTATTATGTGTGTGTCACTAAACTTGAGTTGCCTCCAACCATACCCACCTTCTCAGTAGCTTCTGCCAGCTGCGCAGGTTTGCTACCTTCTATATACTTTATGCGCAACGATACCACATTCTATATACCGTATGTGCAACATGTAATGGCAAATGATTTGGCATACGACCATTTGCCAACGTCGTTTCAGCACGTAAGTGAGCCGGTCCCGGGTCGCCGGCGTTTGCCAAGTTTGTCCAACACCGTCGATTCAAACAAACTCAGTTCGACTGGTCCAGATCGCCTTGATCGTTCCTTGCATGCACTGATTTCGAACAATGAGCTGGTCGCGCCTATTGAAGCTGGTCGCGTCTGTCGAAGCTGGTCGCGCCTATCGCACTGACTGGTTTGACCGCCAGCGGTTTGAACGCTAGCCGGATGCCACATTTCCATGTCCCAGACCCGAAGGGTGATTCGACCACCACCATTCCGTTGCGAGGATCTGCTCCGAGCCTGGAGTACTACATATGGAGGTCTCTGGCCACTCATGCACATCTCACAAAGAAGATTTGATGCACCGACCATTCCCCCCCCCCCCCAAAAAAAACACCAATATTACGAACGAGGTTATCAGATTTCCTCAGTCGTTAGCCAGGCAGAGCCCTGATTTGGATCATTTCTTTTCCAGACTATGACCGAGAGGAACTGTTTTTAAAAGCATTCCCAAGCAACCTACGATACTTTTAAACATGGAAGAAGGAAATGTAAAAAGCAAATTGTAGCTTTGCCAAATGTTTCCAAGTCAAACCTTGAGCAAGTCCCAGACCCAAACCTGTTGCCAAATTAGTTTTGCCACACATTTGTGATCCATGAAATATTTAATTCAAATTGAAAAACCACATTTGCCAATGTTTATTCTTGCAATTACATGTTGCGCATACGGTATATCTTAAATGTGTATTTTTATTTCTTCTCCCCTTTACTCACAGCGACACCATATATATATATATATTAAATATATATATATATATATATATATATATATATATATATATATATATATATATATATATATATATATATCAGTATCGCTACTGCCCAAATTAAAAGTGTATTTTATTTCATCTCCCCTTTACCCACAGCAATACCACATTCTGTGTGTATGTCACCTATCACAAGTTGCCTCCGACCATGCCCACCTTCTTAGCAGCTTCTGCCAGCTGCGCAGGATCGCCACAGCCCAGCTTTGATTTTGCTTTTATTTCATCTCCCCTTTACCCACAGCAATACCACATTCTGTGTGTATGTCACCAATCACAAGTTGCCTCCAACCATGCCCACCTTCTTAGCAGCTTCTGCAGCTGCGCAGGATCGCCACAGCCCAGCTTTGATTTTGCTTTTATTTTCATCTCCCCTTTACCCACAGCAATACCACATTCTGTGTGTATGTCACCAATCACAAGTTGCCTCCAACCATGCCCACCTTCTTAGCAGCTTCTGCCAGCTGCGCAGGATCGCCACAGCCCAGCTTTGATTTTGCTTTTATTTCATCTCCCCTTTACCCACAGCAATACCACATTCTGTGTGTATGTCACCAATCACAAGTTGCCTCCTCCGACCATGCCCACCTTCTTAGCAGCTTCTGCCAGCTGCGCAGGATCGCCACAGCCCAGCTTTGATTTGCTTTTATTTCATCTCCCCTTTACCCACAGCAATACCACATTCTGTGTGTATGTCACCAATCACAAGTTGCCTCCGACCATGCCCACCTTCTTAGCAGCTTCTGCCAGCTGCGCAGGATCGCCACAGCCCAGCTTTGATTTTGCTTTTATTTCATCTCCCCTTTACCCACAGCAATACCACATTCTGTGTGTATGTCCACCAATCACAAGTTGCCTCCAACCATGCCCACCTTCTTAGCAGCTTCTGGCCAGCTGCGCAGGATCGCCACAGCCCAGCTTTGATTTTGCTTTTATTTCATCTCCCCTTTACCCACAGCAATACCACATTCTGTGTGTATGTCACCAATCACAAGTTGCCTCCGACCATGCCCACCTTCTTAGCAGCTTCTGCCAGCTGCGCAGGATCGCCACAGCCCAGCTTTGATTTTGCTTTTATTTCATCTCCCCTTTACCCACAGCAATACCACATTCTGTGTGTATGTCACCAATCACAAGTTGCCTCCGACCATACCCACCTTCTTAGCAGCTTCTGCCAGCTGCGCAGGATCGCTACCGCCCAGCTGGCACACTATGGGGTGCTGCTCTGGGGGGAACCACAAGTGCTTGTCCACATTCTCCTTCCCGCAATGGATAATAGTCTTGTCAACCACCACTGCGAGGTTCAGCAAGAATGAAGCCAAAATCAGGGCCAGATCAGGATTTGCAATCCTAAACCCCACACCCCAAACCTTTCAAACCTCACACCCTAAAACCCTTACAGGGTTCCATCCATCCAGGATTCACCGGCCATGGCTGAGCATAGTGGATGGTAAAGGCAAGCTGGACAGAGATACGCCATGCACCGTGCTACATTCATATTTTGAACGAAATCCATCCCATGCACGCCACCTCATGGATGGCGCAAGCGGGAGGACGCAAAACAAAACTGCCCCAAGCAAGTTAGATAGAATGACCCCACATGATGATAGAGGGGTCCTCATCACTTGTTTTACAAAAAAAACTCCCTCACACCCCAGCTGTTTTCTTTCAAGTCCTAAGCCCTAAGCCCTAGACCCAAGCAAGGTAAGATAGAGTGATCCCATATTCCCGTTCAACGAATGGCTAAATGGCAGAGCTCCTTGACCGACATAGCTGCCGGGTTCGAGTCCCAACAGGTACGCCTTAGTGCTTGCGGTCGCTGTCAACCGCCATGGTAGCTTTGTCCAGTTAAAGTTGCAGCCTGTTCCCTACCGCTGTAAGACAGGGCTCCCTTAATACCACGCCCCACTAGGCGTTATCATTATTAGAGTGACCCCATGCACCGAAGTCTGACTGCACCCTCCCATGCACACACGTGCTCTCCACAAACACATGTCCTCACCACCCCCATGCACAGTACGTGCTTCCTACTCCCAAGCACACCCTGAGCTAAGTCGTCCACTGCACACTCCCATGCACACACATGCTCTCCACAAACACATGTCCTCACCACCCCCATGCACAGTACGTGCTTCCTACTCCCATGCACACCCTGTGCTATATAGTCCACTACACTCTCACATGCACACACACGCTCTCCCCACACACATGCGCCCACCACCCCCATGCACACCCCTGTGCTAAGTAGTCCACTGCAAACTCCCATGCACACACATACTGTTCCCACACCATGTCCTCACCACCCCCATGCACACCACATGCTCCCCCCACACACACGTCCTCTCCACCCCCATGCACACTACGTGCTTCCTCCTCCCATGCTCACCCTGTGCTAATTAGTCCACTGCAAACTCCCATGCACACACATGCTCTCCCCACACGCATGTCCTCACCACCCCCATGCACACACATGCTCCCCCCCCCCCACACGTCCTCTCCACCCCCATGCACACTACGTGCTTCCTCCTCCCATGCACACCCTGTGCTAAGTAGTCCACTGCGCACACGTCTTCCCTACCCCCATGCACACCACGTGCCTCCTACTCCCATGCACACACATGCTCTCCCCACACACACGTCTTCCCTACCCCCAAGCACACCATGTGCTTCCTACTCCCATGCACGTACTTTCGGTCCACAGCCATGTGCGCTTAGATAGGAGCCTTGCCATCTGCCTATAGTACAGGTCTGTCCAGTCCATCCTGCAGTACATGTGTGGAGGGATGAGGTGAGGGGAGGTCGAGGGACCCGCAATCGCCAATTGCCACGTGCCCAATATCGTTGAAGACACCCATTGAAGCAATTGAACACATGGGCAAGCATGATACTCATAATTATGATTAAAAAACAATAACACATGGACAAGCATGATACTCATAAGTATGATTTAAAAACAATAACACATGGACAAGCATGCTACTCATAATTATGATAAAAACAATAACACATGTAAAAAAACAAATTGTGAAAACAGGTGATACGTCGCATCGGGGCTTGGGTTAGTTTTGGCTTGAGTTGGGCTAGGGCTGGGCTTGGGTTGTTTTGGGCTTGGGTTGGGCTTGGGCAGGGCTTGGGCAGGGCTTGGGTTGGTTTGGGCTTGGTTTGGGCTAGGGCTGGGCGTGGGCTGGTTTGGGCTAGGGCTGGGCTTGGGTTGGGTTGGTTTGGGCTTGGTTTGAGCCTGGGCTGGGATTGGGTTTGTACTAGTTTGTACTAGTTGCATTGCCTTGCTTGCAACCCATCAACCACAAGTTTGTCTTTGTTACATACTCCCTAGATTTATCCTTCAACAACAAGGATTGCTTGTCCACTACCTAGTCATCACCACGGGTACCACCGGAACCATACTCATCACAACTATTACCAATCTCTCCACCTTAGGGATCAGTCTCTTTCCCAAGCTGCAGCGTGCAGGAGGGTCCAGGGTACAGGAGGGTACACCACGCCCCTCCAGGCGTTATCTCTTCTTTTTCTGCTCCCTAGATAGCGCTCCTAACTAGGGGCCGGCTATATAATATTAGTGAATAAGTAATATTACATAATATTCTATAATATTAGTCAGACGAGCCGTCTCACTAGAATTTTGAATATATTTGAAAAACTAATATTATTATGACAATGTAATCATATTATTTAATATTAGTTTTTCAACGACTACTATTAGTTGCCGTTCCCTACTCTAACACATGGGGTTCAGGGCTTCACTCGGACTTCACAATGATTCAGTGACACCACAGTCTACTGACGTATTGCTCACAAAGATCTGGGTTTAACCACACTGATCTGCATCACACAAAGTGCACTTCTGAATCTGAGCTATAACGGCCATACAAACACACACACAATAAACTACACAGGCACAGACCCAGTAAAAAGCTAACACACACACGCGCACACCAAACAACGCACAGGTGGCAAGCATGAGCGCAAAGATCTGAATCTCAGCGATTACTGGCGGCATCTTTAAAAGCAGCACCTGAACTGTTTCTCGTCTTAGCTTTCTGTCCATGTGACCATGTTGGGTTGGAACTCGAGCTGCCAGAAGGTAGACGACAGTTGGCCTGGTCTTCTCTGCCATCGTGTGTTCATCTCTGTCTACTTGAGTTATTCTCTGTCTACGTGTGTTCTTACATGGTTACAACGCTGTCTCTGTTTACTTGTGTTATTCTCTGTCTATGTGTGTTCTTCTCTCTCTGCGTGTGCTCTTACATGGTTACAACGCTGTCTCTGTCTACGTGTGTTCATCTCTGTCTACTTGTGTTATTCTCTGTCTACGTGGGTTCTTCTCTGTCTATGTGTGTTCTTACATGGTTACAACGCTGTCTCTGTCTACTTGTGTTATTCTCTGTCTACGTGTATTCTTGTCTGTCTGCGTGTGTTCTTACATGGTTACAATGCTGTCTCTGTCTACTTGTGTTATTCTCTGTCTACGTGTGTTCTTCTCTGTCATGGGAGCAACGATGTCTCTGTCTACACGGGCTCATCTCTGTCTATGTGTGTTCTTACATGGGAGCAACGCTGAGAAGTTGCCTAGGAGCCATGGCTGAGACCTGCCCCCTGAGACGCACGCACTCGTCGGTGTGTCAACGCAAATGGAATGCGAAAGCTGGTGTCAGTTGACTTCGCTCAAGACAATGGTGGGATACAATGATGGAGCGCGGTGCAAAGGCAGTGCTGTGCAAGTTATACAACCCGGAGTATTTCTAGGTTGAAGCAGGTTGAAGCGGGAAATGACGGCAGTGGCGTGGCTTGGTGGGCTTGGGGTGGGCTTGGGGGGCTTGGCGGGACGTCAGACGGCTTGCGCCGGCTTGCGCTTGTGGGGCGACCAGCCAGGTGGCGAACGTTCTCGGACAGGGCTCCGGATGCGGATGGCTCAAGTGGAGCCTGGGGGGGCCTGCCGTGGGGCGGCCTGGGGGGGCTGGGCCCGGGGGGCGGGGCCCGGGCTACGACGGGGGCTACAACTCTGGGCAGAGACTCTGGGCGACCCTGGGTTACACCTGGGTGCCTGGGTTACACCTGGGTGCCTGGGTTACGACGGGTGACCCATGCGGGCCCATGCCAATGGGCGTAAAACCCCATGGGCGTAAAAACCCCACGACCCCCGACGACCCCACGACTCCATGGGCGTAAAACTCCCCACGACCACATGGGCGTACAACCCCATCGATTAGGAGCTACCACCCAACTCGACTTCCAGGCATATCAAGCACCGCGCCTTCAATAGTCGCACCGATCAATCGTATCCTTTCGCTCCTCTGACAATTATGTCCCTCACTCGTGGAGTGCCGTGCTTGCGGCTCATGGCCGCATTAAGGGGGGCTGCAGTTCCTGCAATGCCCGATGCTTTTGCTCAGCCCAGGCTGCTCGATCGCAGCACGATCGGAGAGCCGCAGCTCTCAACCCGTGCGTCATTCGCCTCCAAAGCCCTTGCCCCAGATCATGCACCGATGAAAGCGATGCTGGCGTTCGCCCCCCTGGCAGCTAGGCCGAATATGTGGGATGCCGTCCGCTGGTCTTCCTCCGAAGCAAAGGAGGGTGAGAAGAAGAAGGCAGAGGGTGAGGTGGACGGCAAGGTGGCGGAGGGAGGGTCTGCGGCCGAAGCTGCTGAGACCAAGGCTGGTGAGAGGGAAGCAACTGTAGAAGAAGGGGCCAAGGCTGGTGAGGCGGGAGCAACTGTAGAAGAGGGGGCTGGGGAGATGCCAAGTTACGAGGACGTGTTGGAGCTGCTGAAGCTAAAGGAAGCAAGTCATGAAGAGCTCACTGCCAAGGTGGAGACCTTGACAGATAGTCTGAAGCGTAGCCTTGCAGAAATGGAGAATGTGCGCATGAGGGCAGCCAAGGAAAATGAAAGCGCCAAGAAGTTTGCATTGCAGGGTTTTGTGAAGGCCGTGTTGGACGTAGCTGATAACTTGGAGCGAGCTGCTGCTGTAGTGCCACCTGAGGCCCTGGAGCCCCCTGCAGATGGCAGTGCCATGGATTCTGAAAAGATGCGTTTACTGCTGAAGGGGCTGCTGGAGGGTGTGACAGCGACAGAGAAGATCATGTTGCATGTGCTCAAGATGAATGGTGTAGTGAAGTATGACCCCATGAATGAGAAGTTTGACCCTAACTTCCACGCAGCTCTGTTCGAGATCCCTGACCCTACCAAGGAGGTTGGAACAGTTGGTGTCTGCACCAAGAAAGGCTACACCCTACATGGACGGGTCATTCGCCCTGCCGACGTGGGAGTAGTCAGGGCCCCATAAGACTGCTGGGACGGTTGCTGCATGCACCAAGAAAGGCTACACCCTGCGAAAGCAGTTCATTCACCCTGCCGATGTGGGAGTTGCCAGGGCCCCACTAGACTGTTGGGACAGTTGCTGCATGCACCAAGAAAGGCTACACCCTGCATGGACGGGTCATTCGCCCTGCCGATGTGGGAGTTGACAGGGCCCCAATATGACTGTCAGAGCATTTGGTGCATGCACCATGAAAGGCTACACCCTGCGTAAACGGTTCATTCGCCGTGCCAATGTGGGAGTTGCCAAGGCCCCACAAGACTGCTGGGACGGTTGCTGCATGCACCATGAAAGGCTACACCCTGCGTAGACGTTCATTTGCCGTGCCGACGCGGGAGTTGTCAGGACCCCACAAGACTGCTGGGACGGTTACTGCATGCAAAATAAACGGGTCATTCGCCCTGCCAAGGTGGTGGTCAGCGCCCCATAAGACTGCTGGGCCCGCGGCTCCTTATTTCTCCTGCTTGTTGGAGTCCTGGATTCCTTTGTCAGCTGACAAGTGGCTTCCATCTGCCTCAAACTGGTCCCAGCATGGGATGCCTCTGTCAGCTGACAAGTGGCTTCCATCTGCATCAAACTGGTCCCAGCATGGGATGCCTCTGTCAGCTGACAAGTGGCTTCCATCTGCATCAAACTGGTCCCAGCATGGGATGCCTCTGTCAGCTGACAAGTGGCTTCCATCTGCATCAAACTGGTCCCAGCATGAGATGCCTCTGTCAGCTGACGAGTGGCTTCCATCTGCATCAAACTGGTCCCAGCATGAGATGCCTCTGTCAGCTGACAAGTGGCTTCCATCTGCATCAAACTGGTCCCAGCATGGGATGCCTCTGTCAGCTGACGAGTGGCTTCCTTTCCCTGTTCTTGAGTCAATCCTGAAGCTGGCTAGTGCGTCTGAAAACTGACATGAAAGGTGTTTTATTGGGGCCACAAGCTTAGGGCTTGACCCAGTGGCTGGCTAACAGAGCTGGATGGAAGCCGCTATGCGTAGCCCAAAAATGAATGGAGACACGGCAGCGTAGTTGTACGTTGTCTATGATTGAGTGACTTATGGTTAGGGGTCGGCTATATTATATAATAATAGTGGATAAATTATATTAAATATATTAGTCGGACGAGTTGTCTCACCAGAATTTCGAATTTATTTGGAAACTAATATTATTGTAACGATATAATAATATTAGTTTTTCAAACACTTATTTTAGTTGCCGTTCCCTACTTATGGTAGCCAGTGCTTTTCTGTTCAGCTACCTGCAGCAGCTTCCAGGCAGCTCCATGAGACTGCCACTGGGCTGAAGCTTAAGATTCCCGGAGCGCTGGAAAGCTGGCGATTCGAGCTTCCAGATGCATTAGGCTGCTTATTGTTGGGCTTAAGAGAAAGATCGGGTCATTGCCTAGAACCTGCTGCTCGTAGCTAAAACAAAAAGCAGTGATTGTAATGTATGGAATCATAGCTTTCCTTTTCAGCTACCAGTAGTACGTTCGAGGTAGCTCCCTTAGCCAGCCTCTGGACTAAGTCCCTATCGGTGGGCGGTAGCCATGTTTCCCCATATCATCCATGGCTTGATATATAATTGCTTTATTGCTTGTACCCAGTGATTTTGATGATGGTTGGAAGACCATCATGGATGTTGTGGAGAGGTCTTGTGTTGGGTCAACTATGGCCTGTGTATGACAATGTAATGTAATGAATATTTATGGATGGTCGCCCACACGCCTCATATCAAACAGTACATGATGAATGTTGTTGCCTCTTTTTTGTGGTGAAAGGATTTTTACCCCAAAGGATGGGCCTCCTTGCTTGCTAGCCCTAGATTCATGATGGAATGGGTGATAGTATAGGTATGATGCGTGTAGGATTCGTTTTTGTTTGTGTGGGTGGGTGGGTGGGTGGGTGGGGGGGGGGGGGGGGGGGGTCACCCCAAAGGATGGGTCTCCTTGTGCTAGCCTTATGCGTGTAGGATTCTTTTTTGTGTGTGTGAGTGTGTGTGTGTGTGGTGTGTGGGGGTGGGGGGGGTGGGGGGTGGGGGGGCACCCTAAAGGATGGGTCTCCTTGTGCTAGCCCTAGAATCAGAGAATTTTTCGATGAGCAAGGCAGAGCTGTTACTACAAAAAACGTACGTAGGCACCCTTAGGTCGGCGGCCCTGTAAGCTCGTAGCCTACTGGGGGTGGCAAGTCACTGCGCTATCAGGTCGTGTGTCCAGCAGGCTGCTGTCATAGCCTTAACTTGGCTTTACCCGCGCTTTGCTTCCACTACACTGCACATTTGGGGGAGCTCTGCAGCCTTTTATTTGGCTTAAAAGGGTGTATTCTGGGTGTAATGAAAGTGAAAGTGAAATTGTTACATCCGTGTAATACACAGGACGTGATGTTAAGGTAGGAAACCACAGCGTAAGCTGGAGCTAGCTATAGTCACCGTATTATGGGTGTGTAAGGGTGCCAAAGACCCTATAGGCCCTGTAGACTCGCATCAATCATGGCACTGTTTTCTTTTCGGCTATGAGCAGCAGCTTCTAGGCTGCTCTCCTGGATGGCTATCCAGCCAAACCGCAAGAACCCTCGTGCACCTGGAAGCTGACACAATCAGCTTTCCAGCACTGCTGAAATCTTTGGGTGTATCCCAGTGGCAGGCTCGGGGAGCTGCCTAGAAACTGCTAAGATAAGCCAATAACAGGTGACCGGCCTAGGTTCATGCGCAGGTGGCGTGGGACGAAGTCCTCTGTCAATGTTGAACCCTGAAGTATAGGCGGCTCCCCTCTGCCGGTAGCATGGGTTTCGTACCGAGATTGAGCTCTCATTGGGGGCCGATAGAAATAAAAACACTAAATCATGGCATTCGTACCGGTCGTTATTATTTCAGCTACGGGCAGCAGCTTCTAGGCAGCTCCCTGGGTCAGGCACTAGGCTAAGCCCTAAGATTTCGACAGTTCTGGACAGTAGATTCTGTCAGCTTCCAGATACATTAGGTTGTGTCAGATTTGGCTGAATAGCCAGTTCGGGGAGCTGTCTAAAAGCTGCTGCTTATAGCTAAAACTAAAGCCACTGAATCATGGCATGATAGATCCGTCATAGATAAGGATTTGTTTTTAAAGTTGTGAAAGGACTTTCACCCATTGGATTGGCAAGCTAGGTGATCTGCACCAGGGTTATTCAGGACGCTGCATCCTCCGTCGCAGATGCAATGCCTAAGGGTCCGTTGCGTCGCAGGACGCTGGCTATAAAATTGGTTGCGTCTTGGGTAGAAGAGCTGGGGATCCTCCTGAAGTACCCTGATCTGCACCCAGGCAACTAAGAGTCAGAGAGTCTGAGAGGATAGGATTGGATTGGATTGTTTCATGTTTTTCAACTAACTGTGGGGCTTCACGGTATCCCAATTCCAAGTCCCGCTCGTGCGGTACCCACGGGAATCAGGCAGGATACTGAGCGGAATAGGCAGTTTCAAGACTTGCCCTGGTCCACTGAGGGCCTAGACAGCATTTGGATTCCTGATCAGAGAAGTGGTAGCATACTAATATTTGTTCCTGGCCTACTGTTAAGCGGCAATGTTAGCATTATATATTTTCGCCTAAGCCCTCGTACTCAAGGAATCTAGGACCCTACAGAAAAAGTGCGGTGTGGTGAACAGGGGTAGTGGTGAATGTTCGTTTGGTCGTGGGTTGGGCGGGCCTGCTGCCCAGAAAAAAGTGGGCGCCTTATATTAAGTGCACCTACTATTAGGAGTGGCAACGCCATTCGAACTGAATCCTCAGTGTCCATGATTTGTGTCGGGAGACCCACCTCCAGAGGTGAAATACCTTTCACAACTTAAAAAAAAGCACGAACTAAGGGCGCCCGTCTGTTAAACGATAGTTTTGAGTTCAGTTCATCAGTATTTTTTCTGTTTAGCCCCTCCTGATATCATGGTTGGGCAAGTCCATCTATCCTTTTTGGCTGCCCCTTAACTGCAACATCATACAAAATAAAAGTACGTACAAGGATCAGGGTACTTCAGGAGGACGCCCAGCGCTGCTGCCTGAGATGCACCCAATTGCGTGGCCTGCGTCCGGGACACAATGAAATTATTAGCCTGAGTCTCGTACCCCCCCCCCCCCCAAAGTAAAAAAAAAAAAAAAACCAAAAAAAAAAAAAAAAAAAAAAAAAACAAAAAAAAAAAAAAATAAAACCAAAAAAACAAAAAAAAAAAAAAAAAAGGAAAAAAAAAAAAAAAAAAAAAAAACAAAAAAAAAAAAAAAAAAAAAAAAAAAAAAAAAAAAATAAAAAAAAAAAAAAAAAAAAAAAAAAAAAAAAACAAAAAAAAAAGAAAGAAAAAAAAAAAAAAAATAAAAAAAAAAAAAACAGAAAAAAAAAATAAAAAAAATAAAAAAAAAATAAAAAAAAAAAAAAAAAAAAAAAAACAAAAAAAAAACAAAAAAAAAAAACACAAAAATAAAAAAAGAAAAAAAAAAAAAACAAAAAAAACAAAAAAAAAAATAAAAAACCATAAAGAAAAAAAACAAAAAAAGAAAAAAAAAAAAAAAACAAAAGAAACAAAAACAAAAAAAAAAAAAAAAAAATAAAAAAAAAAAAAAAAAAAAAGAAAAAAGAAAGATAAACCCCCCCCCCCCCCCCCCCCCCCCCGTCACATCATATGTAAGTTGTAGCTGCTGCTCGCTACGTCTCATTGCGTCTCTGAAGTCCCCGGTCGGCGTCCGGCGTCCGAGCGCGAGCGTCTGAACTGTAGTACACGTCCAATGTGATCTGATTCGTGGTGAGCAAGAGCTGGCAGTTGGCCCATTATATATTAATTCCGGAATGAATCCCTTCCCTGCCTCCCTTCTCTTCGACATCAACCATTTCGACAGCGGCCAAACAGGCTTCCTGAGAGAATGCGTCACGAGAGAAAGATCTATAGCGTCAATCCCCCCTTTGTGACACGAATTCATCCATTCTCTCTCAATTCTTTATTTACTCAGCGTTCATATTTTTGTGTTTCTTTCTCTCGTGAATCGCCACCGTGAGGAAATTGAGGGCCGAGACAAGCCAAGGCGAAACACCGACAGGAACTTCCAATACCCCGTCATCCCCTCTTGCAACCAAGACAAGTGATTCCCCTCACCCGCGCTGTCCCACCCATGGTACCATGCCCCCAGAAATGAAACAATTTACGCCTTGCCACGGGGCGTGGGATTGAAGGAACCTTCACGTCCGCTTGCACAGTGGGTTTTCCTTTCGCAGACCGCTACTGCGCCTGAGCTCCGTCTTCCGGGACCATGCCCTATTCTTTAGATATCCCTGACAGCCCCGCGGCCTACATCGTGGAGTCCCAACGCATGGGACTCCACCACGCCAATGAAGCTCTTTTGGGTCACTATGAGCCGCTGCAGCTTCATCAGGACGAGCACCATGGCCGTACTAAAGCCCCTAAGAAGGCCCAAGTGCAGCCTAGACAAGAGGTGTGTTTGTGTGAATACAGTTTACATTCCTCTAGGTTTCCCCCTCAGGCTCAGTGCACAGGAATGTAGTAGTAGGAAACATGTAACATAGTTCCTCGCATTGTTACATGTTCAATTAAAACGTCAAATAAGTGTACGATAACCCAGCGATATCCGTCTGAAAACGCCAGATACACAATTTTACGATTACCCCCCACCCCCCACCCCACACCCACCCCACACCCACCCCACACCCACGCACCCACACACACCACACACACACTCCACCAAAACACGCGAAATATTTAGAAACTTCAATTTTTGGCACGATCTACGTTATCTTAAGATCAATGGAACTCAGGTTCATCATATGCCTCTGGTTCACGATTTTGGGGACCAGTTCAGAACTAGTGGTAGTATGACTCACTGGGTCAGTACAGGGGTTCTGCCCCCCTAGCAGTACACATGCACACGATTCTTTGGGGACTAGTTTATAACTATCAGTAGTTTCAATTAGCCCTTCTAGTTACTCTATACATGATTCTTGTTTTTTGGAGGTTGGGCGAGATCTTTTTGCCTTGTAGCCCGTTTCAGTGATACAATTGGTATAGTGGTACACCAAATCGCTGAACGACAAAGGGTCGGAGATTCGATTCCCCCTACGGTCACCCTTAGCGTTGCAGGTCGTTGTCAACCGCGATGGTAGCTTGTCCAGTCGAGGTGGTAGACCGTTCTCTACCCGTGTACGACGGGTTCCCTTAACACCACGCCCCACCAGGCGTTATCATTACCTTCTTATATATTATTTTTATGGGAGTTTGAATTGTGGAAGTTTCATACAAAAGAGGGGGGAAATAAAGTTGGGATTTTTTTACCCCCCCCCCCCCCCCCCCCCCCCCCCTTCCTAAAACCTGATTACCTCACCCTCACCCCCCTAAACACCACGCCCCACCAGGCGTTATCATTACCTTTGCCTAGTAGGCTACCCCCTGGACTGTAACATACATTTGAGTAGGCAGACTGTAACATAAATTCATGCATGTTTTTCCGGGTTAGTGAGCTGCTCACCGTCTCCCAATTGTAAGCCCCTCTGAGCGATACGCACAGAGGCCCCAACCCGCCCGACCCGCCCGACCTACGAGATTTGAGATGGTTGGGGAGACACCAAGCCCTCAGTCCAAGCTTTTCCTCAAGGCGCTTCTTGAAGCACAAGTGTTACATTACGTTCCTTGGTGTTTTGATGGTGCTATGTTAGAGCCTGCCGGGGGTGCAGACCAGTAGGGTTTTTCTTTTCGGATTTTCGTTGCAGCTTCTAGGTAGCTCCCTAAGCCGACCAATCGGCTTCACCGAACTATTTCAGCAGTTTTGGAAAGCTGGTTATGGCAGCTTCAAGGTGCTTGAGGTTGCGCCAAGTTTTCCCGAATAGCTAGGTAGGGGAGCTGCCTAGAAGCTGCTGCTCGTAGCTGAAAAGAAAAACACTGCAGATCGGAGGGGGGAAGCAACCCTCCAGTGAGCTAGCATCCACAAGCCAGATCTCCTACACCCTACACCCTAAACCCTATACCCTATATCCTAAACCCCTAAACCCTAAACCCTAAACCCGAGGAGGATCTGGCTTGTGGATGCTAGCTCACTGGAGGGTAGCTTCCCCTCACTGTGCAGACCAGGGAGTGCTCTAAGCACATTCGATTCCATGACTAGTATATAGGGAACGGCAAATCATATTATGTCGACCAAAGACGAGTATGATATCATCTGATATCATATGATATCATACAAAAATCATATGATTTAATTTCCTATGATATGATGCCCCAGGCCAAAGGTACCTGGTCAGACTGCCGGCATCGTATGATATCATATGAAATCATATGATAACATGATATCCTATGATATCATATTGCCGTTCCCTACTAGTATATGGAGACAAAATATATTCCCACTCTATTTTTGACCTTGGCAAAAAGTCTTTCTAGCAATTCAGCGGATGATTTGGATTTGGGTCTTGAAAAACTTGGGTGTTTTGAAAACCCAATTCCAAATAATCCGCTTTATGGCTATTAACTATCTAATCCACATAGTATTCTTCCAAGTTTCCGCGGGTATGACAGGGGGGGACTTCAACAAGATTTTTTCTTGTTTTTTTTTCAAGGAGGATTTGGCCTCAAAAGGTGGGTCTCCCTATGCTTGCCCTAAACTCAAAAGATTAGATGTGATGGAAAACGGTGACCAGCCTATAGTTAGCTTACGAACCGTGTAGCAATCCAACCTGATATGCTGTGTGCGTGTGCTTAATTTTTGTAATGCTTCCTCTGCTTCTGTGCGTGTGGAAAAGCAGGTGCTCCAAAGCTTTCTACTCACAGCTGAGAGTGTGTGTGTGTTTATGCACACTTGATTTACTCCTTTCTCCACTTCTGTGCTTGAGGCAAAGCAGGTGCTCCAAAGCTTTCTGCAACCTGCTGAGTGTGTGTTTATGCACACTTGTTTTTACTGCTCCTCTACGTCTGTGCTTGTGGCCAAGCAGGTGCTCCAAAGCTTTCTGCTCCCTGCTGAGTGTGTGTTTATGCACACTTGTTTTTACTGCTCCTCTACGTCTGTGCTTGTGGCAAAGCAGGTGCTCCAAAGCTTTCTGCTCCCTGCTGAGTGCGCGTGTGTGTATGTTTATGCACACTCGTTTTTACTGCTTTCTCTACTTCTGTGCATGTGGCAAAGCAGGTGCTTCAAAGCTTCCTGCTCACAGCTGAGTGTGTGTGTTTTATGCACATTGTTTTTACTGCTTTCTTCACTTCTGTGCGTGTGGCGAAGCAAGTGCTGCAAAGCCTCCTGCTCACAGCTGACTGTGTCTTTATGCACACGTTGTTTTACTGCTTTTTATATTTCTGTGCTTGTGGCAAAGCAGGCGCTCCAAAGCTTTCTGCTCGCAGCTGTGTGTGTATATGTGTGTGCTTATGCGCACATTTTTACTGCTTCCTCTACTTCTGTGCTTGTGGCAAAGCTGGTGCTCCAAAGCCTCCTGCTCACAGTTGAGAGTATGTGTGTGTTTATGCACACTTTTGTACTGCTTTTTACTACTTTCTCTACTTCTGTGCTCGTGGCAGGTGCTCCAAAGCCTCCTGCTCACAGCTGAAGAGTTGAATAGGGCCCAAGCTGAAATTGAGCACAGGAAGGAACTACATTTTGCGCAATCCAGGTGGGTTGGAAAATATGACGTTGCATTCCCTTGGATTCCCCCAAGGGTAACTTTAGTGCATTCCCTCGGATTTCCCCTTGGATGACTTTTGTGCATTCCCTCGGATTTCCCCTTGGATGACTTTTGTGCATTCCCTCGGATTTCCCCTTGGATGACTTTTGTGCATTCCCTCGGATTTCCCCTTGGATGACTTTTGTGCATTCCTTCGGATTTCCCCTTGGATGACTTTTGTGAATTCCCTCGGATTTCCCCTTGGATGACTTTTGTGAATTCCCTCGGATTTCCCCTTGGGTGAGTTTGGGGTATTCCCTTGCATTTTCCTCTTGGCAGAATTTGGGGCATTCCCTAGGATTTGCTCTTGGGTGAATTTTGGGCATTCCCTAGGATTTGCTCTTGGGTGATTTTTGGGCATTCCCTTGGATTTTCCTCTTGGGTGACTTTGGGGCATTCCCTAGAATTTTCCCTTTGGTGAGTTTTGTATATTGCGGGTTATACCCAGGCACCCATGCAGAATGAGTGAATCAGCAGCCATAAGCACCCTCAAACCAGAATCCTTCGAAGAACCTGAAACCAAACTCCCTCAGTCTTTGAGGGTTCTGGGTTCTGGTGTGGGTTCTGGGGTCTGAGCTGGGGTCTGGTGTGGGGTCTGGGGCAGGGTCTGGGGCGGGGTCTGGGGTGGGGTCTGGGGTCTGGGGCGGGGTCTGGGCTGGGGTCTGGGGCAGGGTCTGGGCTGGGTTCTAGGCTGGGGTGGGGTCTGGGGTCTGGGGCGGGGTCTGGGGTGGGGCCTGGGGTGGGTTCTGGGGTCTAGGGTGGGTTCTGGGGTGGGTTCTGGAGTAGGGTCTGGGGCAGGGTCTGGGGTGGGGTCTGGGGTAGGGTCTGGGGCAGGGTCTGGGGTGGGTTCTGGGCTGGGTTCTGGGATGGGATGGGTTCTGGGTTCTGGGGTGGGTCTGAGGTCTGGGGTGGGTTCTGGGGTGGGTTCTGGGTTCTAGGGTGGGTTCTAGGCTGGGCTAGGTTCTGGGTTCTGGGGTCTGGGATCATCACATCTTCATGGGATAATGTTTTGTATTGTGTATTTTGTGTATTTTGTGTATTTTGTGTATTTTGTGTATTTTGTGTTTTGTTGTATATTTTATATTTTGCGCAAGGTTGGTATATATGTAGGCAAGGTAGATGGTTATGTCCCTCATCATACATGAGCCTAATGCGAACATTGGGTGTTTTGTGAGTTAGTGTTTTGTGTTATGTTTTGTGCAAAGTAGGCAAATATGCATTGGAGGTAGATGGGTAGGCCCCCCCTCATACATGAGCCTCCTGCGAATATTTGGTGTGTTTTGTGTGTTAGTGTTAGTGTTTTGTGTCATATCTTGTCCACAGTAGGCAAATATGCATTGGAGGTAGATGGGTATGTTCCCAATGATACATGTGCCTCCTGCAAATCCCGTTAGACTGTACCTCTATCTTGTATAGCCTGTGGATCCTGTTAAACTGTGCCTGTCTTGTACCGCCTGTAAATCCTGCTCAACTGTGCCTCTCTCTCGTACTGCCTGCAAATCCTGTTCAACTGTGCCTCTGTCTTGTGTAGCCTCGGATCCTGTTCAACTGTGCCTCTCTCTCGTACTGCCTGCAAATCCTGTTCAACTGTGCCTCTCTCTCGTAGTGCCTGCAAATCCTGTTCAACTGTGCCTCTCTCTCGTAGTGCCTGCAAATCCTGTTCAACTGTGCCTCTGTCTTGTATAGCCTCGAATCCTGTTCAACTGTGCCTCTCTCTCGTACTGCCTGCAAATCCTGTTCAACTGTGCCTCTCTCATGTACCACCTGCCAGTCACGTTAGACTGAGACTCTATCTCGTACTGCCTGCAAATCCCGTTCAACTATGCCTCTCTCTCGTCCCACCTGCATATCCTGTTCAACTGAGCCTCTCTCTCGTACCACCTGCCAGTCACGTTAGACTGTGTCTCTCTCTTGTACTGCCCGTGAATCCTGCTCAACTGTGCCTCTCTCTCGTACCGCCTGCAAATCCTGTTTAACTGTGCCTCTCTCTTGTACTGCATGCAAATCCCGTTCAACTATGCCTCTCTCTCGTACCGCCTGCAAATCCTGTTCATTTGTGCCTCTCTCTCGTACCGCCTGTGACTCCTGTTCTACTGTGCTTCTCTCTCGTACTTCCTGTAAATCCCGTCAACTGTGCATCTCCCTTGCACCACCTGCAAATCCTGTTCAACTGTGCCTCTCTCATGTACCACCTGCCAGTCACATTAGACTGTGACTCTCTCTCGTACTGCCTGCGCATCCTGTTCAACTGTGCATCTCTCTTGTACTGCCTGCAAATCCCGTTCAACTATGCCTCTCTCTTGTATCGCCTGTGAATCCCGTTCAACTGTGCCTCTTCCTTGTACCGCCTGCAAATCCTGTTCAACTGTGCATCTCCCTTGCACCACCTGCAAAACCTGTTCAACTGTGCCTCTCTCTCGTACTGCCTGTGAATTCCGTCAGCTGTGCCTCCTTCTCGTACGGCCTGCAAATCCTGTTCAACTGTGCCTCTCTCTTGTACTGCCTGCAAATCCTGGTCGACTGTGCCTCTCTCTCTCGTACCACCTGCAAATCCTGTTCAACTGTTCCGATCTCTCGTACTGCCTGTAAATCCCGTCAACTGTGTGACTCCCTTGCACCACCTGCAAATCCTGTTCAACTGTGCCTCTCTCTCGTACTGCCTGTGAATCCCGTCAGCTGTGTCTCCTTCTCGTACCGCCTGCAAATCCCGTTCAACTGTGCCTCTCTCTTGTACTGCCTGCAAATCCTGTTCGACTGTGCCTCTCTCTCGTGCAGCTCTGGTTCGTGTTGCCAACGGCTGTATGGGGACATCCTGCATGATTTAGAGGCGGGTGTGATGCCCGATGCAGTGAAGCACTTGATGGATGCAGACCAAGTGGCTGTGTCAGATCAAAAGATGAGAAACATTCCCCATGGTATTGCGCCAAGCTATTCGACCATTACTGGAGACCACCGCATTCTTAACCCGGTGGGTGGGGCGCTGTTTATTTTATTGTGCTCATGGCAGCATGCTGAGATATTCATCCATGGCTGTAGACCACCAGGTCGATAACCTGGTATGTGGGGCGCTGCTTCTTTTGTTAGCTGCGCACAACAGCTTGTGCTCATAGCAACATGCCGAGCTATAAATCCATGGCTGTAGACCACCGCACCCTTATCCCAGCAGGTGGGGTGCTGTTTCTTTCCTTTTTTTAGCTGCTTGCAACCACTTGTGCTCAGGGCAACATGGCGAGCTATTTGTCCATTGCTAAAGACCACTGCATCCTTAACCCGATAGGTGGGGCGCTTTTTCTTTTTTCAGCTGTGCGCAACAGCTTGTGCTCATGGCAGCATGCCGTGCTGTTTGTCCATTGCTTTAGGCCACCAGGTCCTCGACCCAGCAGGTGGGGCGCTCTTTCTTTTGACAGCAGGTTGTGACCAGCTGCCTGTGCCTGGAACTGGATCGAGCATCATATGGCGAGGTCAATGTACACAGGAACAGATATGATCACAAACACAAACATAACAGATACACAAACATGGACACAGACACAGGCTCAGGCACAGGCAAGCACACAGACACAGACACAAACATGAACACGGACACAGACATAATCACAAACACAAACATGGACACAGACACAGACACAGACACAGACACAGGCACAGGCACAGGCACAGGCACAGACACGGACATGATCGCAAACACAGACATGGACACAGACACAGACACAGACACAGACACAGATACAGACACAGACACAGACACAGGCACAGGCACAGGCACAGGCACAGACACAGGCACAGACACAGACACGGACATGATCACAAACACAAACATGGACACAGACACAGACACAGACACAGACACAGACACAGACACAGACACAGACACAGACACAGACACAGACACGGACATGATCACGAACACAAACATTGACACAGGCACAGACACAGACACAGACACAGACACAGACACAGACACAGACACAGACACAGACACAGAAACAGACAAGGACATGATCAAAAACACAAACATGGACACAGACACAGACACAGACACAGGCACAGACACAGACACAGACACAGACACGGACACGATCACAAACACAAACATGGACACAGACACAGACACAGACACAGACACAGACACAGACAGACACAGACACAGACACAGACACAGACACAGACACAGACACAGACACAGACACAGACAGACACAGACTAAAACACAAACAGAGACACAGAGAAATACAAACAAAGCCAACTATGACAACATGCACAAGCCTGCCCCAACACTCGCCACCACAGTCCAACGGCACACGTGTGTCTGCGTCGCAAACACAAACACAAACACAAGCACAAACCTGCCCCAACACTGGCCACCACAGTCCAACGTCCCACCTGTGTCTGTGTCACATAAACAAGCACAAACAAAAACACATGCACAAACCTAACCCAACCTGCCCCAACCCTCGCCACCACAGTTGACGTCCCTCCTGCATCCTTGTCACATAAATAGGGGTCGGCTATGTTATATAATATTAGTGAATAAATAATATTATATAATATTATACAATATTAGTCTGACGAGCCGTCTCACCAGAAATTTGAATTTATTTGAAAAGCTAATATTATTGTGACACTATGATAATATTAGTTAATATTAGTTTTTCGAACACTAATATTAGTTGCCGTTCCCTACACATAAACAAACACAAACACAAACACAAACACATGGGCAAACCTACCCCAACCTGGACACAAACATTTATCAACAGACAGCACACAGACAACATGGCACAGAAGAGAGCCCCGACCCCCCAGATACACAAGAAACCGACGCCCGAAGAGAGACGACATACATCAGACACAGAAACAGACAAGTGACATTATCAAAAACACAACCATTGACACAGACACAGACACAGACACATACAACATACACATACCCAGACACAACATTTCTATCACTAACACAAAACATTGTACCAACAATACACATATTGCATGCACATACACAGACACATTAAGCGACCTCCACAGACAAAACACCTCGCTAGCACAATCTGCAACCGAAACACGGAAGGGGTACGACCTACACATACAATTAAACAATTATCCACTAACACAACATTGACTATCATACACATACACAGACTCCTTCTCAGTTACATTACACAAAGTGCCACCGTACCCATTCACCTATAAACAGCCAGAACTGTCGCCAAGCGTGTCCTCACAGCCAACCGCCAGCGCCATATTACACGTTCCCCCGGCACATCCCTAAGGGCGAGCAAAGACCTATAGAGTCCACCTACTGTGACATAACATTACAAACACTTACAAAGGGATTTACTAGTCACCAGCACAAACATTTAACATACCCAGTAATACAGCATACACATACACTACCCTACACATTACACATACCATACAATACCCATACATACACAGAGCACATACAACACGTACCATAACACATACACATATCACATACACTACATACAACATACACATACTAAAACAACAAAACAATACACTGAGAATACAAACAAATCCACTATGACTCATGCACAACGTCCCCAGACCTCTCCACCAACATTCCACCTTCACAAACAGAAAACTTTGTTTCGCGTTTCTCACACAATAGGGACCACACCGAAATCACACAATCACAACCTTCCCCACGCACCCGCTGTTCCCCACACAGTCCAACGTCCCACCTGTGTCTGTGTCACATAAACAAGCACAAACAAAAACACCTGCCCCAACCCGCCCCAACACTCGCCACCACAGTCCGACATCCCACCTGTGTCTGTGTCACATAAACAAGCACAAGCAAAAACACAAGCACAAACCTGCCCAAACCTGCCCAAACACTCGCCACCACAGTCGACGTCCCTCCTGCATCCTTGTCACATAAACAAACACAAACACAAACACATGCACAAACCTAACCCAACCTGCCCCAACCCTCGCCACCACAGTCCGACATCCCACCTGTGTCTGTGTCACATAAACAAGCGTGAACACAAACACATGCACAAAACCTAACCCAACCTGCCCCAACCCTCGCCACCACAGTTGACGTCCCTCCTGCATCCTTGTCACATAAATAGGGGTCGGCTATGTTATATAATATAGTGAATAAATACTAATTATATAATATTATATATATATTAGTCTGACGAGCCGTCTCACCAGAAATTTGAATTTATTTGAAAAACTAATATTATTGTGACACTATGATAATATTAGTTATATTAGTTTTTCGAACACTAATATTAGTTGCCGTTCCCTACACATAAACAACACAACACCAAACAGGCATAACACATGGCAGCGCTCACATTCCCGACCTTTCCCCCACCCAGGCGCCCCTAACTAGCCCCCCACTAAGTTGCCCCCCACCACCCAACGACACAGACCACACCACCTAAACCACGCCACGTCTTCCCCTCCCTCACGACCGTCGAATTCTCCCCCTTGCCCACCTTCCCCACTACCCCCCCACAACTCACTTAACCAGAAACCGCCCAACCACCGCGCACCCACACCCCCGCCCGCCAGCTGTCCCTCCCCCACTCCCCGCCCTACCCCAACCCTCCACGCGCCAACCACCGAACACCTTCGAACTGAACGACCCTCAAACCCACACCAACCAGGGCAACCCACCCACCCCACAGCCCCCGCCCCACCATACCCCAGCCCTGCCCCACCACCCCCGAACCCCCCTCTACCGCTTCCACGCCTTCCCCACCCTCCCGCCTCCCAGAATAGGATCCGCCAGCAGCTTTCCGGCCCCCCTAGGAAAACTACCGCCACCCTCCCCAACCACCTCCCAACCTATCCCTTAACCTGTCTCCCATTCCAACCGTTCCCCAACCGCCTCCCCAACCTACCCAACGCTAACCACGCCCAACGCCACCCGCACCCGACCGATCACGCCCTTTCCCCAACCCGCCCCTACCTACCCCAACCTTGCCCCACCTGATCCACCAACCCTAAACCACCCTCCCAACCTTCCCCCCCCCCATTCCCCTCAACCATCCGGTGCTCTCCCAAGTTCCCCCCTCGGTACCCCACCCACCTCCCCGTCCCGTGTCGCCACCCACCGCCCGCCCACCCCAATGTACCCGCAGACCTTCCCCCGAACGCAACCCCCTCCCGGAGAACTGTCAGAAAATCTCCCGCTCCCCTAACCTCCGCCACCTGAAAAAACTCCCCTCCCTCCCCTCGCAACCCTTCCCCCCACCACAACCCTACCCTTACCCCCCTCAGTACCACCCCCTACACCGCACGCACCCACCGCTTCCCCTCGCAAGCCCGTCCATCATCGGCCACAGTTCCAACCTGCCCCAACCCACCCCAACCTACTCCAACCCACCCAACCCAGGCCCCAACCTGCCCCCAACCCACCCCAAACTAAAAAACCCAGGCCACACCCACCCACCCCCCCAACACTACCCCAACCCGCCCCAACATACCCTTACCCGCCCCCAACCTACCCCGACCTGCCCTAACCCCTCTCCACCACAGTCCAACGTCCCACCAGTGATCGCCAAAATGGCGCCTCCCCGCAGATGGGGCTTTTTCGAGAGTCTTGAGTTGTCCACCCATGCAACAGTCGAAGGGGGGCCTCTCTCTAGCACTACTACTGGATCCCCCACCCACAAGCCGTCCTGGATGCAGAGCACAGAAGCAATTAAGGAGATCCGGGAGGCGGGGAAGTGGGAGGCAGAGAAAGAAAGGAATGAATACGCCATGTCTGTGAAGCTTGAGGAAGCTGTCCCGAGGGGGTCCGGGGACAACACAGCGAAGAAGAAGAACATCGGCAAGAGGAGAGGGAAGAATGCCTCGGTGGGGGGGAACGACTGGATGACTAGATTCAACGCGGCTTCCACCATTCAGGCTGCGTTCAGGCAGTTTCTGGCAAGGCGGGGGTTGAATGAGAAGCCCCCCCTGGTGCCGGTGGTTTCCTACGTATGGTCGGCGTGTGACGAGGACTCGGAGGCATGTGAGAGTAACAGCAAAAGTGAAAGCGAGGGCAGCATGTACTTCGATGCTGCAGAACCTGATTTGGAGTCAGAACCAGTAGTACAAACAGTACATGCGGTAACATCAGTACAATCAGTTGATGCAGCACAAGCAGTCAAAGAAGTCCAAGCAGTACAAACTGTGCAGGCAGTAAAAACTGTTAAAGCAGTAAAAACTGTACAAGCGGTACGAACGCTACAGGCAGAAACTTCCCGTATCACGTTACCCCCCTCTAGCCAGACAGGGTGAGTAGCTGTAGTATATGACTCATATGACTCCTAAATAGCCCCAATAGGACACCACAGTAGCTGTAGTATATGACTCATATGACTCCTTACAATCCCCAATAGGATTCCACAGTAGCTGAGTATATGACTCATATGACTCCTTACAATCCCCAATAGGACACCACAGTAGCTGTAGTATATGACTCATATGACTCCTTACAATCCACAATAGTACACCACGTTTTCCACATTGGTCATAGTAGCCCTAACCCCAAACGCCAAACCCCAAATTGCTAACCTCAAATCAATTTGGCCTATTCTTGGACTGATACATACATACATACATACATACATATATACATACATACATACATACATACATACAAACACACACACGCACACACACACACACACACACTCACACGCACACGCACACACATACACATACACATACACGCACATACACATACACATACACACACGTATATACACACGCACACATACATTCCAGTGCAACAATCACTGTCCATCCATTTCTTCCTTCCCAGGCTCACACAAGAAGGATCAGAGTATTATGTAGTCACACCATCCCAGATAGAACAAAGTGTAACCCAGGTAGGTGAATCAAGGCTTGAACCTGAACTCAACTCAACTCAACTCAGCTCAGCTCAACTCAACTCAAATCAACTCAACCGGAATGAATTGACCTGAACTGAACTGTACCGGAATGAGCTGAACTGAACTGAACTGAACCGAACCGGACTGAACTGAACAAAACTGAATTAAACTGGAGTGGAATGAACTGACCTGAACTGAACTGAGCTGAATTGGACTGACCTGAACCAGACTGAACTGAACAGAACTGAACTGAATTAAATTGTAGGGTGCCCTAAGAGGGCGTTTACACGAGCCGGTTATCTCGGCCAGTAAAGTTGGCGAGATAACCCAAAAGTTGGCGCCACGTATGCCCGAACCCTCAACGAACGCAAACTTAACCAGTTTCTGTTTACACGTACATTTGCGCTCGTAGTTTGCGTTCGGTCAGGTTGGTCGTGTACTTCTGGATAGCCTCGTGATTTTTGAATTTTGGGTGACAGATGAGCTATTTTCGGGCCTTGCTCCCCAGCACGGTTCGTGCTGTGAAGCAAGCGACTTCGAGGCTCCGCAGCGCTCCGCAGCGACCCGTCGATCGAGATTGCTGGGTGAGATCTGGCAGCTGATCATCAACATCTGCTCGGCCAATGCCTTCTTGCTTGCTGCTCTATAAAATTCGAATCTGCAGAAATTGACGGACTGAACTGGAGCTAGCGTAGCCGATATATCTCACAGCTCGGAAGCCAAACGAACTTAACGAACCACTAACCTTAACCTTTAACCCGTAACTGGGGGGGGGGGGGGGGGGGGGGGGGGGGGGGGGGGGAGGGCTAGGGCACGGCCCGTCTCGAAAAACCCGAGCCATGATGAGGTCACGTACGCGCAGCGATCGCATCTATCTAAACGCGCAGAAAATTGTTAAATGAACCTCTTGAGCATAAAATGGATCCAATGCTCATGTCGATCGAAAGTTTTCTCACTGAGCGTGTTGGGCCTTAAGGGGGCCGAAAAACATACTTGAACAAGTAGCTCCACTGCGCGCTTCGAGGAGCTCCATGGCGCGCAATTATCTAAACGCGTGATATTAAGTTATTAGGATGGCTGCTAGCCACTTGCCACTACTAGGAGACGAAGACCCAGTACTTGGGAAAAGTACGAATCCCCTGTTGCGATGGAATTCGTAGTGATGCGCGGCCTAATTTCGCGCTGCAATTATCCAGAAGGCCTATCTGAAGCATGGTGGTCCACTGTCACGACCTGTTTCGCCGAGTTCGTGGGCCAGGAACCGACCTTGGACCACAACTGCCGACCTTGGACCTTGGCGCGAGCCCATGTGGATATAAGGCTTATGTGTTCGTCCTTTTGACTGTCCTGCCTCTGCCTACTGTATCTCAAAACTGCATGGCCCGATCGGCCCAATTTTTCGACAGCTTTTCGAGGGGCACCTAACGGAGGTATCCAAGCATTCAAAAAACAGTCCCGGCCCAAACCGTATAGCTTGTTCTTGGTGGGCAACATGGGTGTCTAAAAGCATGAAATCAGTGTACTGTGCGCCCCATTTGTAATAAACGCTCCCAATAGGCATCACAAGGTATTCATAGATGAATGGGGCATTGGTCTGCCAAGTGGCCAAGGAGCTGGTCGCCAAGTAGATGCGGTTTATAGCTTTTTGCTGTGTTTTTGAGGGAATAAAGACAACTGCTATATCTGAAAACCACAGGGGATTTTTGGAGATGTTTGTACACAAATCTACCTCATTTGGGCCATATTTCAATATTGTGCTCTACAAAAACAGTACCAGGTTTAATCAACGCGTCGTAGAGGCAAAAAACTGCTTTGTGAGTCCATTTAGGCCATTTTGGGCCATATCGTGCCATTTAGGGCCTTAACCTTCTTCAAACCCCCTAAACCATGTCAATGCCCCGTAGGAACCATTGCGGTCATACCTGAATAGACCAACAGATCAGTAAAATGTAATAAACAGCTACCTAGAAGATGTTCAAGGCACTTATGCCACAATCTGCATGTTCAGCCCATTTTGGGCCATTTGTTAGGCCATTTGGGCCCCCCACAGTTAGCAAAACTTGTTTTTCTCCATTTCCAATTCTGAGTCAAATTGTCGACATAACATAAAAAAAAGAAAGACAAAACATTTGTACTGTGAAAAAAATGGGACACTTTTTTGGTCCGTGTTTGGAGGCCTGGATGAGGGTTTAGTCCCATTCGCTACATGCTTGTCATCATAGCCAGAGCTTGATATACATATAAATATTCATCCTGCCTAAAATTTGGAGTGTAGCAGGTGGGACTATACCTCCTTCTGGCCATCCCCGTATCGGGGTTTCGGCAGTGGTGCAGCCCCCCCCATAGGGGGGGGGGGGGGGGGGGGGAGTTATGGTTATCGCGAAAATGGTTAACTGGGCGAGATAACTGACGCGAAAAGTGTCGTGTAAACGCTTCGTAGTTAGTTAACTGTACATCTTAACCGTAACTGGCCGAGATAACCTGCTCGTGTAAACGCCCTAAGAGGTCATACAGACGAGACAGGTTTGGGTTTGGGTTTTGTTTGAGGTTAACCTGCCACGTCAGAGGGGGTTAGACAAAGGTTTGCCGAGGTTAGCCCAAACACGCCCAAACCAGTGAATTTCGTGGCAGACGGCATTCCTGAGTTTCTTGTCAGTAGGAAAAGTTTGAAAAGTTTGAATCGCCGATCAGCAGCAGGAGCGCTCAAATCAAGCAGGCTCTGTCGATACTGTGAGGAAGGCGGAAACTGCGTCTCGGCATACTGCGTATCACGCTGCTACTGCTGCACCTCATGCTGGCGTGGACCTGCAGGTAGCGGCCCCTCCTGATCGGACCCCTCCATACAGCGCAGTGAATATTGCAGATGGCGCGAAAGGAAGGATGGTTGCGAAAGCAAGTGCGGCTGAAGGAAATGCGGCAAAATTTATTGCAACAGAAACAACGAACAACACGTGTGCGACATAACCATAATCATAACCCAAACGTGGGGGGGTCGGGGGACGTTTGGGTTTGGGGGTTGGTTAGCATTTGGGTTACCGAATTTGACCAAAACGCGTCAACTTTGTCCCGTGTGAACGAAAAAAGGTTTGGATGTACGACAGAAACGCCTAACTAACACGTAACTCAGACCCAAACCTGTCTCGTCTGACCGACCTCTAAGCTCCAGTGCTTTAATCATTCTCATCTTGCGTAAAAAGATTGGCGCGTTTGACCGCTGCGAGTATCTCTCCACTCTTGAAGTATATAAGCTGATAAGTAGGTATGAGGAGGTTAACCTTCAGAACCTACTCCCTCGAGTAGGTTAAAACTTGACGTAACCCTATTCGGAAACTCAAAGCGAATCGGTTAAACCCATCATTCAAGGGAGTAGGTTGACATTCGAACCTAGTCCCTCGGAGTAGGTTAAAAGTAAAATAGTAGGGTGCCCTAAGGGCCCCTGCGGTGGTCGGCCCAAGGGTGTGTCCGTTGAATTGTTTGTACGTTTTGTACAGTATTGATTGACGCGGCAGGAAGGCAGGTTGTAGACTCTAATAGGCGCTAGAGGCAGGCAGGCAAAATGTCAGCTAGACGCGACGATAGAGCCCGTTTTGCTTGACGATGCCAATTCTGCCAATGGCTTGGGTCTTGCTTGGCCGAAATGCCGTTGGCTCTCCTCGCATGGCGACGGCAACAGTCACGTGTTGGTTATATTGTTTTACCATCTTCGCACCCTGACGGACCCAATCCAACTGACTTCCTGACCATTCAAACCGATTGTTCGCCCATCTCCAAGATGAATTCCAACCCTTACAACAGGCATTATAAATAACAGTCGCATTCGCCAACCGATTCTCTGTGATTTCGACCATCCCAACCGACCTCTCGCGCGTTTCGCTAATTAACAGCTTTTCTGGAAAGTTATCAAATTTCTATCGAAGCAGGCTGAACTGACTTTCCGACTATTCCAACCGACTGTTCGCCCATATCCGGCTCAGTGTTCAACCGTTCTAACAGGCATTATAACCAACAATCGCATTCGCCAACCGCTTTTTCTGGAATTTAACCACTTTCTACGATGTCGGTTAATTAACCAACATTTCGACCAATTTCTCAGCTGCTATCGCATAGGTCAGCTCCGACCAACTTGAGTGGAATGAACTGAACTGAACTGAACTGAACTGAACTGAACTGGAATGAACTGAACTGAACTGAACTGAACTGAATTGAACTGAACCAAACTGAACCAAACTGAACTGAACTGAACTCAACTCAAGTGGAATGAACCAGAATGAACTGAACTGAACTGAACTGAACTGAACTGAACTGAACTGAACTGAACTGGAATGAACTGAACTGAACTGAACTGAACTGAACTGAACTGAACTGAATTGAACTGAACTGAACTGAACCAAACTGAACTGAACTGAACTGAACTGAACTCAAGTGGAATGAACCAGAATGAACTGAACTGAACTGAACTGAACTGAACTGAACTGAACTGAACTGAACTGAACCAGACTGAACTGAACTGATCTGAACTGAACTGAACTGAACTGGGATGAACTGAACTGAACTGAACTGAACTGAACTCAACTCAGCTCAACTCAACTCAACTCAACTCAACTCAACTCAACTCAACTCAACTCAACTCAACTCAACTCAACTCAGCTCAGCTCAACTCAACTCAACTCAACTCAAATCAACTCAACTCAACTCAACTCAACAAACCCAGGTAGGTAGGTGGGCCAAGGCTTCCTGGTGTTCCTCACCGAGTCCTTTCACACTTGCCACATGTATCTGTATTTGTACAGTCCAGGGGTAGCCAAATAGACTATAGGGACTTAACAGCACCAACACCCAACGCCCAACACCCAACATCCAACATCCGACACCTAACAGCTTTCACCCACCCATCTGCCTCCCCCCCTTCCCACCCACCTCCCTCCCTCATTGCACTGCTCTGTCCTCCAGGGTGGCGTGGGTTCCCCCCCACCACAAAATCCATGAAGGCCAAAGCATCCATGCACCAACGTAGCCACCCCACCAAGTACACTCCCAAAACTTTAATACGCCTTATTTGTGAAGCCATTTTGTTTCTCTAAATCCCCCTCCCTCTTTGCACCTCTCTGAGTCGGTGTGGGTTCCCCCCCATGAAACCCATGAAGGCCAAAGCATCCATACACCAACTTAGCCACCCCACGAAGTACACACCCAAACTTTGTATAAGTGTTTTTTGTGAAGCCACTTGTTTCTCTAAATCCCCCTCCCTCTTTGAACCTCTCAGATTCGGCGTGGGTTCCCCCCCATGAAATCCAACAAGTCCAAAGCATCCTTGCACCAACATAGCCACCCCACCAAGTAAACACCAAACAAATTGTATACGCCTTTATTTGTGAAGCCATTTTGTTTCTCTAAATCCCCCCTCCCCCTTAGAACCTCTCAGATTCGGCGTGGGTTCCCCCCCATGAAATCCAACAAGTCCAAAGCATCCTTGCACCAACATAGCCACCCCACCAAGTAAACACCAAACAAATTGTATACGCCTTTATTTGTGAAGCCATTTTGTTTCTCTAAATCCCCCCTCCCCCTTAGAACCTCTCAGATTCGGCGTGGGTTCCCCCCCATGAAATCCAACAAGTCCAAAGCATCCTTGCACCAACATAGCCACCCCACCAAGTAAACACCAAACAAATTGTATACGCCTTTATTTGTGAAGCCATTTTGTTTCTCTAAATCCCCCCTCCCCCTTAGAACCTCTCAGATTCGGCGTGGGTTCCCCCCCATGAAATCCAACAAGTCCAAAGCATCCTTGCACCAACATAGCCACCCCACCAAGTACACGCCCAATATTTGTATAAGCCTTTTTTGTGAAGCCATTCTGTTTCTCTAATTCCCTCTCCCTCTTTGCACCTCCCAGAGTCGGCGTGGGTTTACCCAAATGAAATCTAACAAGGCCAAATCATCCGTGCACCAACTTAGCCGCTCCACCAAGTACACACCCAAGCCTCCCAAGGAGGCAGAGAACGCCGAGGCGGACCTTTGCTATTTTGGAACAGAAGATCACGAGACGTCCATCAACGGTCACACAACCGCGGAAATGTCAGGTACAGTTAAATACTCTGGTGTCGCCCCCAGCAACAGTCTTTCACGGACAGGGATGTCAGTTACAGCTAACAACTCTGGCGTCGCCCCCAGCAACGGTCATGTAACCGCGGCGCTGCCATCTAAATCTAACAACTCTGGCTTTGCCCCCAGCAACGGTCTCGTAACCGCGGCGCTGCCATCTACATCTAGCAACTCTGGCGTCGCCCCCAGCAACATTCTCGCAACGACAGGGCTGTCAGTTATAGCTAACAACTCTTGCGACGCCCACACCAACGCAACCGCGGGGCTGTCAGTTGCAGCTAACAACTCTGGCGACGCCCACACCAATACAACCGCAGGGCTGTCAGTTACAGCTAACAACTCTGGCGACGCCCCCATCAATGGTCTCCCAACTGCGGGACTGTTGATTACGGCTTTTACCCATGCCCAGCACTCTATGGCGGATGAAGGGAACGGTGCTAAGCCTAGCCTGCCGTCTCTTGAGTGCACAAAAGCCTGGGCTAATCAGGTCAGTCTTTTTAATATGTTGCACCCTAGATGATGAGTTGCGGCTTTTTATATTTTTCTCCCCAAATGATGAGTGCGCAATAGCATGGGCTAATCAGGTCAGTTTTTTTAATTTCCTTTCCTGTTTTAAGGATGGGGAAGTCCCTATAGAAATTGAAATTGAAATTGTTACATCCGTGTAGAACCGTTACTCACAGGACGTGAAGTGAAGGACACCATAGCGTAAGCCGGAGCTAGCTATAGTCACCGTAAGTCCCTATAGCCTATCTGGCTATAGGGGCCACTGGACCACTGGACTACATTCAGGTCAGAATTAATCTGAGCTAATCAGGTTAGAATCATGCTTCGCTTTGTCACAGTGCTCGTGTAATCATAAAAACAAAAATCACCCCAGATGATGAGAGCACGAAGGCCTTGGTCACTTTCAGTTAATTAAAAAAAAATGTCTCTCATGTTGTAAGGTTGGGGAAGTCCCTTTAGCCTATTTGGCTACCACTGAACTACATGCAGGTCAGAATTAGTCTGAGATAATCAGGGTAGAATCATGCTTACCTTTGTCACATTGCTTGTGTAAACATTAAAAACAAATCACCCCAGATGATGAGTGACGGCTTTTTGGCGGAGCCCCCCCTTCTGGGGGTCGGGAGCCCCCAGTGTTACCCATTTGTCCGTCCGTCCATCTGACCGTGATGAAGCCCGACACGTCAGCCAACAGCCTCGTAACTAACTCGCTTCCGTTGCCACCTCGCTCCCTCGCGATCACTCTCCGCCAATTTTTAGCGTCGCAGGCGACGCTGCATCGAGCTTTTTTTATTATGTTTGACCCCAGATGACGAGCGCACAAACTTTCTGCCAATTTTGTTCTGGTCAAATCTCTGCACTTCTGATTTTTACCAGTTTGATGGTCATTTGGCTGTCCTTCGGATCAATTCGGGCCCCTTTTTTTTTTTTGCTTTCTCGAAAATATTTTGAAGATTAGATAAACCATATTCCTGGAGCCGGTCCCGATTTGAAAAAGTCACTTTTGTCTACGAAACGCCCTACAAAGGTCTTGGCTAATCAGGTCAGTGTTTTATAGAGCCTTTCCTGTATTAAGGGTGGGCAAGTTTCAGGCTATTTCAGGCTATTACGGGCAATTTCAGGCTGTTACAGGCTATTGCAGGCTTTTCCAGTATAATTCAGGCTAAGGTGGTTGCATGCCTTAACCAAGTCTGTTGTTGAAAATCCCTCCTGATGATCTATAATTGGTCTTCATTGTTCAAGGCCATGCAAGTGTCTTAAGCATGTTCGGCTACCCATGGACTTTAAATAGACAAACAAATACATACATGGTGATGGGGTTACAAATAGGCCAGGCTGGGTAAGTTCCTTTAGCCTAATTGGCTACCCCTGGACTGTAGCATACTACATGCCCCAATCACTGTTTCTTTTTTGAGCTACGCGTAGCAGCTTCCACCCAGCTCTATTAGCCAATTGATTGTACACCCCCCTCTTTCATCACCTGCACCATTGTTTCTTTCTTGAGCTAAACGTAGCAGCTTCCACCCAGCTCCATAAGCCAGCGACTGTTTCGAGTCCAAATATTACTGCTGCATTGGAATGCTTGTCATGCCAGCTTTCAGACACACTGGCTAGCTTCAGGTTGGGCCCAAGGGTGGGTGAAAGGAGCTATCTAGAAGCTGCTACGCGCAGCCCAAAATTGAAACAGTACCCCCAATCAGGGTACTACATAGCGCGATTTTGCGCACGCTTTTTGAGCCCCACTGCGTGTTTCGCACAGTTTTTCAAATTCCGTGTGGGCGCAGCGCGCTGTTGTTTTGCTTATTACACTACAAAGCGTTGACCAATTTGACGATTATGCACTTTAAGCGCTGAACAATTTGACAAAAATGGAACAGTGGCCCTAATAGCCTTTTGGATAGTCTAGAACTAGATTGAGTCTTTGAGGTTGGGCAAGTCCCTTTAGCCTATTGGGCTACAGCCGGGACTTGTTTTTAATGCTATGAAAGGAATTTCACCCCAGGAGGTGGGCCTACACACATACATACATACATACATACATACATACATACAATACATACAATACATACATACATACATACATACATACATACATACATACATACATACATACATACATACATACATACATACATACATACATACATACATAAATACATACATACATATACTTTTACATATACATATACATATATTCTTACTTACATACATACAGGTCCGATTAACAAGTGACCCAATCGTGACATATGACCCGAAATCCAAGGAGCTGCTGACCCTGGGATGCTTAGCGGATGCGGAGCAAGGTGGGGCTGGAGCAGCTGTTAAGAGCGTGACGGGTCTGGTGCTCCGCCAACCACCGGTGGACCCCTCAGAGCTTGAGCACCTCAAAGCCATGGGCGCCCCCTCCTTGTCCACCACCCCTGTACGCCACGTGCACAAGTCCCATGGCGCATTGCACAGAGGAAGGCCAGTGGGCAGCTCCCCGCATCTTGCTAATGCCGCCATTTCCCTCTCCCCTATCAGTGTCTCCTCCTCCGTCAACTCGGAAATCGGGGACAGGGAGCACCGCACCCACCTGTTGGGCGCAGCCCCCCACTCAGACACCAGCCTCCCCCAGCTGCCCAGGGCCAAAGTACACTCCAGTGTACTGCCCACCACCACCACCACCACCACCACCACCACCACCGGCTACGTGGCTCGAACTGGGCGGCGTAGTAGCCTGGACAGCTCTGGAGTAACTCTTCCCCGCTTTGAACGCCTACACGCCGAAGGAGCTATCTACTCTCAAGGTCCCACCTCTCCCAATGTGAATTGCCTCCCCTTTACAGGTCTCTCCTCTGGGGATGGATCAGGAGCAGGGGCAGGTGGCGTGGCCTCAGATGCTGCTGTGAGAAAGAACCGGCGCCACAGCACCTGCGTCACCTCCCACGAGCAGGTTGACAGCTTCCTGCCCCCCCTGAAAAACACCTGCTCACCCTCCTATTCCCCAACCCTGCCTGACATGTTCCCTGGGCGGCGCCGAGGTAGCATGGAGGAACTGAGGGGGGGGCAGCGGGAGCAGGACAGCTGGACAAGGGGGACAAGCCCTATGGGGAGAGGTGTTGGTGGTGGTGGCGGTGGTGATGGTGGTGGTGGTGCTAAGCTCTACACCCCCTCACAGCCGAGTGACACAGGGGGCTCTGGAAGCATGGGGCTTCCTCAGCGCAGGAGGAGTATAGAGGCCCTGGGGCAGAGTAGTGAGATGGATGCTGGAAATTATGCGTTCAAGGCGTGGTCGCGTGTTCCCTTAGGTGCAGGGGGGGTGAAGGCGACGGGGACGTCAGGCCCGGCCTTGAAGGACCGCTTGTCGGAGTCGGAAACCAAGCTGCACGGTCAGCAGAGTCCGCATGGGGGGAGCAGAGGCCTGCAAGCACTAGCTGGCTGGGACGGGTCTGCCATCTGAACCCTATGCATGAGGCCCAGTCTTGAAGGGCGACCTGTTAAGATAAATCAAACTGCATGGTTGTTGTGTGCATGGCTAGTCCAGGTCAAATGAAGTGTGCCTGCATGGGTTTTTTTCCGCATGGGGGGTGCAGTGCCCTGCGAGCACTACCTGGCTTGGACGGGTCTGTCATCTGAACCCATTGCATAAGGCCCGGCCTGTAAAGGTCCCCATGTCCAGGGAAACGAAAGTGTATGGTCAGAGTACGCATGGAGGGTGCAGCGCAAACAAAATGTACAGCAGGTTCAATGAATGATTGTGTGCATGTTTTTGTTTTTGCACGTGGGGGAAGCAGAGCCATGCGAAGCCCCAAAAAGAAACAATGTTGAATCTACTCAGTTTCTCAGTGTCACAAGGGCCGGGTAAACATAGTTAGTATAATCAGCGCTACTACAGCCTTGTCACGTTTTGATTTGATTATATGGTATGTGTAGCTGGTATGTGGTGAAGATGGTATGGTATGTAGATGATATGTGTAAATGGTATGTGGTGTAGCTGGTATGTATATGGTATGTGTAGATGGTAAGTTTAGCTGGTTTGTAGATGGTATGTGTAGCTAGTATGTAGATGGTATATGTAGATGGTACATGTAGCTGGTATGTAGATGGTATATGTAGATGGTACATGTAGATGGTATATGTAGATGGTACATGTAGCTGGTATGTAGATGGTATATGTAGATGGTACATGTAGCTGGTATGTAGCTGGTATATGTAGATGGTACATGTAGCTGGTATGTAGATGGTATATGTAGATGGTTTGTACATGGTATATTTAGATGGTATGTAGCTGGTAAGTAGATTGGACATGGTGTGGCTGGTATGTACATGGGATGTGGTTTAGCTGGTGTGTATATGGTATATGTAGCTGGTATGTAGCTGGTATGTGTTGTATGTAGCTGGTATATAGATGGTATGCAGATGGTATATGTAGATGGTATGTTTTATTAGCTTGTATGTGGGCCTGGTATTTTTATTACTTGGTCTATCTGCCTTCAGGGTAGTCACCGTCTGCATGAGGAGCCAACCTGAGTAGTATACACACCAGGGTAATTCAAAGCGCGCGCTTTTGAGCGCTGACTTTTTGACCCCCTCTGCGCTTTAAGCGCAGTTTTTTGCAACTCCTTGTGGGCGCAGCAAGCAATTTTTGCGCTTTTTGCACTACAAAGCGCAGTTTTTTTTGTTTTCAAGTGCGCTCAAGCGCTGGCCAATTTGGCAATATGAAGTACCCTGATACACACTGCTACATCCCTAATCCCATATTAAGTTGTTCTTTGATTATATGGTATATGAGCCGGATGTTTTGATGGCATGGTGTATCTGCCGTACGCTGGGTATGTTATCCTGCTGTTTGTATTACATGGTCTATCTGCCTCTAGGATAGTCACCTTCTTCAAGGGAAGTCAACCTGGGTAGTGCTGCAGTACTTCACAAGGGTGGTACTACCCTAAAACCTAAACATGGGTAGTTCGACATTAAAATACACTACTGCACCAAACCCTTTTGTATGGAGTGCAATCACATGGGTGTATGGGACCCATGGTGAGCTCTTCATTGACGCTAGTTTTTTGGCGGAGCTCCCTCTTCAAGGGGGCGTGAGCCCCCATGTTAACCCATTTGTCCATCCGTCCGACCGACCGTCTGACCGCGCTGAAGCCTGACACGTCAACCAACTGTCTCGTAACTAACTCGCTTCTGTTGCCACCAGTCGCTCCCTCGCGATCACTCTCCTCCAATTTTTAGCATCGCAGGCGACACTGCATAGAACTTGTCTAGTTTAGATTGACCCAGTGGCTGACTGATGGAGCTGGTTGGAAAATGCCAAACTCTGGGCTGCCCACCGTCTTCCAATTCCAAGCCCCCCCGTGCCATACCCACGGGAACCGGGGAGCATGCTAAGCAGATTAGAGTATGTCGCGTCAATACGTCATATCCATGTCACGTATGTCATGCCCAATCAGCCCCTCCTGGTTATATACATTTTAATGATTTGTAGTATCCCGCGATGTATTCCATTTTGTGTAACTTGAACTTGAACTTGGTTAAATAGCTCCAGCTAGCAATTTGGCTGCTCGCCGTCTTTAGCAGTAAAACAAAAATTGTGCAAGTCCCTTTAACCGAGGTTGGATACCTCGGGGTCGGCTACCACTGGGCCCTGGACTGTAACAGGCGGTAGAAACGTACATGCGTGTGTATGGTGTTACAGTCTAGGGTTTTCACGTCCTGAGAGTGACTGCATTAAAATTTTCACGGATGTAACAATTTCAATTACAGTCTAGGGTTAGGCTAAAAGGACTTGCCCAACCGTGACAAGAGGGGCTTAAAATGAAAAACACTGATGAACTGGACCTCGCACTATTGTTTTACCGACGGGGGGGCTGAGTTCGTTCCACAGTAAAAATGTGCAAGTGCACAGTGAGATTAAAACAGAAGGAATCCAGAAGGCTGGGGCAATATCATGTTAATTAATCAATGAGCGACCACACGCATAGAGGAATGCACATGATCTATCTTCATTCTGTTGATTATGTGAGGATGGTTGGAAGACCCACCCCCAACCCTCCAACCCCCGGGTTGCCCGGTGAGACTTATACGTTTTAAGTTATAAACGTAAATAACTAGTCGTTATCACTTATAACCGTACCACACGTTTTACACCCAGGTGAGATTGGTTACAGACTCTTGTACTGAAAGCAGCACTTGGTCTGGTTTGCGCTGAAGAGAAGAAAATATACGATTTGTTCACGTTAACAATTTTCCTGGTAAATATTTATTTACTGCCGAAGACAGCGAGCAGCCAAGTTGCTGGCTGGAGCCATGTAACCAAGTTCAAGCCGCTTGTTTTGTGTACCTCTTACTATGTAACCAAGTTCAAGTTCAACTTTTGGTGTGGGAAAATGACTGGGGCAAACGTCTATGGAGTTGTTGAGAGCAATTGTTCCGTTCTTGGTGGATTTCCATCACGTTCCCACATGTTTGGGCATGTCCCATAGCCTATTTGGCCTACCCCTGAACTGTAACATACATACACGTTCCCACAGAATTCCACTGGAATCTTCCTGTCTTGACAGATATCTAAATACCCGTTAGTTGAGCAAGTCCCGTCAGGCCAATCGGCTATCTCTGGACTGTTATACCGGTAATACGTCGGTGTCCGGGCACAGTGACCCCCCTAAAAACCCCTACAACCATACATTCACTCCCTATTCACCCCCCCCCCCCCCCCCCTAGAACCATACATTCACAGGATATATTGACTTTCCTTTATCTCATATCCTTCCCGTGAGTTGTTGTGGGCATCAAGTTTTCCTCATCAGTTAGATGCTGCCCCAAGCCCGTTTCAGTGACACGATTGGTCTAGTGGTTCACCAAATCGCATAAACGAAGCTGGGTCTGAGGTTCGATTCCCCCTACGGTCACACAGAGCGGTGCAGGTCGTTGTCAACCGCGATGGTAGCTTGTCCAGTCGAGGTGGTAGACCGTTCTCTGCCAGCGTACGACGAATTCTCTTTATACCACGCCCCACCAGGCGTTATTAAGATGCTGCCTCTTTATTCTGCTTTCCAAACCCGCCTTGGGTACGCCAGCTATTTTGTTCATCCGTCTGCCGTGGCCAATAGGGCCAGTGGTAAATGTTCTTTTGGTCGAGGGTCGGTATGTCTAAAAACAGAAGTAGAGATAAACTACAAGTTCAAGTTCAAGAGATCACGGTACAAGAGAGAGTTCAAGTTCAAGAGAATGTGGGGACTGGAGAGTGAGTGGCAGAGGTGTGTCACATTACATTGTCTGAAGACGGCGAGCAGTCAAATCGCTGGCTGAAGCTATGTAACCAAGTCCAAGTTACATTACGTTGTCATAGGCAGGCCGTTGTTGACCCAAGGCAAGCCCGCTCTACAGCACCTGGGGGGCAACAAATTGAACAAAGGCTACACGCAATAAATCAAAATATATATGGGCTATATAATGGTTGGAAGTCCTCCCCCGGTTGTGTGGAGCGGGCTTACATTAGGTCAACATTGGCCCGCCTATGACAATGTTATGTAACTTGAACTTGTTACACAGCCCCCCCGCCCCCCCCCCCCACACACAACCGTCCTGAACTTCGGCTGGTGCCGAAAAAAAGTTGGTCCCTCGTAAGTGCGCCTACTCTTCTGTAGGAGTGGCAAACTGGCAACGCCATTCGAACTGAATCCTCCGTGTCGCTGGTTTGTGTCAGGAGACCCACCTCCTGGGGGGGAAATACCTTTCACAAAAAAACAATCGTACCGTAGGCCCATTCTACATCACTACATATGTTTTTTAATGGATTTTCTTCTCAGGAAGTGGGCCCCCGTACACAAAACAGGGCCAACCGAGGATTCAACAAGAAAGGAGGATGAATTCTTACTAAGTACGGTACCGGCAGTTGGGGGATATTCCCAGGACTCTTTGAAAATGTGGACGACTGTGTTGTGGACGACTGCGTTGACGTGTTAGTACCTTTAACCGACTTTGGGGGATTTCAAGGACGGCATTGAGCCACCACGAACTACACCAACAACAATTAAAACATCATATTCAACAAATACATTAAAGAAGGTAGCTCTAAATTTGCTCAACAATCTAGATAGTATAACAATATAAAGACAATGTGTGAAAGTGTGCTCGCACACAATTATCTCTCTCTACCATGCCTATCCGCTAAGTATGCTCCCTGGTTCTGTGGATATCTCACGGGGGGACTCGGAATTGGAAGGCGGTAAGCAGCCCAGAGTTGGCTGAAATATCATGTAACAATCCAATCCACCACCGCAACTAAAGCTAAGGGGTACAGCAGGTTTGTTCAAAACGCTGCGTCTTACGTCTCAGACAAAGATCTTGCGTCTTGCATCTCAGACAAAGCTCTTGGTCTCTTGGGGGGGTCCATGGCAGCATACTGCACACAGATCCAGTAGGTTGCTAGCATTGTTGGGGGGTCCGTTGCGTCTCAGTCAAAGATCTTGGTCTCTCGGGGGGGTCCATGGCGTATCAGACCAGGGTACTTCCATTGACCAAATTGGCCAGCGCTTGAGCGCACTTAAAAGAAACAAAACTGCGCTTTGTAGTGCAAAAAGCGCAAGAATTGCTTGCTGAGCCCACAGGTGGTTGCAAAAAACTGCGCGAAACGCGCAGTAGGGCTCAAAACGGCAGCGCACCAGCGCGCGCTTGGAGATCTTGGTCTCTGTCTCTCGGGGGGGTCCATGGCGTAATGATAACGCCTGGTGGGGCGTGGTATTAAGGGAACCCGTCGTACGCGGGCAGAGAACAGTCCACCACCTCGACTGGACAAGCTACCATTGCGGACAACGACCTGCAACGCTAAGGGCGACTGTTGGGGGAGTCGAACCCCGATCCTTCGTCGTTTAAGCGATACGGTGTACAGATCCGGTAGGTTGCTAGCATTGTTGGTGGGTCCGTTGCAGGGTACTTCAGGAGGAGCCCCAGCTGTGCTGCCTGAGACGCAACCAATTTTATAGCGTCGCAGGACGCAACAGACCCTTCCTTCTGGTCAACGGACCCTCCCCACGTTGCGTCCTGCGATGCAACGGACCCTTCGACGTTGCGTCTGCGATGGAGGCCGCAGCGTCCTGAACAACCCTTGTCTGTTGCGTCTCAGGCACAGGTTCAGTAGGTCGCTAGCATTGTTGGATGGTCCGTTGTGTCTCAGATGCAGATCTTGGAGTCCCCCTGAACAACCCTGGCGTGGAGTGAGCTATTCCTCCTGCTTGTCCATGGCCATGGTTCCATTGAAAGGGATGGGGTGGCATCCTAAAGCGCGAGTGGGCTATTCCTCCTGTTTGTCCATGGCCATGGTTCCGTTGAATCGGATGGGGTGGCATCCTAATGTGCGAGTGTTCACTAGCACCATGGTCCCGCTTCGCCAGAACGCAGGCAACATTACCAGACGCACTCGCTGGCCATCAGCACCTGTATCCAGCAAGATTGTTCAAAATGTTACTTGGTTTGTGGTTGCCCCCAGTATGTACGTGTGTATGTTACAGTCCAGGGGTAGGCCAAATAGGCTTAAGGGACTTGTCCAACTGTGATAGGAAGGGCTTAGAAAGAGAAAGCGATGATCTCATTTGTTTAATGGTTAGCCCTAGTGCAAGCCAACGGACAGACCCCCTCAACCTCACGCCACGTAATAAGGCGTACTGTGTATTCATGTTGTGAATTCAAAATGTTATGTTGCACGTCTCAAACACAGATTTGAGAGGGGCTGTTAGGTTGGGATTTTTGAAACATAGCTTTTGGCTCAATTAAAGTGGATTTTAACGTTTTCTTTTACCTTTTTGTTTTTGGATTTATTGTATTTGCCCCTTTTGTTTTTTGGCTCAAGAGAAGTGGATTTTGGCTCATGAGACTTTGGTTCATCAGTGCTTGTTTTCGTTTTAGCCTGATGCTGAGGTTCGGCTAGTCCCTTTATCCCATTAGGCTACCCCTGGACTGTAACATATGTACATACCCACACTTAAGCAGCAAATAGCTCATATACCGGTACCTACAATTGCTGGGTCTGCATTTGTTGGCCCTGCATTCACACACTTTACCAGAAAATAGCTTGTATACCTTCATTTGCTGGCCCTTCATACCCACACTTGACCAGAAAACAGCTTGCTCACTTCAGCCGCACTTATAGTACAACATGTCCCAGTCCATCATGAGTCTAGGGCTAGTGCAAGGAGACTCATCCTTTGGGGTGACCCCCCCCCCCCCCCCCCCCCCCACCCCCACCCACCCCCACACACAACGAATCCTACACGTATCATACCTATACCATCACCCAGTCCATCATGAGTCTAGGGCTAGTGCGAGGAGACCCATCCTTTGGGTGACATCCCCCCCCCCCCCCCCACACACACACTACGAATCCTACACGCATCATACCTATACCATCACCCAGACAATCATGAGTCGAAGGCTAGTGCGAGGAGACCCATCCTTTGGGGTGACATCCCCCCACCCACCCCACCCCCCTCACGCACACCCACACACACCATCACCACAGAAAAAACGAATCCAGCACGTATCTGCAACAATGCTGGTCTTCAATTCAGGCTGGTTTCCAACAAAGTATATCCCCCCCCCCCCCCCACCCCCCCAAACACACACACACCACCACACACACACCACCACAAAAAACGAATCCAGCACGTACCTGCAACGATGCTGGTCTTGAATTCAGGCTGGTTTCCAACAAAGTATATACCCCCCCCCCCCCCCCCTCCCCCCAAACACACACACACCACCAAACACACACACCACCGCAAGCACGTACCTGCAACGATGCTGGTCTTGAATTCAGGCTGGTTTCCAACGAAGTATACATGGGGAGTGGAGGCGACAACGAATGGGTCCACATCGTTATAAGGATAACAGGACAGGGTGTCTGGAGCCGTGGGGGCCTACAGACAAACACATTGATGGTCCGTTAGCAAGGAATGTGCAAATGGGAGTGAAATAGTTTTGATTTGCAATTTTGTGCATTTTTGTGCATTTTTGTTTTGCTGTTTGGTGCACAGTTGGTGCTGTTTTGTTTTTCATTTTTTTATTTTGGTGCAATATGGTGCAGTTATTATTTTTGCACTTTTGTTTCACAGTTTTTTATTTTGGTGCAGTTAGGTATTGCAGGTGTTTGTGCAGTGTGTGTTTTTGGTGCAGTTTGTTTTGGCAGTTAAGTTTTTTTGTGCAATTTGGCACACTTCGTTTCTGTAGTTTGGTGCATTACATTACATGCTAAAGTCTACTAGACACCGCGATGGTGTATGAGACTCTGTGCTTTAAACAAAAAGAAAAAGCACCCACAAAGCAAAAAACCTAATTATATCAGGGATGTGTCGAGGACAAACAAACCCAACTCCCAACCACCGTTTTGGTGGGGTAGGTATTGAACCCCCTAGAGCAGGACCCAGATCTCAACCACTTACAGTGGCGGAGGTAAGAAGCTAACAAATGAGATGTCACAAGGAGAAAAAAAGGGATTATAAATTACGGTGCCACTAAGCAGTCCAGGGCTTCCTGTCTTGCTCATCTACATGTAGAAAGATAGTCGGCTAGGTTGCTCCAAAAAGTCTTAGTGCCATTTCCATTCATAAAGGTTCTGAATGTGGAATCGCAGAATTCCACATTCCATACGGTTAAGTCGGTATCCTCATGGACATGCCTTTAAATATCTGTAAACAGCTTCTGGTAACGGAGGCGAATATCATTATAAAAAGGGCACACAAACATATGCATTTCATCCTCAGGTTTTTGGAACCCACACATTTGACAATGTCTCATTGAACGAGGGATGTGTGCTCTATCCACCACCCTCATTCTTTCTGTGTTCAGCCAATGGGAACCCATTCTAAACTGTGCTATAGAACGAACTGGTGCCCCCCCCCCCCCCCCCCCCCCCAAATAGTACCCACTGATGCCCCCCAAAACAGTACCCACTGGTGCCCCCACAAATACAGTACCCACCAGATGCCTCCAATTCAAGGAGTTTTCCATCAGATCTATCCTGTCCGCGCATTGTGAGTACTTGGCCATGTCGTCAATGTTCTGACCACTGGTGCCCAAGAACGAGACTCCGTCCACCTAATCACAAGGCACAATTTAGGCGTTAACAACTGATGCGGGTAGGTAGAGGCATTATACGCTGATGCATATGTCTACATGTCTGTAGGTGTAAGTTTGGTATATGCATAGGTCTGTAGGTATAAGGCGTTGGAAACTGTTATACAGGTGTATAGCTCCATATGTATATGGACGGTACATGTATACAGGTAGTAGGTATAGGTAGAATTAAATGATCACTTTAGCAAGAACTCAGGGCCCTCGTCGGTAGAATGATTGTTTGGGGTTAAGTTCATCAGTTCCTTTTCTTTTTAAGCCCTTCCTACACGGTTGGGCAAGACCCTTAAGCATATTTGGCCTACCCCTGGACTGTAACAGCATACAGGTATAAGTATGTATATATGTATATATATATACATATATCAGATGTTATACACTTATATGCAGTGTGCACTCATGAAGATAGGCAGACGAGGGGTAGATCATAGCTAGGGAACGGCAATATGATATCATATGATATCATGTCATCATATGATGCCAGCAGTTACCATTTATATGCAATATCATATGATGCAATTTGTATGAAATCATATGATATCATACTCGCCTTTCGTCAACATCATATGATATGCCGGTCCCTAACCATAACTCACAATATCAGTCAAACCATCATATCTCAAACACTCATGCAAAATAAGATAGGCAGCTGGTCCGGACTTTGAACCCACATGGTAGGTGTTTGAGGATGGTGCTTGAGGATGGTGTTTTGGGATGGTGCTTGAGGATGGTGTTTTAGGACGGTGTTTGAGGATGGTGCTTGAGGATGGTGTTTTAGGATGGTGCTTGAGGATGGTGTTTGAGGATACACATTATTATTACAGGGTGGAAGGGTTATTTAGGGCGGGTTATAGATGGGTTATTTATCCATATACATATTATTATTATTGTTATTATTATGTACAGGTTATATATTATTTAGCGTGGGTTATGGGTTATTTTGGGTGGATTTATTTTCCATTATAAGAACAGGGTGTGTGGGTGGGTTCTGTTGTAAACTCTATTTGTCCTCTCTCCCATTACTAGTATAGGGTGGGTGGGTGGGTTCTGACATCAACTCTATATGTCACCTCTCCAAGTACTAGAATAGGGTGGGAGGGTTCTGTTGTAAACTCTATTTGTCCCCTCTCCCATTACAACTAGTATAGGGTGGGTGGGTGGGTTCTGACATGAACCCTATTTGTCCCCTCTCCCATTACAACTAGTATAGGGTGGGTGGGTAGGTTCTGACATGAACCCTATTTGTCCCCTCTCCCATTACAACTAGTATAGGGTGGGTGGGTGGGTTCTGACATGAACCCTATTTGTCCCCTCTCCCATTACAAGTAAAGGGTGGGTGGGTTCAGACGTTAACCCTATTTGTCGGAGTGCTTGCAAGCACAAACAAGTGTTTTTATTTCAGATTTTTGTAGTCCAGGTTGAGTAGCTACTTGGACTACTCAACCCTGATTTCAGGATATTTGCGTAGCCACCGCATGGCGGAGCGCAAAGCGCGGAGCCTGGGGGGGTCGGGGGGCAGCGTGTCCCGATATCGGGGGGTCCGGGGGTGCAGCATTTGACGGAACGGCGACGCGTCGTCGAAAAAAGAAACACTGGCACAAACAAGCCTCGACAGATCTTACGTCGACAGGTCTATCATATGAGGCTCTCTGGAGTAAGTAAGCACACACATGGCGCGACAGATCCTACAGGTCTATCAGATAAGGCTCTTTGGAGCCAGTCAATATGAAAGCAGAACCGTAACTCAGCTTTGTCCCCTCTCCCATTACAAGTTTAGGGTGCGGGCGTGCGGGTGGGTTCTGGCGTAAACCCTATTTGTCCCCTCTCCAAGTACTGGTATAGGTTGGGTGGGTCGGTTCTGGCGTAAACCCTATTTGTCCCCTCTCCAAGTACTGGTATAGGTTGGGTGGGTCGGTTCTGGCGTAAACCCTATTTGTCCCCTCTCCAAGTACTGGTATAGGTTGGGTGGGTCGGTTCTGGCGTAAACCCTATTTGTCCCCTCTCCAAGTACTGGTATAGGTTGGGTGGGTCGGTTCTGGCGTAAATTCTATTTGTCCAAGTGCTTTCAAGCAAAAACATGCCGCAACCGATCTAGCGTAGACAAGTCTATCAGATGAGGCTCTTTGGAGCAAGTCAGTATGAAGGTATAATCAGAAACTCAGCGTTTTGTACTGCCATCAACTCACCTGAAATTCAGCTGTACTTCTATTTCATTCAGCTGTACTTCTACTTCGTTCAGCTTCTACAGCCGTCAACTCACCTGAAATGCAGCTGTACTTCTACTTTGTTTAGCTTTCTACAGCCACCAACTCACCTGAAATTCAGCTGTACTTCTTCTTCATTCAGCTTTCTACTGCAACCAACTCACTCGAAATTCAGCTGTACGTCTTCTTCATTCAGCTTTCTACTTCAACCAACTCACTTGAGATTCAGGTGCACTTCTTCTTCATTCAGCTATCTGTTATACATATCTATTCAGCTTTCTACAGCCATCATCTCACCTGAAACTCAGCAGGGTTTGTTGAGCGGCGAAAGGATCCCAGTGTGCAAGCGCTGGGCAGTAGACATCTGAATGCAGAAGGGAATTTGAATTTGAATTGGCAAAAGGATCCCAGTGTGCAAGCGCTGGGCAGTAGACATCTGAATTCAGCAGGGGATTTGAATTGGCAAAAGGATCCCAGTGTGCAAGCACTGGGCAGTAGACATCTGAATGCAGAAGGGAATTTGAATTGGCAAAAGGATCCCAGGGTGCAAGCGCTGGGTAGTAGACATCTGAATTTAGCAGGAAGTTTGAATTTGAATTGGCGAAAGGATCCCAGTGTGCAAGCGCTGGGCAGTAGACATCTGAATTTAGCAGGAAATTTGAATTTGAATTCTTATATGTTTTTTGGCTAAGCCCCCCCTTCTGGGGGGCGAGAGCCCCTAGGGTCACCCTGGTGTTTGATCGACGCCCGAGACAAAGCCTGGCACGTCAGTCTTGTAACTAACTGGCTTCTGTCTGCTCGATTCTGTTGCCAACACTCTCCAATTTTCTGCGGCGCTTGCGACGCTGCCCAGGAATTGTTTCAGCCAACTTGGTGCTGCTCACCGCCTGAAAATTCCAAGCCCCCCCCGTGCGATTTCCACGGATACCAGGGAGCACACTAAACGGATTATACAGTTTGAAGACTTGTCCAGGGCAATGGAAAGAATCAGCCAAAGGAGAATAGACATCACTAGATTTCTGTCACAAATCTGCATGTGTGTAATGATAACGCAAGGTGTATGCCCAAATGAACCTACAACAGAACCAGCCACAGGAGGATTATTGGAGACCTGGCTAGTATAGGATTATAGGCTAGTATTGGATTATTGATCATTACTTGGACAAAGCTACCATGGCAGTTGACAGCTACCGCGGACACTAAAGCGCACTCGTAGGGATTCGAGCCCCGCACCTTCAGCATTTCAACCAACTCTAGCATTGAGCCATTCGTTGAAACGGGATTGCAGGTGTGTATGTTCTTATGTTGTCCAGGGGTCGCCCAATAGGCTAAAAGGACTTTACCAACCTTGATCAATCAAGATGATTATAGACTACCAGTTTTTCCCCCCAACGACGCGTCGCCACAGCATCGCCTTTCTGCCGTTGCATGGCCCAACAAAATAAGCATCCAACTAAGCTTCCAACCACTGCGTTGCCATTCTGTCGTTGCATGGCCTAACAAAATAAGCATCCAACCACTGCTATGCCATTCCGTCGTTGCATGGCCACTCATGACTACCCACTTGGTTATTTGGCTCCAGCCTTTACCACTCACCTTCCTTTACTCAGTGAGGCTAAGATTTCTCTATTCCAGTTAGTATGGTTGTGGTCTCGTCATCAAAGTTTGCACTGTATTATATTCTCCAGTTTGTTGTCAGCTGCGATGGTAGCTTGTCCAGTTGAGGTGGGAGACCGCTCCCCACCCGCGTACGACGGGCTCCCTTAACACCACGCCCCACCAGGCGTTATCATTATCTCCAGTTTGTACACATGCATGCAAACAGGAGGGTTCCCTCAATCTCACGCCCGTGGCAGGGCGAACTAATTTTCGATTTTCATTTGGCACACTTGTGCAAGGGTTGCTGAGGCCAAACCCTGAACCCTAAAGCTCATTTTGCACACCTGTGCAAGGGTTGCTGAGGCTAAACCCTAAAACCCATTTGGCACACCTGTGCAAGGGTTGATGAGGCCAAACCGTAAACCCTAAAACCCATTTGGCACACCTTTGCGAGGTTTGCTGAGGCTAAACCCTAAATCCTAAAACCCATTTGGCACACCTGTGCAAGGTTTGCTGAGGCAACGCAAAACCCTAAACCCTTAAACCCATTTGGCACACCTGTGCAAGGGTTGCTGAGGCAACGTGAAACCCTAAACCCTAAAATCCATTTGGCACACCTGTGCAAGGGTTGCTGAGGCAACGCGAAATTGCAAGGATCCTCGGCGCCGGGCATTACGTCCACGGGAAGGGCAGTGGCAAGCTCGGTAAGGTACATGTCCAGGTCCCTTCGATAGCACGAAGGAGAATAATTGATATGGGGTACCATATAATGGAAGAAGAAGAAGAAGAAGAATTGATACCAAACAATACAATGGAATGGAAGAATAAGAAGAATTGATACAATACAATAGCATGGAAGCGAAGCAATGTGCAAAGTGTGAGTTAGCAAGATGCACAGGAAGGGTGATGGCAAGCTTGGTGATGAACATGTCCAAGTCCTTTCGACAGCATGATTTTGAAAATCTATTAGTTGTTGTAATTGATTTCTGGTTCTTCAAAGTTCCGAGCCGTCTTTCGGGAGTTGGGTTGTTCTGGAGCAATAAACAATAAAAATGTTGATGCCCAGGTCACCTAATAGACAGGATCTACGGAAACTAAGTCATACACCAAGTCATACGATAGCCATACAACACCAGGGATAGGCAATATGATATCATATGATATCATGTCATCATACGATATCATATGATGCCGGCGGTCTGACTAGGTAACTTTGGCCTGGGCCATCATATCATATGATATTAAATCATTTGATTTTTGTATGATATCATACTCGTCTTTGGTCAACATCATATGATTTGCCGTTCCCTATACAACACTGCTGATGCCCAAGTCACCTACATGATCTCTCATAGATGACTAAGCCACTGTTTTGTTTTGTTCTACGCATTGTCATTCCGTCGCTGCATGGCGACGCATCAGTTTGCCTTAACTAGTCCGAAATGCCCCCCGACCCCCCCAGGCTTTGCGCTTTGCGGGGTTCAGGGGGCAGCGCGTTACACTGGGGTCGCACCGAGTCGCTCAATTTGCGATGCGTCGCATGGAACAAAACCCAGTGGCCTAAGCCACACGATATCACACAAAACTGCTGAAACCCAGGTGACCTACTTGACAGGCTCTAAGATCTGAGCCGTGTGTCGGGAGTTGGATCGTCCTGGAGCAGTTGGCACCGCGAGCTGGTCCATAGCCCCACTTAGGAGCCCGCCTGCGATCACCACTCGGGCGACTTGCGATGCCAGCTGTTGCTCCGCCTTGCTTCCCAGGTTCCCAGCGAGAAAGTCAAAAGCTAGCTGCACCTGCGCTTCAAGAGAGGACAGAAGAGAGGGGGTTACACACTTACACAACACTCCTATACTGTCTAAGGCGAATGCCAGCTGTTGTTCCGCCTTGCTTCCCAGGTTCCCTGCGAGAAAGTCTTAAGCTCGCTTCACCTGCACATCAAGAGAGGGCGGAAGAGAGGGGGTTACACACTTGCACAACAATTACATACTGTCTCAAACGATGCCAGCTGTTGTTCCGCCTTGCTTCCCAGGTTCCCTGCGAGAAAGTCAAAAGCTCGCTTCACCTGCACATCAAGAGAGGGCGGAAGAGAGGGGGTTACACACTTGCACAACACTTATATACTATCTAGGGCGATGCCAGCTGTTGTTCCACCTTGCTTCCCAGGTTTCCAGCGAGAAAGTCTTAAGGTAGCTGCACCTGCGCTTCAAGAGAGGGCGGAGGAGAGGGGGTTATACGCTTGCACAATACGTATATTATGTCTAAGGCGATGCCAGCTATTGCTATTTCTTGCTTCCCAGGTTCCTGGCGAGAAGGCCAAAAGCTAAGTGCACCTGCGCTTTAAGAGTGGGCAGATATATGATTACATAGTATGCCTTATTACGAGGCGTGAAGTTGAGGGGGCCAGCCCATGATTACTTTCACTGGGGGCAACCTCCAAAGAGAGGGCGGAAGAGAGAGGGTTACACACTGGCACAACACACTTGCACAATCGCACAACACAATTGCACAACACTTCTACACTGTCGAAGGCAAGCCCAAGGAGACCCAACCTTCTGGGTGAAATCCCCCCCCCCCCCCCCCCCCCCCCCCCACACACACACACAAAACGAATCCTACGCGCACCATACCTAAACCATCACCCAGTCCATCATGAGTCCAAGGCAAGCGCAAGGAGAAACATCCTTCTGGGTGAAAATCCGTTCAAAACAAAACTGTTGGCGTGGGCGAGCCCACTTCGGAATATCTGGCTACTCCAGGCCTTAACATGTTTTCCCTTTTTTCTTTATTGTTCATGTCGCCCGTAAGCCCCCCTTGACTTCTTCAAGCCGCATGCACATTTGGAGTCCAGTCAGTGGCAGCGCACTCACATCTCCTGTGCTTCTCCTACTCATTGAGTGCCCTCACTGGGGAGGGGGACCAGGGGACCATTTCTACTTCCTTATCGGTCACCTGTTTGAAGCTGTCTGTGGAAACACACCTGCAAGCCGTCGCTCTTGTTGCTCCCCACTGCCAGTCCTGAAATGAGGGCGATGTACTTGTCTGTCGTCTTGCCGGGAGCGTCCACACCAACGGCGGCAGCATCAGGTGGGGGCGCCTGTGGGGCCATCTCAGGGAAGCAGACTTCCCTCACGATGAAATCCCCTCCAGGCTCCGCCATACCCCTCACAGCTACCACCACTCCCGTCACGAGGTCTGGGATCGAGAGGCAGTCTCCACGAATGATCATGCGCCCTCCCTCGTCCTCCAGCACCAAGTGGTCGGTGTCTGAGCAGAAGTTGGTGCCTGACAACATTTGGGCGACGCCCCTGGGAGATGGACGGGATGTAAGGGGAGGTTAGGGGAGGGAGGTAAAGAGAGGTACGGGGATAAGGGGAGGGGAGGGAAGGGGAGGTAAAGGGATGTACGGGGAGGGGGGGAAAAGGAAGGGGAGATTAATGGAGGTGAAGGGAGATAAGGGAAGGGGAGGTAAAGAGAGGAGAGGGGAGGGATGGGAACGGGATGTAAGGGGAGATTACGAGAGGGTAGGGGAGGTGAAGAGAGAGGAGGTGAAGGGAGGTAAGTGGAGGGGAGTTCAGGGGAGTTAATGGGAGGGGACGTAAGGGGGGGGTAAAGGAAGGGTAGGGTAGGGGAGGTGAAGGGAGGTAGGGGGGGGGGGGGGTAAAGGGAGGGGAGGAGAGGTGAAGGGAGGTAAGGGGAGGGGAGGGGAGGTAAAGGAAGGCTAGGTTAGGGCAGGGGAGGTGAAGCGAGATAAGGGGAGGGCTTAGTGCACAGCTGGATGCTGTCTCGGAGGTGAGGGCGAGGGTGGCTGACAACTGCTTTAATACATCTCCTGCTGTAGTGAGCGTTTGGGGGTGAGGGTGAGGGTGAGGCTGGATGCTGTCTTGGACACAAACTGAAACAATCCAATTAGACCTCCGTCGCCGAACTCCCCATTGAAGCGCAAGTGCAAAACATCCCAAGTGCAGATCGCATGAATCCTCTGAGCTCTGAAACCAAAAAACGAAATCCTACGAAAGAACACATTATTACAGCCAGTACATTCTGTGATGACGCATCAAATAACGTGACATGAAATATATTAAAAATCACAAAATCCTATCATACCCTGAATCAAGGTTGGGCAGGTCCTTTCGGTCTATTGGGCTACCCCTGAACTGTAACACATACCCACATATCGACCTATCTTTTGCGTATTCATCCATGATAGAGGGCTTCAGCTTCATTTCCTTGTATAGCGTTCCGATAGCAATGACCTCCTTATCCTCGATGGCCCCCAACGAAATCCTATGACAGCACACAATATGACAGCCAACCCTAAACCCTAAACAGTATATTCTGCCATAGCAACACATTAATACACACATTAAACACGCTGTATGAAATATAATTAAAATGATAAAAAAATCCTATCATACCCACCTATCTTTTGTGTATTCATCCATGATGGAGGGCTTGAGATTCATTTTCTTTTACAGCGTTCCAATTGCAATGACCTCCTTATCCTTGATGCCCCCCCAACAAAATCCTATCATACCCACCTAGCTTTCGTGTATTCATCCATGATGGAGGGCTTGAGATTCATTTCTTTGTATAGCGTTTTAATAGCAATGACCTCCTTATCCTCGATGGCCCCCATCGAAATCCTACGACAGCATACAATATGAAAGCCAACCCTAAACCCTTAACAGTACATTCTGCTATAACAACACATTAATACACATTTAAACATGCTGTATGAAGTCTAATTAAAATGGAAAAAATCCTATCATACCAACCTATATTTCGTGTATTCATCCATGATGGAGGGCTTGAGCTTCATTTCTTTGTACAGTGTTACAACAGCAATGACCTCCCTACCCTTGATGGCCCCCAATGAAATTCAAGTGACAGCACACAATCCTAGTGACAGTACACAAGCAGTTTTTTTACCGCTATATATAGCGATCGCTACTTTTGACCCCGTTGTGGCATATATCGCTATAAAAAGAAGAAAACAATTGAAACCGTAAACTCTAAACAGTACATTCTGTCATAACACATTAAATATGCTTCATGAAATCCATTTAAAACGACAAGCCCTGTGCAGCGCTGCAAGTGGCGCGGAAAATCGGCGGAGAGTGAGACAGAACGACAGGTGGCAACGATGGAGCTGACAGAAGCCACTTAGTTATGAGACAGTTGGCTGACGTGTCAGGCTCCGTTTTTCGGTCGGTCGGTTGGACAGACAAACGGACAATTGGGTAAATCTGGGGGCTCACGCCAAAACAAATCCTATCATACCCACCTGTCTTTCGTGCATTCATCCATGATGGAGGGCTTGAGCTTCATTTCTTTGTACAGTGTTCCAATAGCAATGACCTCCTTATCCTCGATGCCCCCCAACGAAATCCTATCATACCCACCTATCTTTCGTGTATTCATCCATGATGGAGGGCTTGAGCTTCATTTCCTTGTATAGCGTTCCGAAAGCAATGACCTCCTTATCCTCAATGGCTCCCACATCCAAGATCTTCACGAGGTCCAGACACGGCCAACGTTTCGTCACCTTGTCTCGCATGAACTGGGACATGGTCATCAGACGGGAAAAGTACAGCTGGGCGTACTGTCGCTCGTAGTTGCGCTTCTTAATACGGAAGCGATCGTTCTGTAGGTCATGGTTGGGTGGTTAGTGTTGGTTAGGGTAGGATTGGGTAGGGTAGTGCTGGGTAGGGTAGGGTAGTGTTGAAATGTGTTGGTTGAGGTAGTGTGAAATAGGGTAATGTTGGGTAGTGTTGGGTAGTGTTGGGTAGTGTTGGGTAGTGTTGGGTAGTGTTGGGTAATGTTGGATAGTGTTGGGTAGTGTTGGTCAGGGTAGTGTAAGGCAGTGTAGATTTAAATAGGGTAGTGTTGGGTGGTGTTGGTTAGGGTAGGTTTGGGTAATGTTGGGTTGGGAAGTGTAGTGTTAAATAGAGTAGTGTTGGGTATTGTTGGGTCGTGTTGGGTCGTGTTGGGTCGTGTTGGGTAGTGTTGGGTAGTGTTGAGTAGTGTAGTGTTTATAGGGTAGTGTGGGGTAGTGTGGGGTGGTCTTAGTCAGGATAGTGTAAGGCAGTGTAGAGTTAAATAGGGTAGTGTTGGGTGGTGTTGGTTAGGGTAGGTTTGGGTAATGTTGGGTTGGGTGGGGTAGTGTTAAATATAGTATTGTTGGGTTGTGTAGGGTAGTGTAGGGTATTGTAGTGTTGGTAGTGCTGGGTAGTGTTGGGTAGTGTTGGGTAGTGTTGGGTAGTGTAGTGTTAAATAGGGTAGCTCTGGGTAGTGTTGGGTAGTGTAGTGTTCAATATAGTATTGTTGGGTAGTGTTGGGTAGTGTTGAGTAGTGAAGTGTTAAATATAGTGGTGCTGGGTAGTTTTGGGTAGTGTAGTGTTAAATAGGGTAGTGCTGGGTAGTGTTGGGTAGTGTTGGGTAGTGTTGGGTAGTGTAGTGTTGGGTAGTGTTGGGTAGTGTTGGGTAGTGTAGTGTTGGGTAGTGTAGTGTTGGGTAGTGTAGTGTTGGGTAGTGTTGGGTAGTGTTGGGTAGTGTTGGGTAGTGTTGGGTAGTGTAGTGTTGGGTAGTGTTGGGTAGTGTAGTGTTAAATAGGGTAGTGTTGGGTAGTGTTGGGTAGTGTAGTGTTAAATAGGGTAGTGCTGGGTAGTGTTGGGTGGTCTTGGTCAGGGTAGTGTTGGGTAGTGTTGGGTTGTGTAGTGTTAAATAGGGTAGTGCTGGGTTGTGTTGGGTAGTGTTGGGTGGTCTTAGGCAGGGTAGTGTTGGGTAGTGTAGAATTAAATAGGGTAGTGTTGGGTGGTGTTGGTTAGGATAGGATTGGGTGATGTTGAGTTGGGTAGTGTAGTGTTAAATATAGTAGTGTTGGTTAGTGTTGGTTAGTGTTGGGTAATGTAGTGTTAAATATAGTAGTGTTGGTTAGTGTTGGTTAGTGTTGGGTAGTGTAGTGTAAAATAGAGTAGTGTTGGTTAGTGTTGGGTAGTGTTGGGTAGTGTAGTGTAAAATAGAGTAGTGTTTGTTAGTGTTGGTTAGTGTTGGGTAATGTAGTGTTAAATAGAGTAGTGTTGGTTAGTGTTGGTTAGTGTTGGGTAGTGAAGTGTAAAATAGAGTAGTGTTGGTTAGTGTTGGTTAGTGTTGGGTAGTGTAGTGTAAAATATAGTAGTGTTGGTTAGTGTTGGGTAGTGTAGTGTAAAATTGAGTAGTGTGGTTAGTGTGGTTAGTGTTGGGTCAGTGTAGTGTAAAATAGAGTAGATTGTTGGTTAGTGTTGGTTAGTGTTGGGTTAGTGTAGTGGTAAATAGAGTAGTGTTGGTTAGTGTGGGTAGTGTAGTGTTAAATAGATAGTGGTGTTGGTAGTGTTGGTTCGTGTTGGTTAGTGTAGTGTAACATAGAGAGTAGTGTTGGTTAGTGTTGGTTAAGTGTTGGTTAGTGTTGGGTAGTGTAGTGTTAATAGCGTAGTGTTGGGTAGTGTTTGGTAGTAGTGTAGTGTAAAATAGAGTAGTGTTGGTTAGTGTTGGTTAGTGTTGGGTAGTGTAGTGTAAAATAGAGTGTGTGGTTAGTGTTGGTTAGTGTTGGGTTCTGTAGTGTAAAATAGAGTAGTGTTGGTTAGTGTTGGTTAGTGTTGGGTAGTGTAGTGTAAAATAGAGTAGTGTTGGTTAGTGTTGGTTAGTGTTGGTTAGTGTTGGGTAATGTAGAGTTAAATAGAGTAGTGTTGGTTAGTGTTGGTTAGTGTTGGGTAGTGTAGTGTTAAATAGAGTAGTGTTGGTTAGTGTTGGGTAGTGTAGTGTAAAATAGAGTAGTGTTGGTTAGTGTTGGTTAGTGTTGGGTAGTGTTGGGTAGTGTAGTGTTAAATAGAGTAGTGTTGGTTAGTGCTGGTTAGTGTTGGGTAGTGTAGTGTAAAATAGAGTAGTGTTGGTTAGTGTTGGTTAGTGTTGGGTAGTGTAGTGTAAAATAGAGTAGTGTTGGTTAGTGTTGGTTAGTGTTGGTTAGTGTAGTGTAAAATAGAGTAGTGTTGGTTAGTGTTGGGTAGTGTTGGGTAGTGTAGTGTAAAATAGAGTAGTGTTGGTTAGTGTTGGTTAGTGTTGGTTAGTGTTGGGTAATGTAGAGTTAAATAGAGTAGTGTGGGTTAGTGTTGGTTAGTGTTGGGTAGTGTAGTGTAAAATAGAGTAGTGTTAAATAGAGTAGTGTTGGTTAGTGTTGGGTAGTGTAGTGTAAAATAGAGTAGTGTTGGTTAGTGTTGGTTAGTGTTGGGTAGTGTAGTGTAAAATAGAGTAGTGTTAAATAGAGTAGTGTTGGTTAGTGTTGGGTAGTGTAGTGTAAAATAGAGTAGTGTTGGTTAGTGTTGGTTAGTGTTGGGTAGTGTAGTGTAAAATAGAGTAGTGTTGGTTAGTGTTGGGTAGTGTTGGGTAGTGTAGTGTAAAATAGAGTAGTGTTGGTTAGTGTTGGTTAGTGTTGGTTAGTGTTGGGTAATGTAGAGTTAAATAGAGTAGTGTTGGTTAGTGTTGGTTAGTGTTGGGTAGTGTAGTGTTAAATAGAGTAGTGTTGGTTAGTGTTGGTTAGTGTTGGGTAGTGTAGTGTTAAATAGAGTAGTGTTGGTTAGTGTTGGTTAGTGTTGGGTAGTGTAGTGTTAAAAATAGTAGTGTTGGTTAGTGTTGGTTAGTGTTGGGTAGTGTAGTGTTAAATAGAGTAGGGTTGGGTATTGTTGAGTAGTGTTGGATTGGGTAGTGTTGGGTAGTGTAATTATATTTGAGTAGTGTTGGGTAGTGTTGGTTATGGTATAATTGGGTAGTGTTATGTAGTGTTAGGTATTGAAGTTTTAAATATGGTAGTGCTGGGTAGTGTTGGCTAGGGTAGGATTGTGTAGTGTTAGGAAGGGAAGTGTTGGGTAGGGAAGAGTTTAATAGGGCAGTGCTGGGTAGTGAAGAGTTGGGTAGTGCAGTAGTGTTAAATAGGGTAGTGTTATGAAGTGTTGGGTAGTGTAGTGTTGGGAAGTGTAGTGTTGGGTAGTGTACGGTTGGATAGGGTCGTGTTGGGTAGTGCAGTGTTAAATAGGGTAGTGTAGGGTACTGTTGGGTACTGCAGTATTAAATAGGGTAGTGCTAGTGTTGGGTAGATTAGTGTTGGGCAGGGTAGTGTTGGGTATTATTGGTTAGGGTAGTGTTGGGTAGGGCAGTGTTGGGTATTATTGGTTAGGGTAGTGTTGGTTAGGGTAGTGTTGGGTATTGTTGGGTAGGGTAGTGTTGGATAGAGTGGTGTTGGGGAGGGTGGTGTTGAGCAGGGTACTGTTGGGTCGTGTTGGCTAGGATTGTGTTGGGTGGAATGCCTAAGTGTAGGTTAAGTGCATGCGTGCGTGTATGCTGTATGTCAGGGTCTAAAGGGGACTGTTTAATTAAAGGCTTTTTACACCAACGGATGGGTAGTGAAGAGTTAAATATAGTAGTGTTGAGAAGTGTTGAGAAGTGTTGAGAAGTGTCGGATTGTGTAGTGCTGGGTAGTGCAGTGTTAGCCCATGGTCCCAGGCAGGCAATGAAAGACTTTTCACCCCAGAGGATGGGTAGTGAGTGTTAAATATAGTAGTGCTGGTTAGTGTTGGTTAGTGTTGAGAAGTGTCGGATTGGGTAGTGCTGGGTAGTGTAGTGTTAGCCCCTGGCTCCTGGCCCCAGTCAGGCATTGAAAGGCTGTTCACATACAAGGATGGGTATCTTTGCTCTAGTTCTAGATGTACAAGAAGAGTTGAAATGCAGTATGCGTTGAGTTGAAATGCAGTATGCGTTGAGTTGAAATGCAGTATGCGTTGAGTTGAAATGCAGTATGCGTTGAGTTGAAATGCAGTATGCGTTGAGTTGAAATGCAGTATGCGTTGAGTTGAAATGCAGTATGCGTTGAGTTGAAATGTAGTACGCCTTTAACATGCAACATGAAATTTAGTATGCTTTTAACATGCAACATGAAATTTAGTATGCTTTTAACATGCGTGGAGAGGTGTATTCCAACACGAGATGATGTTGTGTGTTGTATGTTGTGCATTGCGTGCTGTATGTTGTATGTGTTGTATATTGTGTGTTGTATGTTGTGTTTATTGAGTGTTGTATGTTGCGTGTTGTGTGTTGTATGTTGGAAGATGTTGACAGGGCAAGAAACATTTTGATATAATTAACAGGTTTGGGAATAGTAGGACACATGAACATGTTGGTGCGGATATCTTCAATACTGTAATAATAAAATATCAAGAACTGCGAGTAGCCTTAAAGCCACATAACTAAGTTCAAGTTCAAGTATCAAGAGCGGCCAATATTAGGTCTATGCCATGTGCTCTGGGTATCGTTGTGGTGTTTGGTTTGTTCAAACACCACAACGATACCCAGGGTTATCTCAAGTTCAGGGATAATGGGGAAGTTGCCCTCTTACCTGGCATGAGAGTAACCCCACCCTCCCCGACCCACCGACCCACCCACACACCCAATCCGCCCCGACACACCCACCCACACTGTCCCACCCCACCCACACTGCCACCCCTCCCCGACCCACACATCCACCCGCTCCTCCCTGACCCACCCACACTGTCCCGCAGGTCGTTTGCTGCCTGAAGAGCGACCTGGTGCTGTTGCGATGGAGGTGATCAACTTTGCTGCTGCGCTTCTCCTTTCGTCCCTTCTACATCAAGGGATTATGGGGAAGTTGCCATCTCATCTTACCTGGCACGAGTATGTCGTTGTGGCCCTCTGCAGTGTTGCTTCATCCTTGCATGTGCCAGGATCTCGCAGCATATCATCGTAGTTGCCACTGCACAGGCGGGAGGGATGTGCATGCTTAAGAGTATGCACAGAGACACACCATGAAATAGGAGTACTGTGTACGCACATTGCATAGGAATACTGTCTACAGACGGTGCAAAGGAATACTGATTGTGCTACACGGTTGCAGCTGTGTATGTGAAGTCAGGTTTACCCGTTGACACAAGAGGCGTTGCATCAAGCACGCACAAGTTCTGGGATCTATGAAGCCAGGTATACCCCCGCGTTGTCTGAAGCACACCCTGATGGAATTCCTGTCCTACATGTGGAGGGACTGGAATTCCTGTCAGTACACAATTGTGCCTAAACACTTATACCTGATCAGGACGTTGGCCCAGACAAAAGCTGACTCTGTCATAGTTATTTGCCATAAATTACGACTTTCCAGAGACACATGGTCGAACATCATACAGTACAATTTCCTCGCCCCGGTGGTCTGTCAATGATCTCCCTCCCAAATATAATCAGAAAGAAGACGACAGGGCATATATTCGGCACGCTTGCTCGAATCGGGCTCGTCAGAAAGAGTGTCCGAGCTTCAAGTCGTCATCCAAGGTTCCATGCAACGAGGACGCAGTGAAAAGAAGGAAGCCAGAGCTTACCGGGCCTGCGAATCTGGCGGGAGCTCCATCTAATGTTGGCGTTATTGGAATCGCCGGGGGTAGGAGCAGGGGGGTGGGAGTATCAAGCAGCAGCTCTGCGCGAGGGCGAGGGGCTGGGCCTGAAACGAAAGGATAATTCAAAATATTCAAACGCTGTGATGGTCACTCTTTCTTGTCACGAACTTCGAACAGCCAACAGCTCTAGCTGCGACATATTCCCGCGAGTGCCCCTATTGCCAGGCAGGAAAGAGCCGAACAGGTCGCAAGCTAGACGTACGATGCCGCCCCGAAAGCGTAAAGCAGCGGCTTCGAAGCTAGTCGCTATCTCTGAGAACGAGAGTCCGGCAAAGAACGAGGTCAAAGAAGATGGATTAGCGAAAATTGACGAAGCTGGTGCGATAATGGGATTACTTTCTTCCGAATAAGCTCTGATTCAACACGATGACTGATACTTTGCATTCTGCTCTTCTCTTCTGTCCCCCTTTCAGTGTCCAGTAGCTGCCAGAGTATAATGATGGCTGCTAGGGATATGGCAGCAGAGGTTCGCTCGGATTGCTCATTGCAGCTGCTGAAGCTTCCCAAAAAGGTTTGTGGTTGGCATCAACCCACAATTTGTATACCGTGCAACACCACCATTGCCATCACCTGCGCCATCCACCTCCTCAGATAATAGCTGACGCATCTTCAACTCCGAGGCGCTAGCATGAGTCGCCAGTAGTTCAAGACCTTCCGGACAAAAAACAGGAGCGATAAGACATGCAGCATGTCCTGCACATGAGAATAGACTGCCATGCATGCAAGGACTAAGCCCAGGCAGGGGATGTTGGGGAAACATTAGTAGAGGGGAAAGAGTAGTACCATGAGGTTGAGGTTGCAGGGCAGCAACGGTGAAAATCTTAGACCACACAAGCAAACTGATACTGTACTGTTGCAAGAGCATTGCAGACAGCTATTTGCTGCAGGAGGTGCATGAAGCTGGATGTACAGAATCATAACTGAAATACATGGAGCTGAGTGTACAGAATAAAGCAATGCCATCCAAAATACCATATTGTTGCATAGTTTCTGACTGGCATAGACTTTCATTCTGTGTGCAAAGGATGCCGTCTCAAAGAGAGGAATACTTTCAGGATTTGTGCAGACAGGAGCATGCAGACCTAAGACACTCAGTGACTGAAGACACATCTGGACAAGTCTTTAAACTGTCTAATCCACATAGGATACTCCCTGGTTTCCGTGGGTCTCGTACAAGGGGACTTGGAATTAGAAGACGGTGAGCAGCCCAAAGTTGGCTGGAAACCATGTAAAAATTCAATCCAATTCGAAGAACCACAGTTTCCAGAAAATGCAGCATCAACATGTTACATCCCCATGTCTAGTCACACACATGCGCTGGCAGTCACAAACTCATATATACACCATTATACACTCATATACACACAGTATTAACGCCATTTATACACACCTTACACTCATAAGACACATCTAACGCAAGTACACACCATTGTACACTCATAAACACACCATTTTAAACGCATATACACACCATTATACACTCATAAGCACACCATTATAACGCATGTACACACCATTATACACTCATATACACACCATTATAAACGCATATACACACCATTATACACTCATAAGCACACCATTATAACGCAATGTACACACCATTATACATATAAACCACACCAATTAAAGCATTACACACCATTATCATCTAAGAACACGTTATAACGCATGTACCACAACATGTAACAATCATATACAACCAGTATAAAGCATATACACACCATTATACACTTTTTTGTTTTTTTCAGAAGCACCACCTATAACGCTTTCACACCATTATACACTCATATACACACCATATAAACGATAGAACAATTATTACCACTCATAGCACACCATATAACGGATGTACACACCATTATACACTCATATACACCACCACTATGAAACGCAATACACACCATTTTATAACGCATGTACACACCCATTAAACGCATATACACACCATTATAAACGCATGTGACAAACCATTAGTAACGCAGTAAACACATGATAACGCAATGTACACACATTATAACGCATGTACACCCCCATGATAACGCATTGAACACACCATTATAACGCATGTACACACCATTATAACGCATGTACACACCATATTAACGCATGTGCACACCATTATAAACGCATATACACACCATTATACACTCATAAGCACACCATTATAACGCATGTACACACCATTATACACTCAATACCCACCATTTATAAACGTAGACAACACCATATAACGCATGTACAACCATTAACACGCAGACACACCATTATACACGCATTAACACCACCATGATATAAAAGCATAATAAACACACCATTATAACACATGTACACACTATTATAACGCATGTACACACCATTATAACGCATGTGCACACCATTATAACGCATGTACACACCATTATAACGCATGTTCACACCATTATAACGCATGTACACACCATTATACACTCATACACACCATTATAAACGCATATACACACCATTATAACGCATGTACACACCATTATAAACGCATAAACGCCCCATTGTAAACTCATACACACCAGTATAAACTCATATACACATCATTATACACTCAAACTTGATTGGATAGTACCAGCCCTAAAGTTGCTCGCCATCTCTGGTTGTAGCCACAGCAGTAGTGGATGCGCTGTGGTAGGCACCTCAGACATCACAGCACAGTATACTGTACCATGCAACACCCAATCACACAGAGTCCAATCTCATCACATCGCACCATACTCCAGGTCCGTGAGATGTCAGTCTCACAATTCTTCGGTTTGAATGAGGCGGATGCACAAGGTACCGTTCTATCAGACTTACTGTCGCGGTTAAATCAGATGCTGCTGACAGGACCTGGAGCTGTAACAGCAAGCCAGCTGCCACCTGGAGCTGGGTCAACAAGCCAGCTGCCACCTGTAGCCGGGTCAACAAGTCAACTGCCACCTCAAGCAACCTCTGGGGCAGAGCCTGATGCACCACGCACCGCACGCAGCTCACGGCAAACAGTGTCACGCGTGGACCAATCTAAAACCGCCTCTCATGCTGACAGCAGAGCGGCCATTCTAGCAGCTAAGAACCAAGAGAATACAGCCTCAGCTGCCCCAGACCATCCAGTGGCTTCTCCCCCTGATGCTGGCCCCAGGCCACCTGCGATTGATATCCCTGCTGCAGCTGCACGTACACCAATGGTGCCAGTGAACAGGAGCCGCATGCTAGGGACTCCCGCCATGGGCACGGCTGGCGGTTTGCCTCCCAACACATCTGCACTTGCAGGGTTTACGTTGATGAAAAAGACTGTGATGAGGGGCCGTAGACAGGCAGGCGGCACTGAAAACTCGATTATGATCAGCACCCAAGGTAATGCTCCTTGCTGCTGCTGCTTCCCTATATCAGGGCTTTTTTTACTGCGTTATATAGCGATCGCTAGTTTTGACCCCGTTTTGGCAAAAATATCGCTACAAGAAAGTTTATTGTTTTGCCCTAAATGGCCCTGAAAAGCTAGAAAGGCTAAATTAGCTTTGAAAAGCTATAAAACACTGTCCCTGGAGGAGGCCTAAAACCAAGCTGGAAAAAAAAAGATTTGAAAAAAAACTTCTCTATATCCACCTATATCCAAATGTCTAATTTTGGGATAAAGATACAAGGAGGGCAAAAGGTTCGATTTGAAAAGAAGAATTCACACTGTCTGTGTGTGATGGTGGTGGACATGATTATTGTTAGCTCTTAGCTTTCTCTCTCACACATACATCCAAACACACTCCCGCTTTCACTAGTAATCTATCATTTGCCAATCATACACACGCACTACCGCACAGCATTATGATCAGCATCCTAGGTGATTCGCACTGCCTGTGTATGATGGTGGTGGACATGATTATTGTTAGCTCTTTGCTTTCTCTCTCTCACACATACATCCAAACACCCCCCCGCTTTCACTAGTAATCTATCATTTGCCAATCATACACACACACACTACCGCACAGCATTATGATCAGCACCCTAGGTGATTCGCACTGCCTGTGTGTGGGTGTTGTGGGCATGATTATTGTTAGCTCTCTCTCACAAACACAAACACATATACTGATACTTCAAAAATGATTTGAAAACCCAAATCTGACTAATATTGAACTATTATTAATTTAATATTATATAGCACTTAAAGAATATTAGTCTTTTCCCCAATAATATTAGTTGACGATCCCTACATAAACATACAAATACACTCCCTCTCCCACTATTAATCTACCATGTGCCAATAATACACACACCACCACCCACACCTACCTACCCCCCCCCCCCCACACACACCACACACACACACACACACACACACACAAATTCCCCCCCCCCCCCCCCCCCCAAAAAAAAAGCGTATTCATACAAATACACTCCCTCACCCACTATCAATCTATCAAGTGCGTACACACACAAACACACTGCATGCTATTGCCATAATCATGATTTTCACGACCATGTTTGCTTCCAGAGCAACGTGCAAACTCATTTCCTCCCAACCCCCTACTTAATGCAGATGGGCAGCAGTTCTTTGTGGATAGCGTCACAGGGCTGGCCAATGTCCCAGCACAGTAAGACCAAATTGTATCCTTTCAGTCCGGGGGGGGGGGGGGGGGGGGGGGGGGGCTAGTAAGACCAAATTGTATCCTTTCAGCCCGAGGGGGCTAGTAAGACCAATTGTATCCTTTCAGTCCCGGGGGGGGGGGGGGGGGGGGGGCTGGTAAGACCAAATTGTATCCTTTCAGCCCGAGGGGGCTAGTAAGACCAATTGTATCCTTTCAATCAGATGTTGTACCTACATTTTGCCTTAACACATTCCAAGTATGAAATGTATTGGAGGGAGGGGGGGGGGGGGGGGGGGGGGGGGGGGGGGTAGTGTGTGTGGTGGTGGTGGAGGGGGGGGGCAGCCCACCTTACTACCCAGGACTGAAACACGCACTGTGCCTGACTCAGCACTGCTTTAGACGGCATGCTGATGCAGACTGAAAAGGACCTTTTGTCTGGGAGAGGTGAGGGGTGGGAGGTGTATTGTTGAGGGCAGTGTTTTGTGGAAGGGGGAGCCTTCTGGTGTTACCATTGTCAACCCAGCTAGCCCCCTTGTCTTTTTTGTATCCCACATTTAATTAAATGAGATGATAACGACTGGTGGGGTGTGGTATTAAGGGAGTCCCGCCTAACAGCGGTAGGGAACAGGCTGCTACTTTACCTGAACAAAGCTACCATGGCGGTTGACAGCGACTGCGAACACTAAAGCACAGCCGGAGGGAGTCAAACCCGGCACCTTCTTCGTTCAAGGAGCTCTACCATTGAGCCATTCGTCGGAACGAGGATTACATTTGATTATGAATGTCACTACTGTCCCGTGTTAGCGTAGTAGGGAAGTTAGTCCCCAGTCAAGTAAGCAGATTTGAATGGCAGGGCTTTTTTACCGCTATACATTGCGATCGCTAGTTTTGACCCCATTTTGTCGAAAATATTGCTAAAAAATAAAAATAAAAGTTCCTCCCCCCCCCCCCCCCCCCCCCTAAATTTACCAAATAGCTACAAATAGCTATATAAAGCACTGAAACGCTGACCCTGGAGGAGCCTTAAAACCATAAAGCTAGAAACCCCCATTTTCAGATTTGAAAAAAAGCCCTGATGACTGGGTAGTGGATAGCATTTCTATACCCCGTTCTACCACTGCAAGTATCCTTGGTTGTCAAAATTTTAGGGTTGTCAATATCGTTTTGGTTCCAAGATTATCGGGTGATATGCCACACAATAGTATATGATATATCATACAATATGCTGTTTTGTCAACATGCCATATGATATATCATACAATATGCATATTGTCAATATCGGTATGGTTCCAAGATTATCAGGTGATATGCTATACAATAGTATATGATATTATATCATCGAATATTGTACAATATATCAGCTGATCCATATACATAGTATCGTACTTGATAACCCTACAAATGTATGAAGCCAACACCCTGACCCGATGGTGTGATCAGCCTTGGCACCATAGCTTTTATTTGTGTGGTTGGTGTGACCTGGTGTGTGGTCCGTTTGGCTGGTGTGTGGTTGGTGTGGCTGGCATGTGTGGTTGGACCTCGGGTTTTCACAGATTCTACAAATGTATGAAGCCAGCACACTGACCCCATGAACATGTGGACTTGCGCTACCAGGTATAAGAGTGAGGTACACACACACACCATACACCATACACACACCCTATACACTCACACACGCACACACACCATACACACACACACACACTCACACACACCTTACACACACACTCACACACACCCTACACACACACAGGTATAAGAATGAGGTCGCACAACAGCTGGAGGTCATGCAAAAACTGGCTGCTGCTGCACTGATGATGAGGTGATCAGCCTTGGCACCGCAGCTTTTGTTCCAGCTACGAGCAGCAGCCTCTATGTAGCTCCCTGGGCTATCTCTTCGTCCAAACCTACAGCAACCCAGTGCACCTGGAAGCTGGAATCGTCAGCTTTTCAGTGCTCCTAGAATGTTTGGGTTTGGCCCAATGGCAGTCTTAGGAAGCTGCGTAGAAGGTGCTGCTGGTAGCCAGGAGGAAAACACGTTTGGCACATGCCACCTGCTGGTGTATTGATAGGAAAGGGATCGTCCTGGGCTCATCCGCACATTGCATCCACTCTGAGCCAATCTGCTTCATGGGCAAGGGCAAGTACAAGGCATGGGCATGTGGAAGGCATGTGCAATCTGCCTCATGGTTTGTCAAAGGCAGAGAGGTTGATGCTGTGGACTTCAGCAGGTGTACATCTAAACTTGCTCTAGACTCTGGCTGTGGGAGGTGTGTCGGGGATTTTCTTGGGGGGCTTTTGCAAGCAGCTTCTTGGCAGCTCCCTGAGCCAGCCACTGTATTGGGGCTTTTGCAAGCAGCTTCTTGGCAGCTCCCTGAGCCAGCCACTGTGTTAGGGCTTTTGCAAGCAGCTTCTTGGCAGCTCCCTGAGCCAGCCACTGTATTGGGGCTTTTGCAAGCAGCTTCTTGGCAGCTCCCTGAGCCAGCCACTGTATTGGGGCTTTTGCAAGCAGCTTCTTGGCAGCTCCCTGAGCCAGCCACTGTGTTGGGGCTTTTGCAAGCAGCTTCTTGGCAGCTCCCTGAGCCAGCCACAGTGTTGGGGCTTTTGCAAGCAGCTTCTTGGCAGCTCCCTGAGCCAGCCACTGTGTTGGGGCTTTTGCAAGCAGCTTCTTGGCAGCTCCCTGACTCCCTGAGCCATCCACTGTGCTTGGCACAGCAGCTCTGGACAGCTGATTCTGCCAGCTTCCAGATGCACGTGGTTGCTTTAGGTTTGGCTGGATAGCCAGTCTGAGGAGCTGTCTAGCAGCTGCTGCACTAAGCCGAAAATAAAAATGTGTGTGTGTGTGTGTGGGGGGGGGGGGGGGGGGGGGGCACTACAACCATATCAAGTTTCGTCTCTGCGAGGTCTATTGTACTCTCATTCATCACTTCTCTAACCGGGATTCTTTCTCCTGATCAAATGGAGGTCTGGGCACTAATTATTTGCCTGACTGCAGCTTCTAGGCAAATCCTGATCAAATGGAGGGCTGGGCACTAATCATTTGCCTGACTGCAGCTTCTAGGCAAATCCTGATCAAATGGAGGACTGGGCACTGATTATTTAATTAAGCTCTTTGATGTGTTTTTCTCGCTTTTTGGAGGTTGCCTCCTAGACCAGGTTCTGAGGGGTATTTTGCCTAAACGCTCACTGTTATTAAACTGTCCTGCTGCTCCGGCGCTCTACGGTCTCGGCATTGATTTTTGCTAAGTATGTAACAATATCCTTCCCTCGTAGGAGTTTGAGCCCCGCTGCCAGAAGACAGCGGGCGATTTCTCGAGTCCGATTATAGAGCGATTGTTTCACTTCTAGGACACGAGCCCCTTGTAATCTTTCTTTCGTACGTATGTAACAATTTCCTTCCTCCCGCACAGGGTAGAACAAACCGATCTGTATTCCGGTATTGGGGTATTTGATGGTCGGTATACCGGAGCCCTAAATTCCCAAGGTTTGCCCGGAACTTTCTTCAGAGTCTGTTCCGGTGAGGAGTCCCGAACGATAAACACGATAACTGGAAATATTGTACGATGTCAATTCGTTCGCGCTATCACACCTTAACGGAGGATACATGTACACGATATTGTGCTTGACAACCCTGCCAGTGTAAAAATCACCACCTTATTCCGAGGATTGAATTGTTACATGGATTTTCAGCCGATCTCTGGGCTGCACACCATCTTCCAATTCCAATCCCCCCCCCCAGGCGATACCTGCAGAAACCAGGGAGCAGACAATACAGTTTAAATACATGCTTAGGCTATGCATTGCTTTGTTCTGATCATATGGTCTATCAGCCTTGAGGCTGTTCATCATCAACAAGAGGCGCAGTGAAAATTGTGTGCGCGATCGGTGAGATGCTGGTGGATGCAAAAGAGAAGACGGTGTTGATGTTAAAGCATCCCTGCAAGCATGAAGGGGGTGGTTAGGTACGGTGGGATGGGGTGGGGGGATTATCAAGGGGTGTTCGTGTGAGGAGGGGGGGGGGGGGGGGGGGGGGGGGGGGGGGGGGGGGGGTCTATGCATGGGCATTAAGGATGAGGGAATAGGCGAGTGTGGGTGTGGACATGCTATATCAAGAAGGGTTCGTGTGGGGTGGGGGGGTGGGGGGACTGGTGGGGGGGGTGGGGGGGGGGGAACAGTCCTAGGCATGGGCAATACGGATGAGGGGATAAGCGAGCGTGGGTGTGAGCATTCTTTAGCAATGGGTGTTCGTGTTCGTGTGTCGGTGTGTGTGGTGTGTGTGTGGTGTGTGTGTGTGGGGGGGTGTGGGTGTGGGTGGGGGGGGGGGGAGAGCACTTGGGTTGTCTACCTCCTTTGGTCCTTCCAACTCGACCACGTCAGGAACTTTGTCTATTCGCCTCGGAGTGAATCAAGCAGAATAACGGCTGTTGGGGAAGGAAATGCGGGAGCTAGATGCGTCAGCTAGATATTGGCAAGGGTTCATTTGTCTCGGTTTGATTTGGCTCAGGCTGGTTTGGCCCAGGCTGGCCAGGGAGGCCCAGGGTGGCCCAGGGAGACTCCTTCCATTTCCATTTCCATTTCCCAATCCCAATCTCTCAAATCATAAGTGTGTATCGCTCTGGTCCGTTGTTACGTACCAGAAACCCTACTTGAACAGTCTTTGGCACTTCGCACCGAGCTTCGCACCATGCAAATCTAGAAGCAACCAATTCAAACCGACTGACCGATACCAAGACCAAGGCAATTCGCGCGGCGTTTCGCCTAGAGGTGTCTTCATTCAAGAGCGTCGAACAACATTTTGTTTAGCAATTCCTTCAGTTTCAAACGCCCGAATCCAACAATCCGACCATTGTGCCACCCTCCTCTTGCGACCTATACCTCGACATCATTTTTTGTGAAATCCTGTTCATCCCTGCGCACATCTCGCATGGCTCTCCCGTCGCTTCAGGAGCCCCATTAGTGCAATCGAGGCGAATCTTGGCCTCCCATGACCCCTTCCCCACCCCCCGCGAGATCTGAGTACCAGGCTCTCAACCAGGCCAGCTCAACTAGGGTCAGCGCTTCCGAGCATTGTTCATTCGAGGTAGACAGCAACGGTCGCCAGAGCCCTGCACCCGGTCTGGAGGCAGGATGCAGCTCAGACCCCGCCTCGGACTATGTTGAAATGAATATAGACAGCGCACTCGAGGCCGTGCAGTTCGGGAGGTACCATGTGCTGCTCTTTTGCTACAGCGGTCTTGTTTGGTTCTCAGACGCGCTGGAAGTCATGCTGCTCAGTTTCCTGGGGCCAGCGGTGGGTGGAACTGGGATTGTGTGTGCGTGTTCGGGGCGTGGGGGGTTGTGGGGGATGGACTGGGGTTCTGTGGGAGGGATAGGGAGGTGGTGTGGTCTAGGCGGGTGTTAGTGAGTGTTTTGGAAGGTGGGGAGGAGCAGAATGTGTATTTGTGTGTGAGAAGCTTGTGTGGGAGTGTTTGCGCGGGTGTGGTGGTGGTGGTGGGTTTGAGGGTGGGGTTGGGATGAGGCAGCACTAAATCTCTTGACTGGGAGGGGGGGCAGCTGGGTAGGCTCACTGTGTGTGTCCCTCTTCCCAATTAGGTTCAGGTGGATGGCTGAAGCTTCTAGATCCTACTTGAATAACTTTTTGTTTCTTTTGCTCCATGATGCGTGCATGGCAAAAAATGGCAAAAGTTGGGTGCGCCATTACGTGGCGAGGACTTTGCAGATCCTAACGATTTGTAGCTATCCAAATACAGCTGCTAGGAGTAGCCGATAAACTTATCTGTCCTGGTGTACATATAGATAGGGCTTACGCCTTGCGTGTAAAGGTTTTATCGTCATACATAACTACACAAGCGTATGTTTATTACAAGCAGCGCCCCTTTAAGCTACTTTATATTTGTGCTAAATGATATACCTCACTGTTTTGGGGGTGCTTCGTTATAGCCATCTGGGGGTGCTTTGGGGGACAAAGAGATACTAATAGCACCCAAAGGCTACAAGGAGCACCATGGTGCCACAGAAAGGCACTGGCCCCCTTCTTAAAAATTACCCCGCATCCCATATGAGGTATCCCTCCACTGTTTTTGTTGTTGTGCGAAGCGTCACAACTCGAGTGACTCAGTGCGGCCCCGCTGTGACGCACTGCCCCCCGAATCCCAGGGGCTCCCTACGGAGTGCAAATCGCAGAGCACGGGGGGGGGGTGTGGGGGGCATTTCTGACTAGTTTAGCCAGACCCATGCGTCGTCATGCAGCGGCAGGATGGCGATAGAATGGCGATGTGTGGTAAGAAAAAAATTGAATCCCTCCTCACTGCCTTCGGCAGCCTGCACCCTGTTCAGGTTGTTAAGTAGGTGTTCAGGGTGTTCAATACCTGTTCAACAACTACATGTTTAACCAATGATGTACACAAACAGGTGTTTTACACCCTGCACACCTGTTTAACAACCTGAACAGTGTGCAGGCTGCCATAGGGCTATCCCTGCAGGGTTTTTCTATGGAAATGAACTAGAGTCTTTAAGGAGCACCCTGGTGATTCCCTCGTCACTAGCCCAGTCCTCGCTGATTGAGCCAAGCCGCTACAACCATCGGCAACAATCATCACTGCTGCCTGCCACGTATGCATGGGACTTTGCCCTGATATTCTGATTGAGCCAAGCCGCAACAACCATCCGCCACAATCATCACTGCTGCCTGCCACGTATGCATGGGACTTTGATATGCTGATTGATTGCATGGGATTGATTGCATGGGTTTGATTGCATGGGATTAATTGCATGGGACTTTGATATGCTGATTGATTGCATGGGACTATGATATGCTGATTGAAAGAAGCTCCGTCATAAACCCTAACCTAAGATACATCTGATACATCAAATCTCCATCACTGTACCTAACTAAGACATTGCCAGCTCTACCTAACTGCAACTCTCCCACCCACTGTCGTCCGCCCACTATCGCCCACTGCCATCCACTGTCACCAGCCCACTGTCACCCACTGTCACCCACTGTCACCAACTGCCACCCACTGTCACCAGCCCACTGTCACCCACTGCCACCCACTGCCATCCACTGTCACAAGCCCACTGTCACCCACTGTTGCCCACTGTCACCCACTGTCACCCACTGTCACCCACTGCCACCCACTGTCACCCACTGCCACCCACTGTCACCAGCCCACTGTCACCCACTGTCACCCACTGCCACTCACTGTCACCAGCCCACTGTCACCCACTGTCACCCACTGCCACCCACTGTCACCCGCCCACTGTCACCCACTGTCACCCACTGCCACCCACTGTCATCCACTGTCACCCGCCCACTGTCACCCACTGTCACCCACTGCCACCCATCCACTGTCATCCACTGTCACCCACTGCCACCCACTGTCACCAGCCCACTGTCACCCACTGTCACCCGCCCACTGTCACCCGCTGTCATCCACCCACTGCCACAGGCGGCTTGTGAATGGAACCTTAGCCCAGATGAGGAGTCTCTCCTAACTAGCGTTGTCTTTTTTGGCATGATGATTGGGGCATGGTTCTGGGGTGGAGTAGCTGACTCGCTAGGCCGCAAGACAGCCTTCGCCGCCACCGCCATTTGGACAGCATTCTTTGGTCTGGCCTCAGCTTTGTCTTACAGTTTTGTGGCTCTCTTGATTTTCCGAACAGCTGTTGGTTTCGGCCTAGCTGGCGCACCAGCACAGTACACTCTTTTCATGGAATGGCTTCCACCCTCTCTGCGCGGAAGGTGGCTTGTCCTTTTCAACATATGGTGCGTTATTTTGGGCAGAGCCCCCCCTTCTGGGGGGCGGAAGCCCCTAGGGTTACCCCTGTGTCCGATTGTCGTGTTGTCGGCACCTAACCCTACCCCTAAGTACGTCCATAAACCCTGGCTTCAGTCTGCTGCACTTAATTCCGGTTTCACAATCCCGCAATGCGGCGCCAATTTAACGGTCACTTAATTTAACGGCCGCTTAATTTAAAGGCCGCGTAATTTAACGGTCGCTTAATTTAACGGTCGCTTAACTTAATGGTTGCTTAATTTTAACGGTCGCTTAATTTAAAGGTCGCTTTACTTAATGGTCGCTTAATTAAACGGCCGCTTAATTTAACAGTCGCTTAATTTTACGGTCGCGTAATTTTACGGCCACTTAATTTAACGGTCGCTTAACTAAATGGTCGCTTAATTTAATGGTCTCTTAATTTAACGGTTGCTTAATTTAACGGTCGCTTAATTTTATGGTTGCTTAATTTGACGGTCGCGTAATTTAACGGTCGCTTGGGGCATGCCTTGGACTTGTGAGTTTGGCCTACTTGGCTGAAAGTCGATCTGCGTTATCTTTTTGACTTAAACAACATTTTCATTTTTCTTGTCACTGTGATTGGATGTTAGGACAAGTCCTAGGCGCGTTGCTTGGAAAATTGGTGGAGAATGCTGGCTATCGGAGCGACAGGTGGCAACTGAATCAATTGCAGCGGACCAAAGCCAGGGTATACGAGACAGTTAGGGCCAGGGTTTATTATTTCTTGTGGTCGGGCAAAACAGACAAGGCGGTGTCCCTGGGGGCTCCCGCCCCCCAGAGGGGGGGGCACAGCCAAAAACAGTGCTTCATAGATGCAGTCAAATCAATTCAAATCAAATCAAATCTGCCGAAAACAGTGCTTCATTGATGCGGTCAAATCCAATCCAATCCAATAAAATCTGCCCAATACCATGCTTCATTGATGTAGTCAAATCAAATCAAATCAAATCTGCCGAATACAGTGCTTCATTGATGCGGTCAAATCAGATCAAATCAGATCAAATCAGATCAAATCAGATCAAATCAAATCAAATCCGCCAAAAACAGTGTTTCGCTGATTTTGTCGAATTCTCGGCTGTATGATTGTTTATGATGTATCACATGTCGGGGTAACTAAGGTTGTCTCACAGAGTGTGTGTTTAGATGTTATGGAAACAGTGCTTCACTGATTTTGTCACCTTCATGATTGTTGATGATGTTTGCTCTCGATGGGTCCTTTCCCACTTGACTTGACCCCACCCCACCCCACCCCAGACCCCAAACCCCATCCAACCCAGGTGGACTATGGGCAGTGTGATTGGTTCATTACTAGCTCTGTGGCTGTCCAACGCACACGGTTGACGCGTCCTCGTTAACGTCTTCACCATCCCCATGCCCCCCCAACCCCCAACCCCCAACCCTCAGCCCCCAACCCCATACAACCCACCACCACCTAACCTCACCCTCCCTCACCCCTCATACCCCCCCCCTTCACCCCATAACTCTGTGGCTATTCAATGCGTAAAGTTTGCGTGTCCTTGCTGGCATCTTCACCATCCCCATGCCCTCCCCCCCCCCCGCCCCCCCCCCGCCCCCCCCCCCCCCTCACCTCACCTTACCTCACCTCCCTCCCCCCCCCCCCCCCCCCTCACTCCAGGTGGACTATGGGTAGTGTGATCGAGTCATTACTAGCTCTGTGGCTGTTCAACGCATACGGCTGGCGTGTCCTGGTTGGCGTCTCCACCATCCCCATGGTGCTGCTGGTTTGCTTGTACCCACTGGTCCCAGATTCACCTCGCCACCTGCTGTCCAATGGGCACGCAGTCGCAGCCGCCGCCCTCCTGCAGCATGCTGCGCAATTCAACAAGGTTGAACCCCCTTTGCCAAAGCACATGACTCTCAAGCTACCCCCCAACGCACCGACATTCGTGTGTCAGAAGGAAACTCACGACAGCTGCTCTTGTCCCTTATGTGCATCCGTGCATGGTACTGGAAGGTGGCAAGAATTCAAGGAATCAGTCAAGTACGTCATGTATGTTTTAAAATTATTTTAAAATAGATTTAAATGTTAAAATACTATTGAAATTTCATATGTGCACATCTGTGTATGGTACTGCAAGGTGGCGAGAATTCAAGGAATCGGTCAAGTACCTCATTCGTATTTGTAAATTATTTGTACATGTTCAAATACTATTTAAAGTTTCCCATGTGCACATCCGTGCATGGTACTGGGAGGTGGCAAGAATTCAAGGAATCAATCAAGTACGTTTTTTGTTATGTTCAAATACTATTTAAAGTTTCCCATGTGCACATCCGTGCATGGTACTGGGAGGTGGCAAGAATTCAAGGAATCAATCAAGTACGTGTTTTGTTATGTTCAATTAATATTTAAAGTTTCCCATGTGCACATCCGTGCATGGTACTGGGAGGTGGCAAGAATTCAAGGAATCAATCAAGTACGTGTTTTGTTATGTTCAATTAATATTTGTAAAGATGACATGGGAACGTAAGTGGAAGATTGGCAAGAGGGACCTACAACCCTTATTATTT
>JACBWV010000610.1:160582541-160651887 GCA_013435795.1 Chlamydomonas sp. ICE-L | reverse complement strand
GTGGGGGTTATATGTGTGGGGGTGTATATGTGGGGGTGTATGTGTGGGGGTGTATGTGTGGGGGTGTATGTGTGGGGGTGTATGTGTGGGGGTGTATATGTGTGGGTGTATGTGTGGGGGTGTATATGTGGGGGGGTGTATGTGTGGGAGTGTATGTGTGTGGGTGTATGTGTGTGGGTGTATGTGTGGGGGTGTATGTGCGGGGGTGTATATGTGGCTGTGAAGGACAAATGTGGAGCGTTGGGGGGGAGGACAATATTTGTGGGGGTAAATGTGTGGGGGTGTATGTGTGGCTGAGGACACCCGTGGGCGTGAGGACAAATATATGTGGGGGCGTATGTGTGGGGGTAAATGCGGAAGAGGAAGGAAATATAAAATATTGTAATGTCGTAATATAGTACTGTTGTGTTATCGTACCCCTCAATATACACCGGTTGCAAATATAAAGGTTTGATAGCCAATTGATTGGATTTGTTTGGAGATGAGAAGAGGAAAAATATCATACTATTGCAATATTTTAATATCATACTATTGCAAGATTGTAATAATACCGTACCCCGCGATATACATATATAGGATGCATATATAACGGTTTGTGAAGCTACCGGTACTGATCAGAGTTGTAAGGAGATGAGAATTGGGAGAAAATATAATAATATTGCAATATCATAACATCGTAATAGAGTACCCCACACTGTATACCCAACATATTGAACTCCGACTGTGCCCACAGATTGGCAAGGGGGATAATACGTGGATGCTGCTTTGTGAAGGCAAATATGGGTAGGAGTTTTTATGAAGGTAACCATTTTTGGTTACCCTACACTATTTATTCAGAGTATAACAAACCCCTGGTAAAAAAAAAATGCTGTAGGTAGAGTATTTGCATTACAGATTTTTTATGTAGGGTAACCATAGTTGTGTAGGGTAACCATTTTTGGTTACCCTACACAATTTGTGTAGGGTAACCATAGTTGTGTAGGGTAACCATTTTTGGTTACCCTACACAATTTGTATAGGGTAACCATAGTTGTGTAGGGTAACCATTTTTGGTTACCCTACACAATTTGTGTAGGGTAACCATAGTTGTGTAGGGTAACCATTTTTGGTTACCCTACACAATTTTAAAGTACGACATCATGTAGATGTATCGTATCGTATCGTATCGTATAGATACATTGTATGATATATCGACGCTATCATATCAATATATGGGACAACATCACACGGGACATCCATAGTGTATGATGTATGGGTGTTGTATTTATGTTGTATGTATGTCTGTATGTATGTTATGTATGTATGTATGATGTATGTAGTATGTATGTAGTATGTATGTATGAGAGGATGTATGTAGTAGTATGTATGTAGGAGTATGTATGTATGTATGTATGTATGTCGGTACGTTGTATGTATGTTGTTATGATGTTGTATGTCTGTATTGTATGTATGTCATTATGTATGTATGTATGATGTATGATGTATGTATGTATGTATGTAAGTTGTAGGTATGTTGAATGTATGTGTATGTATGTAGTGTATGTATGTATGTATGATGTATGTATGTAGTATGTATGATGTAATGTATGTATGTATGTATGTATGTATGTATGTATGTATGTAGGTAGTAATGTAGGTATGTATGCTATGTATGTATGTACGTATGTATGTACGTTGTATGTATGTTGTAGGTATGTTGTTTTGCTCCAGGGGTAGGCCAAATAGGCTAAAGGGACATGCCCATCTGTGTACAAAGGACTATGTAAGGGCCATAGATTGTACGATAATCTTGGGGAACCAGTACGATATTAATATCCTTAAATATGGGTTTGCCAACGTTGTTTTTCTTTTCACCTACGAGCAGCAGCTTCTAGGCAGCTCCCTGATCCAAACACTGGTCTAAGCCCCAAGAGTTTGCAAGTACTGGAAAGATGATTCTGTCAGCTTGCAGATGCAATAAGTTGCTATAGGTTTTGCTGGTAGCAGGCCAGGGGAGCTGCCTGGAAGCTGCTGCTGGTAGCTGGTAGCTGAAAACAAAAGCTATGATGAGGGAGCATCTCACCTTGAGAAAATCCTTTGCAAGGTCCACAGCCACAACACCCATGGAGCATCCCATGCCGCCCTGCATGTGTCAAGCCATGGTGGATCATTTTAGGAATGAATGTATGAATGTATTTGTGCAGTCCAGGGGTAGCCAGATAGGCTAAAAGGACTTGTCTAATCGAGGGGGGGGGCAGTTTGGCATAAAGTTGGCTGACCGCACGTTCGGAAGTTGTTATTTTGACCCCCGGGGACCCCCCACCCCCCCACCCCCCGCCCCTCGTGTCTAATCTTCAAAAAAAGGCAAGGCAGTGTTAAAAAGAAAAGTGTTCGTTACAACATGGGAAAGGCAAGGTGTGACTATGATGAAGGCAACTACACACGCATATGACTAGGGAAAACGGCAACTATATTAGTGTTTAAAATCATATTAACTCATTATTATTATAGTGTCACAATAATATTAGTTTTCCAATAAAATTTGAAAATCTGGTAAGACGGTCGTCCGACTCCAATTATATAACTATTATATAAACATAGACACCCCCAACAGTAGTATGCTACGAGGAAGACCTTCCGCCTCCAGAGGCTCTTAATGTTGCACTTCCCAAAACACCAAGGTGCATAATTAGCAATTGTTGCTACAAGCAGCCAACGTCCAAGAAAACCATATGCACGGCCATGCTGACCGGAACTAACGCTAAGAACCATTAGTTCAAGAACTGCCCAATAATGTTGCACGTACGCACTAGGTGGTATGTCTAGACTCCGGAAGGCAGCTTGAAGTGGTGCATCAGAATGATGACATGGAGGGGTGGGGCGGTGGGCAGATATAGAACACTGTTCAATGAGGATGGTGGGGGTGGTGGTGGTGGGTGGTGGGGGAGAAGTTGTGGTTAGATGACATGGAAAGGGGTAGGCAGAGTTGTAGATGAACCACTGTTCAAGGAGATGGTGGTTGTGGTGGTGGTGGGTGGTGGTGTGGGGGTGGGTGGTGGGTGGAGATGGTTGTGGTGGTAGATACTGGAAAAGGGCGTGGGGCAAGTAGATAGAACACTGTTCAAATGAGAGTGGTGGTGGTGGGGTGGTGGGGGGTGGTGGGGGGTGGTGGTTGGTGGATATGGTTGTTGTGTAGATGAATGGAAGGGGTGGCGCAGCAGCAGATAGAACACAGTTCAATGAGATTGTGGTGGTGGTGGTGGTTGGTGGGTGTGGTGGGTGGAGATGGCGTTGTGGGTTGAGAGATGACATGAAAGGGGTGGGGTAGTAGATAGAACGCCTGTTCAATGAGATGGTGGTGGTGGTGGTGGGTGGGGGGTGGAGATGGTTGTGGTGTAGATGACATGGAAGGGGTGGGGCAGTAGATAGAACACCTGTTCAATGAGATGGTGGTGGTGGTGGTGGTGGTGGTGGTGGGGGTGGGTGGGTAGAGATGGTTGTGGTGTAGATGACATGGAAGGGGTGGGGCAGCAGATAGAACACCTGTTCAATGAGATATTGGTGGTGGTGGGTGGTGGGTGGAGATGGTTGTGGTGTAGATGACATGGAAGGGGTGGGTCAGTAGATAGAACACCTGTTCAATGAGATGGTGGTGGTGGTGGTGGTGGTGGTGGGTGGTGGGTGGAGATGGTTGTGGTGTAGATGACATGGAAGGGGTGGGGCAGTAGTAGATAGAATCTACTGTTCATGAGAGGTGGTGGTGGTGGGTTGGTGGTGGTGGTGGGTGGGGGGTGGAGATGGTTTGTGGTGTAGATGACATGGAAGGGTGGGGCAGGGGCAGGTAGATTAGACCACCTGTGCAATAGATGGTGGTGGTGGTGGGGGGGTTGGGTGGAGATGGAGATGGTTGTGGTTGGAGATGACATGGAAGGGGTTATGGCAGTAGAGGTAGAGTAGATAGAACACCGTTCAATGAGATGGTGGTGGTGGTGGTGGGTGGTGGTGGTGGTGGGTGGTGGGTGGAGATGGTTGTGGTGTAGATGACATGGAAGGGGTGGGGCAGTAGATAGAACACCTGTTCAATGAGATGGTGGTGGTGGTGGTGGGTGGGTGGTGGTGGCGGTGGGTGGTGTGGGAGGATGGTTGTGGTGTAGATGACCATGGAAGGGGGGGGGCAGCCAGAGAGAACACCTGTTCATGAGATGAGTGTGTTGGTGGTGGTGGTGGTGGGGGTGGGGGTGGAGGATGTTGTGGTGTAGATGACTGAAAGGGGTGGGGGTAGTAGATAGTAGAACGCCCCTGGTTCAATGGAGATGGTGGTGGTGGTGGTGGGGTGGGGGGTGAGATGGTGTGGTGTAGATGACATGGAAGGGGTGGGGTCCAGTAGAGTAGATAGAACACTGTTCATGAGATGTGGTGGTGGTGGTGGTGGTGGGGTGGGTGTGGGTTTAGATAGAGATGGTTGTGGGTAGATGACATGGGAAGGGGTGGGCAGCAGATAGAACACCTGTCCAACGAAGATATTGGTGGTGGTGGGTGGTGGGGGCAGATGGTGGGTGTAGATGACATGGAAGGGGTGGGGCCAAGTAGAGTAGATAAGAGAGTAGATTAGCACACTGTTCAATGAGATGGTGGTGGTGGTTTGGTGGTGGTCGGTGGGTGGGTGGTGGGTGGAGCGGTTGTGTGGTGTAGCTGACAGGAAGGGGTGGGGGAGTAGTAGATTAGAAACCTGTTCAATGAGATGATGGTGTGGTGTCGGTGGTGGGTGGTGGTGGTTGGTGTGGGTGGTGGGGGAGATGGGTTGGTTGGAGATGACATGGAAGGGGTGTGGGCAGTGATAAAACACCTGTTCATGAGATGGTTGGTGGTGGTATGGTGTGGTTGGGGTGGTGGTGGGGTTGGTGGGTGGTTAGAGATGGTTGTGGTGTGTTGGTGTAGAGAAATGGAAGGGGTGGTTCGGGCCAGGGGGCAGCCGATAGAACACCTGTTAAATGAGATATTGGTGGTGGTGGGTGGTGGTGGGTCGGAGATGGTTGTTGTGGTGTAGTGACATGGAAGGGGGGTGGGCATTTAGCTTAAACACCTGTTCAATGAGATGGTGGTGGTGGTGGTGGGGGTGGTGGGGGGTGGTGGGTGGAGATGGTTGTGGTGTAGCGGACATGAAGGGGGTGGGTGGGCAGTAGATAGGGCAGAGAAGTAGATAGAATACCTGTAAAGAGATGGGGTGGTGGTGGTGGTGGTGGTGTGGGTGGTGGGTGGAGATGGTTGTGGTGTAGATGACATGGAAGGGGTGGGGCAGTTAGAAGAAAACACCTGTTCCGCCCGATGGTGGTGTGGTGGGTGGTGGGGGAGATGGTTGTGGTGTAGATGACATGAGAAGGGGGTATGGCAGTAGATAGAACAACTGTTCAAGGAGATGGTGGTGGTGGTGGTGGTGGTGGTGGTGGTGGGGTGGTGGGGGTGGAGATGGTGTGTGTAGATGATGGAACGGGTGGGGGACCCGTAGATTAGAAACTGTTATAGGATGGTGGTGGTGGTGGTGGGGGTTGGCGGTGGGTGCGTGGGTGTGTGGGGGAGCTGGTGTTGGTGTAGATGGACATGGAAGGGGTGTGGGAAGCAGAAGATAGAAACACCTGTTCAAGGAGCTGGTGGTGGTGTGGGGGTGGTGGGTGGTTGGGTGGAGATATGGTTGTGGTTGAGATGACATGAAGGGGTGGGTGGAGGTAGAGTAGATAGAACGCCTGGTTCAATGAGATGGGTGGTGTGGTGGTTGGGTGGGGGGTGGAGTGGTTGTGGTGAGATGAAATGGACGGGGGGGGCAAGAGGGCATAGATAGAACACCTGTCAATGAGATGGGTGGTTGGTGGTGGTGGTGTGGTTGTGGTGGTGGAGAGGATGGTGGGTATGTAGATGACAGGGAAGGGGTGGGCAGCGATGGATAGACACACCTGTTCAATGAGCCTACTGGTGGTGGTGGGTGGTGGGTGGAGATGGTGTGGGTAGAGAATGGAATGGGTTGGGGCAGGGAAGTAGAGTAGATCGAAACACCTGGTCAAGAGATGGGTGGTGGGTGGTGGTGTGGTGGGGGTGCGTGGGTGGAGATGGTTGTGGTGTAGATGACATGGAAGGGGTGGGGCAGTAGATAGAACACCTGTTCAATGAGATGGTGGTGGTGGTGGTGGTGGTGGTGGTGTGGTGGTGGTGGTGGGTGGTGGGTGGAGATGGTGGTGGTGTAGATGACATGGAAGGGGTGGGCAGTAGCTAGAACACTGTTCAATGGAGATGGGGTGGTGGTGGTTGGTGGTGGTGGGGGTGGGTGGAGTGGGTGTGGGGTAGATGACATGGAAGGGGTGGGGCAGTAGATAGAACACCTGTTAAATGAGATGGTGGTGGTGGTGGTGGTGGTGGTGGTGGGTGGTGGGTGGAGATGGTTGTGGTGTAGATGACATGGAAGGGGTGGGGGCAAGTTACGTAGCGTAATAGAACACCGGTTCAATGAGATGGTGGTGGTGGTGGTGGTGGTGGTGGGTGGTGGTGGGGGTGGTGGGTGGGAGATGTTGTGGTTTGTAGATGACCCCATGGAAGGGGTGGGGCAGTAGATAGAAACCTGTTCATGAGATGGGGTGGTAGTGGTGGTGGTGTGGGGGTGGTGGGTGGTGGAGATGGTTTTGGTGTAGATACAGGGAAGGGGTTGGGCAAGTAGATAGAACACTGTTCAATGAGATGGTGGTTGTTGGGGTGGTGGTGGGTGGTGGGTGGTGGGTGGAGATGGTCTGTGGTTGTAGAGACATGGAAGGGGTGGGGCCAGTAGATAGAAAACCCGGTCAATGAGATTGGTGGGGTGGTGGTGGTGGTGGTGGGTGGGTGGGTGGAGATTTGGTGGTGTAGATGACATGGAAGGGTGGGCAGTAGATAGAACACCGTTCAATGAGATGGTGGTGGTGGTGGTGGTGGTAGTGGTGGTGGTGGTGGTGGTGGGTGGAGATGGTTGTGGTGTAGATGACATGGAAGGGGTATGGCAGTAGTAGTAGATAGACACCTGTCATGAGAGGTGGTGGTGGTGGTGGCGGTGGTGGGGGTGGGGGTGGAGAGGGATGTGGTTTGTAGAGGACAGGGAAGGGGGGGTGGGGTAGTAGGGTATGGTAGAGTAGATAGAACATGGTTCAATGAGATGGTGGTGGTGGAGGTGGGTGGCTGGGTGGAGATGGTGTGTTGTTGAGTGGACATGGAAGGGGGGGGCAGTAGTGGCAGTAGTAGAAGAACACACCTGTTCAATGGAGGGTGCTGTGTGGTGGGTGGTGGGTGGAGATGGTGTGGTTGTAGATTGTAGATGACATGGAAGGGGTTTGGGGCAGAGTAGTCGATAGATAGAACACTGTTCAATGAGAAATGGTGGTGGGTTTGGTGATGGGGGTGGGGTGGGTGGAGAGGGTTGTGGTTGTTGTAGATGACATGGAAGGGGTGGGGCAGTAGATAGAACACCTGTTCAATACGATGGTGGTGGTGGTGGTGAGTGGTGGGTGGTCGAGGTGGTGGTGGTGGTGGATGGTCGTGGTGGTGGGTGGTGGATGATTGTGGTGGTGGATGGTGGGGTTGGGTAGTGGTGGTGGGTGGTGTGGTTGGTGTGGTGGTAGTTGTGGGGGTGCGTGGCGGTCTCGTGGCGGTAGGGGGGGATGTGTTCGTGAGTTGGGGTGGTGGGCATGGATTGTGGTGAATGGTCTGTGTTGGTGGTGGGCGGTGGTGGTGGGTGGTCGTGGTGGTGGGTGGTTGATGGTCGTGGTGGATGGTTGTGGTGGTGGTAAGTGGTCGTGGTCGGTCGTGGTCGGGACAGTAGGGGTGACCTTGGTGGTGGGTGGTGGATGGTGATGGTGGGTGGTGGTGGTGGTGGTGGTGGTGGTGGTGGGTGGTCGTGGTGGTGGTGGGTGGTGGATGGTCGTGGTGGATGGTCGTGATGTTGGTGGGTGGTGTTGGTGGGTGGTCGTGGTGGTGAGTGGTGGATAGTCGTGGTGGTGGTGGTTGTGGTGGTGGTGGGTCGTGGTGGGTGGTAGTGGTGGGTCGTGGTGGTGGTGGTGGGTGGTTGGTGGTCATGTAGATGGTCGTGCTTGTGGTTGTGGTCAGGAGGTGGAGATGTTTGTGGTCGTACAGAGCATGGAAGGCGTGGGACAGTATATAGAAAACTTCGTGGAGCATATGGTTGGTGGTGCTCGTGGTGGGCGGCCGGGGGCGGTGGCGGGGTTGTTAGAGGAGATGGTCTGAGAGCAGGCAAGGCAGGCAGGGCAGGCAGGGAAGGGCAGGGAAGGGAGGCAGGGCAGGGCAGGGCACACAGGGCAGGGCAGGCAGGGCAGGCAGGGCAGGGCAGGGCAGGGCAGGGCAGGGAGGGGCCAGGGCACAGCAGGGCAGTGCAGGGCAGGGCAGGGCAGGGCAGGGCAGGGCAGGGGCAGGGCAGGGCAGGGCAGGGCAGGGCAGGGCAGGGCAGGGCCAGGGCAGGGCCAGGGCGGGCAGGGAGGGCAGACAGGCCAGGACTGCAGCAGGCAAGACAGGCAGACAGGCAGACAGGCCGACAGGCAGACTGGCAGGACTGGCGGATGCAGACTGGAGACTTTGGCACAGATGGCAGACTGCAGACATGGCAGGAAAGCAGGCCGTCAGGCAGGCAGACAGGCACAGGACAGGAGGACAGGCAAGGCAGGCCAGAAAGGCAAGACAGGCGACAGGCTAGGCAGGCCGACAGGCAGAACGGCAGACAGGCAGGAAGGCAGACAGGGTAGACAGGAGGACAGGCAGGAGACAGGCAGACCGGAAGACAGCAACAGGCAGGCACACAGGCAGGCACACAGGGGAAGGCGCACAGGCGGCGCACGAGGCAGGCGCACGGACAGAGGCAAGGAAGGCATGCGGTAGAGCAGGCAGGTAGACGACAGCCAGGACAGGACAGAACAGACAGACAGGACCGGAAGACCAGACAGACAGACAGACAGACAGACAGACGACAGACAGACAGACAGACAGACAGGACAGAAGAAGACAGACAGACAGACAGACAGACAGACAGACAGACAGACAGAAGACAGACAGACAGACAAGACAGACCGACAGACAGGGACAGAAGACAGAACAGACAGGACAGACGACAGCAACGACAGACAGACAGACAGACAGAAAGACAGACAGACAGGACAGAGCAGACAGACAGACAGAAGACAGATAGGACAGCCAGACAGAAGAAAGATCAGACAGAAGGCACCGACTGGCAGGCGGGCAGACAGACAGGCAGGAGACAGGCAGGCAGGCAGGCAAACTCACATGGTGATATGGTATTCCACATCAGAAGGCTACAGCTGTGTCTTTTTCATCAAGTCCTCCATGGCGCCTGTCAAGCCATGACTCAGCCTTTCTGGCTAACAATGGACTGTTCAAAATACAGGCAGACAGACAAACAGACTTACGTGGTGATGAGGTAGTCAACATCAGACGGCTTCAGCTGCGTCTTTTTCATCAAGTCCCCCATGGCAGCTGTCATGCACATCTTACACTCCTCGTACGCAGCATCTAGCGAGGTATCAGGTGAGTTGCCACAGTATTTGGGGTGAATAGAATTGGGGAGATGGGTGCATCCGTTGACAGGCCTGGACCTGTAGAAAATCGCGGGTGGGGTGGGGTGGGGTGGGTGGGGTGGGTGGGGCGCGAGTGGGAGGTGGGGGGTGGGGGTTGAGGGGACCGGGGGGTCACGACGTCAAGGTCTCGAAGCAGAACAAAATCAAAACCCAAGCCAAGGGTAGTAAAAACCGTCGTCGTTTAACCAAAACTCGACCAAACCCTACCTATTGTGCATCATTTCCTCGCACCAAACTTATCTTTATTTGGAAATCACAAATGTCCTGAGCTTCCTGCATGAGTGGATTAAAGGATTTGTGCAGTGTAAGTGTATATTGTTTTTTGCAGCTTTGCTCTAAGAAGGCGGGAGGACAAGAGATTGTTGGGTGTGGGGTTGGATGTGTGGGTGTTGGGATGTGGGGTCGGTGTTGGTGTTGGTGTTGTTGTTGGGTGGGTTGTGGTTGGTTGGTGTTGGTGTGTGTTGGGTTGTGGTTGGTTGTTGGGTTGATGATGATAGCTTCTCTTTGGTGCTTTGTTGCATGTAGCTTCTTGAATGCAAAAGCAAACGTTATTATTATTAGTAGTAGTAGTAGTAGTCGAGTATTAGTAGCTAGTAGTAGGAGTAGTAGTGTAGTAGTAGTCTAGTAAGTAGTATTAGTATTATTAGTATTCTTATTATATTATTATTATTATTATTATTATGTACTATTATTCTGTATTATATTATTTAGTAGTAGTAGTAGTAGTCGTAGAGTAGTAGTAGTAGTGTAGTGTCGTAGCTAAGTAGTAGTAGTAAGTGTAGTAGTAGTTAGTAGTATATTATATTATTATCATCATTATCATTATCGTACATCCATGATGATTAGCACTGTCATAGGCAGGCCAGTGTTCAGAAAAAATACCGCATGATCATCATATTGATAGTTTTGCTGCCTGTATACCGGATCGTTCAACACCACGAGAGACGGAGTCACGGATGGATGGAGACACGGATGGAACTCAGGGCTTCTGCCCTGGGACCCTGGGGGGTTCAGGGGGGGATAAAGCGAAAAGAATGCCGTATGATCATAATTTTGCTGCCTATCATAATCCATACTTTCATAGGCAGACCAGTGTTGTAAAATCCCCGAGTGAAAAAAATCTAGAGAGTGTTTTGCAGAAGGGAACACCCCAACTACAATGTCTGTCCGTCTCTCTGTCTGTCATACAACAACATTTTCAGGTTTCAAGACGAAGATAAAAAACTGGAAAATTAAATGTGGAACAATTTAAAGACTAATTTAAACCTGACAGATTCTCATGAGAGCACATATGAGCAACGCAATCGAAGAAAAGGAGCTCGGGTTGGGCCAACTAGCTACAATTAACGGTTAACCATTTGATTTAAGGGTGCCTTGAGCTAATCTTTCAAATTTAAACCATTCAAACATGTTCGTATCCAAAGGTTTGCGAATGTAAATCTTCTCCAAAATCTGAGGCGAAAAATATAAGCATCAAAGTCCATGAAATATTTCCCTTCGCCACTTAGGCTACAATTAGCACGGATCTCGCCCACACCTCCGTGGGTGGGGTGGGCCTCCGTGGGCGACCAACTGGGACATTAAGCCACGCCAACTACCGCCAGCATCCCACTGCGACATATCCCGTGCACTGCGAATAAGCCTTTTTCAGCGAGTGCAATACCTTTAATGCGTCAGCTCAAATGTTCGGCGTTACCGCCGATCTTGGTGCTTGCGCATAGACCGAGATCGGAGGCGGCCTGGTGGACTTGAGACGTTGAGCCACCATTCGCCAGCATGGCCGCCTTGACGCCACGAACTAAACTGCCGGAACGGTGGCGAACCGTTCACGTCTGGGATGGCCTCAAACTGCAATACCTTGAAACATTCCGTAAAATCAACCAGACCTCTGATTGGTCTCATTTATTGTGCATCAAATTCTAAAAATAAAGCCAATCTAGATGTATGCCATTGTATAACAGTACATCCCGTTCCAGTACTGCTTACAAATCACAAACCCTGCAAAACATACCATTTTTTCGTCACTTATTAGTCACAGGCTACAACATCCATATATTCAATGCATTTCAATTACATCAAGTAAAATAAAATTGAATCCAATCCAATCATATTTAAATGAATACAATTCAATAAATTAAATGCATTCAATGTATGTCAATGCAATATTCAATTTTATTACATTACATTAATAAACAAACTAAACGTTAAATCAGAACCAATTAAAATCAATCAAATTCAGAGATCTGGCAATTTCATTCGGGGACGCACCTCCAGACACCCTTAGTAATACCGTGTGATCATACCTTTCCTGCCTGTACCGAATCGTAGGGAAGTCCAGCAGGGGGCTGTTGTACTGTAGGCCGCGGATCCCTCATCGCAGTCGGTAGTTAGCGCCTCCCGAGGGGGGGCCCGCGGGGGCTACCCTCGCAGAGAGGCCGCGGCAGCCCAGAGGTGTTGATGAAAAAATCTGGGGGGGGGGAGGGGGGGGTGGGGGGGGGGGGTGGGGGGGCAGGATGGGGGGGGGGGGGGGGGGGCAGTCGCTTGGCGAGATTATATCATCAAGGTGGGATCGAGATAGGGATTTACGTTGATTGCTGACTTCAGGCCTACCCAAGCAAGAAACGCCGCCATATAATATCTGGGAGAGGTCTGCTAACCATCCTCTGAGCATAATTAATAAAGCGGCTTTGCAAGGACTCAAACAATATTGGCACTCCGCTGTGGTGTCCTTAATTTCACGTCCTGTGAGTGACTGCATTACACGGATGCAACCATTTCAATTGAAAAAGCGGCTTTGCAAGGACTCTAACTATGCTGGCACTCCGCCAAGTGTACTTTGCAACTATGATGACTAACTATGTAGGGGATTGTAGGCACTTCGAAAAACCACTTCGCCATGTAACCAAGCTCGAGTTCGTGCAAAGCAAGTTCAAGTTCAAGTTCAAGCAAGTTGAAACAAGTTCAAGTCCAAGTTCAAGCAAAGTTCAAGCAAGTTCAAGCAAGTTCAAGTTCAAGTTCAAGCAAAGCAAGTTACTGATTATCCTTCCCATCTGAAGTGGTTGGCCCCACTGCAAGCAAACGGGCTGAACCCCTTAACCTCACGCCTAGCAAGGCGTACTATTTATGTATTCATTCCCACCTGAATGATTTCTCCTCACTGGTAAAATGGACCAGAAAAACCAACCGTTTAAATGCCATAATTGCCATGCCATCGAACCATGTGCTAACGGTATGTGTGCGTGAGCTTCCGTGGTGGCCCTTAACGGTTAGGTCCACTTGTACTTGTTCTTTTGAAGGCCTCCTGAATACTGCGCCCCTTGTTGGTACTGCCAAAGTGCGCCTACTCTTCTGCAGGAGTGGCAACGCCATCCAAACTTAATACCCGATGTCGCTGGTTTGTGTAGGGAGATTCACCGCCTGGGATGAGAATCCTTTCACAACTTAACAGAGATTAAAAACTCTATTTGAATTGAAAGGAATTATATCAGTCTCAGAAATTGCTTACGCTTTTGTCTGACTGATTATCCCAAGCTGCTTTTACATCTTCAATGTTCACTTTTAGCTCCTCGGGGGGCTTGTAGCAGGAGAAGTCGATCAAGTACATTTCGCCTGGTTGCTGCGTAAATGTCCAAGGCTAGTAGTGTGCCCAAGTAGAGACTGGAATGATTTTCGTAAGCTGTTAAAATATTCTGGTGACAACCCTTCTCGGATCAAAAATGTTTTCTCCGAGCCGGCGTTTACTGAAAAAGCCTCGAATAGAATGCAGTGTACTCTTGCACGGCGTAATAAGGGAATCGCAGCGCAGCTTCAGGTCAGCTGTCTTCGATGATTTTGTTCAGTGAAGACGAAAGCAAATATAAGAGCAACCACAGTGTGGCAACACGGAGGGGGAGCGTACTTAAAGAGTTTGAAACCACCGATGATGGCGGCAACAATTCAGAAGTCCACGTCACAGTCAGAGAGATCTGCCCATCATACATTTTTTCGTGAACTGTAGCCAAGCTCTTGTAGCGAAGAACTGACAGCACGGCTATATACGTCTTGTTGGTCGAGAAATTGATTGCTGACAGAGCAGGCGACTTCTGCATGGAAAAGGAAAGTGAGTGATGGCACCAAATCAATTCAAGGCCTAGCCGAGGCTGACATCCTTTGCTCGAACAAGCATTGCCCCCCCCCCCCCCCCCCCCCCCCCCCCCCCACCGCCCCCCCCGCCCCTCTCGCCCCCCCCGTCTGCGCGGCAAGGGGGTGCGCGGGTTTGCGAACGCGAACGTTGGCATGGTCGAGGGGTTTGATTTGCACGATCAAATCGAACATCGAATCGTATCCTGACTTCATTATCAACTCCGCTCGCCGCTCGCTGACGTTTCCCTCTCCGGCCTCGATTATCAGATATTCCTCTCCCCCCGCCCCCACGCCCCCCCGCCCCCCCCCTCTTGCACCCGTTACTTTCACACCTGGGCAACTAAGCCCGGCTCAGAACTCTCCCCAGTGGTTTACCGGAGCAAGATGGGATTCAAATTACAGGATTGGAAACGAAGAGCTATAAGGTCTGCGCTGGGATTAGGCTTGATCGGTCTAGCTGCGCAGGGCATCCTAGTGCCGCCTGGTGCGTGGAAAGGAAGTTTCTAACCGATCCAATTGCTTGTTCACGACTTCACGCTGTTTCACAATGTGCAAGCTGCATAAACTAAAGCAGGCTCGACAAGGCTATATCAACACTTTACTATTGCCGTTTACTAGTGATGAGGTCCCATCCCTTGCATGTATGCATGCATGGACAATGCCTCCAACTTCCCTTCCCTAGCCCCTCCCTCTTCCCCCACACACTCATCCACGAAAGTAAGCCTCCGCACACACACGCACTCACTCACACATTTAAAATGCACAATTCAACCATAACTATGACCAGGACGGGGCTGCACATGTAACGGGAAAAGAAAAAAAACTAATCGCACAACACACATGTGAATACCACAGACACACCACACCACAGACACACCACAAACTACACCACACCACACCAAACCACACCACACCACACCACACCACACCACACCACACCACACCACACCGAACACACCACACCCCCACCCCACACCCACCACACCACACCACAGGTATCCACCACCCCGACGCCACGCCACCTCCACCGAACCCCACCACAATAACCACAAACGTAAACATTCCATCTACAATACAACACCCAACCAGTTCACACAACCCTCCGCTAACCGATTTACTTGATGCAGGGTATATTCACCATACACAAGAACCGCCTCTACTCCCTCCCCTCACCCTCACCCCCCCCTCATCCCTTATACCCTCAACCCTCACCCTCACCCTCACCACTCACCGAGTAGGACTCAACCCTCACCCTCACCCTCACCCTCACCCTCACCCTCACCCTCACCCTCCCCTCACCTCCCCTCCCGCAAGGGCCTCAACACATAGTCAACCCCTCTTACTACCTAATGTGCATAATGTCCAACAGGACACCTCCGAGTCTGGACAAATACGTAATGCGGCGGGATGTCCGCTCAAGATTGCCTAGTATAGGGGTCACACTAAATATTTCAAAGTTTAGATATGTAACAATTCAATTCAAGCTATGAAACCATTCAATTCAATTCAAGCTATGAAACCATTCAATCCAAGCTATGAAACCATTCAATTCAATTCAAGCTATGAAACCATTCAATTCAATTCAAGCTATGAAACCATTCAATTCAATTCAAGCTATCATTCAATTCAATTCAAGCTATGAAACCATTCAACTCAATTCAAGCTATGAAACCATTCAATTCAAGCTATGAAACCATTCAATTCAATTCAAGCTATGAAACCATTCAATTCAATTCAAGCTATGAAACCATTCAATTCAATTCGAGCTATCATTCAATTGAATTCAAGCTATGAAACCATTCAACTCAATTCAAGCTATGAAACCATTCAATTCAATTCAAGCTATGAAACCATTCAATTCAATTCAAGCTATGAAACCATTCAATTCAAGCAAGCAAGCAAGGAAGCAAGGAGTGCGTTACATCAACTCAGCAAATCAATGCCAAGACACGACAGTAGCACAGCCTGCCTACAATAAAGTGTATGACAGGTTGAGGGGTTTTGAGGCACCATCAGAGAGAGAGCGATAGAGTAGAGGAGAGAGAGAGAGAGAGAGAGCGAGAGAGAGAGATCGGAGAGAGAGTGCGAGAGTCGAGAGAGCGAGCTAGAGATTGTTCCCACCAACACCCCACCTGTCAGGCGAACATCAACTCCAGCAAACCCAATGTCAAGACCGACATAGCGGCACAGCCTGCCTACTATCCAATTTTATGTCAGGTTGAGGTTTTTAGAGGCACCAGAGAGATAGAGATTGTTACATCAACTCAGCAAACCAATGATAGACACGAAAGTGGCACAGCCTGCCTACTATCAAAATTTATGACAGGTTGAGGGTTGTTTAGGCACTAGAGAAAGAGAAAGAGAGAAAGAGAGAAAGAGAGAGAGAGAGAGAGAGGAGAGAGAAGAGAGAGAGAGAGAGAGAGAGAGAGAGAGAGAGAGAGAGAGAGAGAGAGAGAGAGAGATCGTTACATAATCCCAGCAAAACAATGCCGATACAGGACAGCGGCACATCCTGCCAACTTTCAATTTGTATGCCAATTTATGGTATTTCCCCCATTAAGTAATGGAACTTAAATGCTCTGCAAAAATAGTAATTACTTTGCTGTCCTGCAATCTTGGAGCAGGCAGATAGACAAGTGATGTGTGGCGTGTAGTGAAGTTTAGTGAAGTAGTGTTTATGCTACCCATGTGTACTTAGGCATGTGATTTCCATGAGTGCTTTGATATGTGATTTCCATGTGTACTTTGACATGTGATTCCCATGTGTACTCCGATATGTGATGTGATGTGTGGAGTTTAGTGAAAAAGTGTCTATGCTCCCCATGTGTACTTTGACGTGTGATCCCCATGTGTACTCCGATATGTGATGTGTGGCGTGTAGTGAAGTAAGGTTTATGCTCCCCATGTGTACTTTGACATGTGATTCCCATGTGTACTTTGACATGTGATTCCCATGTGTACTTTGACATGTGACCCCCATGTGTACTCTGATATGTGATTTGATTTGTGGAGCATAGTGAAGAAGTGTTCATGCTCCCCATGTGTACTTTGACATGTGATCCCCATGTGTACTCTGATATGTGATGTGATGTGTGGCGTGTAGTGAAGTAAGGTTTATGCTCCCCTGTGTACTTTGGCATGTGATTCCCATGTGTAATCCCTGTCCATCCTTTCCCGTGTGTAGTCCCTGTCCATCCTTTCAGTCATGGTCAATGACACAGTCATTTTACAAGTCGTTGAAGTCATTGAAGTCATTGAAGTCATTTAACAAGTCATTGAAGTCACTTTTCAGCCACTTTCCAGCCATTTCAAAAGCGGTTTCCAGTCACATTTCAGCCACTTCTAATTAATTTTGACCATTTGCACCTCCGTGCCCATCCTTCAGTCTGGGTCAATGCCCCAGAAATTCATAAAGTGATTTCCAGTCACTTTTCAGCAACTTGTCAGCCACTTTCCAGCCATTTAAAAAGCCATTTCCCAGTGTTTCCAGTAACTTTTCAGCCATTGTAGGTGATTTTAATAATTCCCCCTTCCCCCCCTGTGTCAATCCTTCCAGTCACAGTCAATTCCCTGGTCATTTAAAAAGTTATTTCCTGTCACTTATTAGCCACTTGTCAGTAATTAAAAAAGTAATTTCCAGACCCCCCCCCCCCCCCCCTGTGTCCATCCCTCCAGTCATGGTCAATTCCCTGGTCATTTTAAAAGTTAGTTCCTGTGCACTTTTCAGCCTCTTCCAGTCATTTGAATCATTCCCCCCTTCCCCCCCCCCCCCCCCCCCCCCCCCCCCCCCCCCACCTGTGTCCATCCCTCCAGTCATGGTCAATGCCTCGGTCATTTAAAAGTTATTTTCCAGTCAATTTTCAGCAATTGCCAGTCATTTGAATCATTTGCCCCCCCCCCCCCCCCCCCCCCCCCCCCCCCCCCCCTGTGTCATCCCTCCAGCCATGGTCAATGCCCGGTCATTTTTAAAGTTATTTCTCAGCCACTTCCAGAGCATTAAAAAGCTGTGTCCTCCAGTCAACTTTCAGCCATTTACAAAGCATGTCTCCGTCACTTGTCAGCCCATTTCAGTCATTGCCCCCCCCCCCCCCCCCCCCCTTTCCCTGTGTCCATCACTTCCAGTCATGGGCAATGCCCGGTCATTTTAAAGGTATTTCCAGTCACTTTTCAGCCACTTTTTCAGTAATTTAAAATCTAGCCTGTCACTGTTCAGCGATTTCCAGTCGTTTTATTCATCCCCCCCCCCCCCCCCCCCCCCCCCCGTCCATTCTTCCAGTAATGGTCAATGCCCCGGTCATTGGCAAGATCACCCAAGTGTCCTTCGATCGTTCGATGGGAACTATTGGAGGCGGACTTCTCGCATACGCCTGCTTCTGCCTTGGCTCAATGCTGACTGGCGATCGAATGCTGTTCGATGTCTTTCAGGTGCGCTTTCTCCCTGAGTGCTATTCAGCGCTTTCAGTGATTTTCTGGCTTGGCTTCCTTCTGCTTGCTTGGCTTGTATTTCTTGCTTGGCATGAGATATGCAGATGAGATACCTGGGGGAAGGGGCAAAACAAAAGTGACCCCATCACAAAAAAGTGTGAAGGCACCCTTCTGCAGACCCCCCCCCCCCCCCCCCCCCCCCCCCCCGGCTCCAGAACCCACTCTACAGCCACTATCTCAGCCACCACTTAGTGTTATGGTGTCTAATTATGCTCATGTTACAGGGTTTTCAAAGGCCAATACATTGAGGTTTGTTCGAGACCATTGGGAATGTTTGAAACACAGAAAATCATCATCATCAATGCTACATTGTTTGGTGGGGCTTTGGGGTCAGGGCCCCTTGGCCCCTTGTGTTCCCACCTTCAATACCACCTACAACTGCTTTGATGCGCTGCTGAATCTCGACTTCTGTTCGACTGTATCCAAGCACGCAAGAGAATTCTGATGGCGCTCTAAGTTTCCCTGGCCGCATGGCAGCAAAGCAATTGTTTACCACACTTGTCGCAGGTAGTGCCCTTTGATCGTGGGTCCATCGAATGTTATCAAATAGCACTTGGCAGCAGAACGAAAACAGACGCACAGTGACTGGAAAGGAAAAAGAAGAAGCAGTGAACTACCAAGAGGTCTCGCTCTGTACGTCGTTGTACACGTGTTGGTTGGGGCGTTGAGTGCGTGTGTGTGGAGAGAGAGAGAGAGAGAGAGAGAGAGAGAGAGAGAGAGAGAGAGAGAGAGAGAGAGAGAGAGAGAGACCCTGGACCATCCCCCCCCCCCCCCCCTCCCCCTCTGCCCTGGGCATAATATGTGGTGGATCTCTCCCCCAATAACATACTGGACTGGTATTTAGTAGAGGAACACCCTAGTTCCACTCCCATGTAATTCTGAGGGCTAGAAAAAAGTGCCTGAAAAGTACCTAATTCCAGATTTTGCCCTCGCCCCCCCCCCCTCCCCCCCCCCCCCCCCCCCCCCGCGGCCCCAAACTTTGGAGGACCATTACTTTCTTTCTACTGGGCCAAATGAAGAAATAAAACCGGATTCTTCATCCTCTCTATGATATCTACGAAGTTGGATGATGGGGTCATTTTGGTTTGAAGTTGCCCTCCCCCTTTGTGAGATACATCAAAATATAAATACAAATACAAACACAAATTAAAATAGATAAATCAAATTAAAGTACTTACATGACACCCCGTTCCCTCTGAGCTCTGCAGGCGTGTGTCAGTGCTGCTGCCGGAGCTTTTAGTTGTTGGCTTGCCTTGCGCTTCGGGTCTGAGCTGTCTGCTCGCATCTTCGCCCTTACTTTCTTTCTGGTCATGAATGGAAGCGGACGTTTGGGAAGTGAGTATCTGTGTCTGTGTATGCGCATGTGCCTGTGTATGTGCCTGTGTGTGTATGTTGTTTGTTTACCTAGGCCTTCAGCTCTGATCTGTCTGCTCGCATCCTCGCCATTACTTTCTTTCTGGCCATGAACGGAGGAGGATGTTGGTTAATTTAGTGTCTTTGTCTGTGTCTGTATCTGTGTCTGTCTGTGTCTGTGTCTGTGTCTGTGCATGTGTATGTGTATGTGTATTACTTTCTTTATGGTCATGAATGGAGGAGGATGTTGGTTAATTTAGTGTCTGTGTCTGTGTATGTGTATGTGTCTGTGTATGTGTCTGTGCATGTGTATGTGTATTACTTTCTTTTTGGTCAGGAATGGAGGAGGATGTTGGTTAATTTAGTGTCTGTGTATGTGTCTGTGTATGTGTATGTGCATGTGTATGTGTATGTGTATGTGCATGTGTATGTGTATGTGTATTACTTTCTTTCTGGTCAGGAATGGAGGAGGATGTTGCTTAATTTAGTGTCTGTGTCTGTGTCTGTGTATGTGCATGTGTATGTGTATAACTTTCTTTCTGGTCATGAATGAAGGAGAGAACCCCCCGAGAATCCAGTGGAGGGTAACCCCTAAGGGTCAAAACAGACCTTATCCTGAGCCCGTATAGAAGATACCCCCTTTACTCAGTCGATCACGGTAACCATCAGGGGGTAATGCTCCGAAACACAGATTTGGGAGGGTCCATTACGTTGCAAAAGACGATGTTGGCTCATGACACACGGTTTTTGAAGAGGGCCCTGAGTTCAGGCTACAGAGAAAAAGGTTGTTCAAAACGTGATATTTCACGTCTCAAACCCAGGTTTGTGAGGATCTCTTTCGTTGCAAAAGTAGATATGGGCTCATGACACAAAGATTTTGAAGAGGGCCCTGAGTTCAGGCTACAGTGAAAAAGGTTTGTTCAAAACGTGATATTTCACGTCTCAAACGCAGGTTTGGGAGGATCTCTTTCGTTGCAAAAGTAGATGTGGGCTCATGACACAAAGATTTTGACGAGGGCCATGAGGTTGCCCTCGCTCCCATTCTTTCTTGAACTTGAACTAGGTTAAATAGCTTCAGCTAGCAATTCGGCTGCTCGCCGTCTTCAGCAGTACAAATAAATATATACATATACATGTAAATACTATCTTGTTATGAATGGAGGAGGGCGTATATGAAGTAAGTGTGTACATTAACCCTAACCCTAACCCTAAACCCTGAACCCTGTGTGTGCATGCATATATCCACGATTACAGTCCAGTCAATGTTGCCCAATGCTCTACTTTTCCCCTGCAGACCCTCTCATCCTGTCACTAGCAAGATTAGTACTCAAGTGTGCATGTTTGTGTGTGTGTGTGGTGTGTGCATGTTTGTGTGTGTGTGTTTGTGTGTGTGTGTGTGTGTGCATGCATGCATCCACGATTACAGTCCAGTCAATGTTGCTCAATGCTCTACTTTTCCCCTGCAGACCCTCTCATCCTGTCACTAGCAAGATTAGTACTCATGTGTGCATGTGTGTGAGTGTGTGTGTGAGTGTGTAGTGTGTGCATGTTTGTGTGTGTGTGTGTGTGTGTGCATGCATGCATCCACAATTACAGTCCAGTCAATGTTGCTCAGTGCTCCACTTCTCCCCTGCAGGTCCCCTCATCCTGCCACTAGCGAGAATAGTACTCATGTGTGCATGTTCGTGCGTGTGTGGTGTGTGTGTATAGTGTGTGCATGTTTGTGTGTGTGTGTGTGTGTGTGTGTGTGTGTGTGCATGCATGCATCCACGATTACAGTCCAGTCAATGTTGCTCAGTGCTCCACTTCTCCCCTGCAGGCCTTCTCATCCTGTCACTAGCGAGAATAGTACTCATGTGTGCATGTTCGTGTGTGCATGTTTTTATGCCCATTTGTGTGTGTGTGTAAATGGATGTTTTTATGCCCATTTGTGTGTGTGTGTAAATGGATGTTTTTATGCCCATTTGTGTGTGTGTGTAAATGGATGTTTTTATGCCCATTTGTGTGTGTGTAAATGGATGTTTTTATGCCCATTTGTGTGTGTGTGTAAATGGATGTTTTTATGCCCATTTGTGTGTGTGCATATGTGGGTGTAAATGGATGTTTTATGCCCATTTGTGTGTGTGTGTAAATGGATGTTTTTATGCCCATTTGTGTGTGTGTGTAAATGGATGTTATTATGTCCATTTGTGTGTGTAAATGGATGTTTTTATGCCCATTTGTGTGTGTGTGTAAATGGATGTTTTTATGCTCATTTGTTACCCTTCATACCCTGCAGGTCCTCTCATCCTGTCACTAGCAAGAATAGCAGCTATCCTGGTGAGTGGGGATCATGACATGGCTTTTCTTTTCAGCTACGAGCAACAGCTTCTAGGCAGCTTCCCTGACTGGCTTTTAAGCCAAACCAAATGCGGTCTTGTTCACCTTGAAGCAGACACAAGTAGCTGTCCAGAACTGCTGAGATAGGTGAAGGGGGGGGGGGGGGGGGGGGGGGGGGGGGGGGGGGGGGGGGATCCTATCCTGGTAAATGTGGATCACGACATGGCTTTTCTTTTCAGCTATGAGCAACAGCTGCTAGGCAGCTTCCCTGACTGGCTTTTAAGCCAAACCAAATGCGGTCTAGTGCACCTTGAATCAGACACAAGTAGCTGTCCAGAACTGCTGAAATAGGGGGTTCTAGCTCAGTGGCTGGCTCAAGAAGCTTCCTAGAAGCTGCCTAGAAGCTGCTGCTCGTAATGGAAAAGAAAAGCTATGGATCACACATTTTGTTCTGCGGACCCCCCTCGTTTTTCGGCAAAATCCCCCCTTTGACATTTTGTTTTAGTTCCCCTTTATTAGTTCGTCGTGTTGTTGGCAAGAAACCCTACTGGCCCTAACTATGTCGTGAACCCTGGCTCTGGTCCGCTGCACTCGATTCCGTTGCCACCTGTCGCTCTTTCCCTGCTCCCCACCCTTCTGGTTTGCCTGTCCACCTTCCTATCTCTGCCTCTCTCCAGTTATGCGACACCATCTCCACCAAATGTCCGCGTCGATTGCGACACACTAAGGACTTAATTGTTTTTATGTTACAGTCCAGGGGTAGCCAGATAGGCTAAAGGAACTTTACCCCCCCACCCCACCCCACCCCACCCACCCACCCACCCACCCACCCACCCACCCATTCACCCCCCCACCCCCTGAAAATCAGGAGGGGCTAAAACGGTTGGCTCTGTATGCATGTAAGTATGTTACAGTCCAGGGGTACGCCAAATAGGCTAAAGGCCTTGCCCAAGCGTGTAGGAAGGGCTTAAAAAGAAAAAGCACTGATGAACTGAACCCCAAACAATCGTTTTACCGACGGGGGCCCTGAGTTGGCTCTGTCGAGGTCGACATGCATTGCACATTGGGGGAGACGTGACCATGCAGGATGAGGCTGGACAAGGCGGTGGGTTACTGCTCCAGGGGATGAGGCTTGACGAGGGGCTGGGGTACTGCTCAAGGGGTTCAGAGATTTGTCCCGTAATATATTACAATCGTAAAATAGTTACAATCGCAATATGAGACCCCGTTTTTGTCAAAATTAGCGTAATACGAGACCCGAATTGAGATCCCAGCTCTCAGACTCAAATCGCTAGCCAGAACCCGCCAGGGTTCATTCAGTATTCTACTCTCAGGAGGAAAGGTTGTCGACTTGCCATCCAAAGTTGCCGTCTCGAAAGATGTACAATATGTTCAAGTATCTTGTCATGATCTTGATTAATTTTAAGCACTCCCATGCCACCACCCAGCTTAGCTGGCTGGTTATGGGCTGGCTATGGGTAGCTGATAAAAAAAAATCTCCTGGAGGGGCGTGGGTAGCTGATATGTTATGTGTTTTTATCTGGTTCCGCTCAGTAGTGTGGGGTTTTACTGATGTAAGGTGAAAGGGGAGATCATTGGCTGTCAGATCAGCAAGCTTACATTAATTTCAGGGGGTCGTGCCCCCCCCCCCCCCCCCCTTTTGGAATATTTCAACTTTTTAGAAACTGTCAGGAGGTTTTTTTTCTACTACCTTTGAGTCCCAACGCAACAAAGATCATATAAACCCCCACCCTACCCCCCTCCCACCAAACCCTAAACCCCAAACTCTAAACCCCTAACTCTAAACCCCAAACCCTAAACCCGCAGACGGGCGTCTTTGTGATGCTGGTCTTGGGAGTGCTCATTTCCCCCGAAGCGCTATCATCAAGTCCCACCACAACATAGATCATAAAACCCCCCACCCCACCTCTCTCCAACCAAACCCTAAACCCTAAAACCTTAGCCCCAAAACCCTACACCCCCAAACTAAAACCCGCAGACGGGCGTTTTTGTGATGCTGGTCTTGGGAGTGCTCATCTTCCCCCAAAGCGCTACCATCGAGGCCCACCGCAACATAGAGTATATGACCCCCCTGACCCCTCCCCCTCCCATCTGACCCTAAACCCCAAACTCTAAACCCCAAACCTAAACCCGCAGACGGGTGTCTTTGTGATGCTGGTCTTGTGAGCGCTCATCTTCCCCCGAAGGGCTACCATCGAGACCCACCACAACGTAGAGCATATAACCCCCCACCCCCCTCCCCCTCCCACTAAACCCTAAACCCTGAACCCTAAACCCTAAACCCGCAGACGGGTGTCTTTGTGATGCTGGTCTTGGGAGTGCTCCTCTTTCCCCGAAGCGCTATCATCAAGTCCCACCACAACATAGATCATTTAAACCCCCACCCAACCCCACTCTAACCAAACCCTAAACCGTAAACCCTAATCCCAAAATAACATACACCCTGAACCCGCAGATAAGCGTCTTTGTGATGCTGGTCTTGGGAGAGCTCGTCTTCCCCCGAAGCGCTATCATCAAGTCCTACCACAACATAGATGGTATAAACCCCCACCCCACACCTCTCCAACCAAACCCTAAACCCTAAACCCTTAGCCCCAAAACCCTACACCCTGAACCCTAAACATGCAGACGGGCGTATTTGTGATGCTGGTATTGGGAGTGCTCATCTTCCCCCGGAGCGCAACCATCGAGGCCCACCGCAACATCGAACAAGCCCTGCAGCTTATCAAGAAGTTAAACGACCATGTCTGGTTCAACAATCGCAAGGAGGGCGCCGATGGGGAGGTGCCGGTCTCCAAGGAGGCTCTAAGGAACAGCGTGACATCTGCAGAGTGAGTGGGTGTGTGTGTGAATGTTTGTCTGTGTGTTAGTATGTGTGTGTGTGTTTTACAGTCTAGCCGGTAATGGCGTAGCCAAAGAGGTTAAATATACTTGCCCAACTTCAAAATTGGGGAGAAACCAGTCTCCAAGGAGGCTATAAGGAACAGCGTGGCATCTGCACAGTGAGTGGTTGTCAGGGGGATGTGTGTATATGTGTGTGTATGTGTGTAGGTGTGTGTGTGTAGGTGTGCTTGTGTGTGTGGTTTACAGTCTAGCCGGTAATGGCGTAGCCAAAGAGGCTGAATAGACTTGCCTAACCTAAATATCGTGTGTGTGTATGTGTGTGTGTGTTTGACAGTCTAGCCGGTAATGGCGTAGCCAGAGGCTGAATAGACTTGCCCAACCTAAATATCGTGTGTGTGTATGTGTGTGTGTTTTACAAACTAGCCGGTAATGGCGTAGCCAAAGAGGCTGAATAGACTTACTTAACCTCAATATTGAGGAGGGGCCAAGGAGGCTCTAAGGAACAGCGTGGCATCTGCATTGTGAGTGATTGTCATTGGGATGTGTGTGTATGTGTGTATGTGTATGTGTGTGTATATGTGTATGTGTATGTATGTGTATGTGTGTGTTTGTATGTGTGTATGTGTATGTGTGTTTGTGTGTATATGTGTATGTATGTGTATGTATGTGTATGTGTGTGTTGTCGTGTCCCCACCAGGTTTAAGTCCACCTTCAGAAACGGCTACCTCCCTACCCTACCCAGTCAAGACACCTATGACAGCTTCGACAAGGGGGAGGCGGAGGAGGAAGAGTGTGAGACTGTGCACTCTAGCCTCTACTCAAGGCACCATGTGAAAATTCAAATTCAAATTCAAATTCGTGACCCTGCCAGATTAAAGTCCACCTTCTGGGACGGCTACCTCCCCCTGCCCAGTCAAGACACCATGTGACAATTCAAGTCAAGACATCCAGTCAAGACATCAATGACGTACTTGACGAGGGGGAGGCGGAGTAGGAAGAGTGCGAGACTGTGTACTCTAGCCTGTAGTCAAGGCACCATGTGACAATTCAAATTCAAATATGAATTCGTGACCCTACCAGGTTAAAGTCCACCTTCAGGGACGGCTACCTCCCTATACCCAGTCAAGACACCTATGACAGCTTCGACAAGGGGGAGGTGGAGGGGAGAGTGTGAGACTGTGTACTCTAGCCTCTATTCAAGACATCATTTGACAATTCAAATTCAAATTCAAATTCGTGTTCCCACCAGGTTAAAGTCCACCTTCAGGGATGGCTACCTCCCCCTACCAAGTCAAAACACCTATGACAGCTTCGACAAGGGGGAGGCGGAGGAGGAAGAGTGTGAGACTGTGTGCTCTAGCCTCTAGTCAAATACACCATGTGACAATTCAAATTCAAATATGAATTCGTGCCCCTACCAGGTTAAAGTCCACCTTCAGGGACGGCTACCTCCCTATACCCAGTCAAGACACCTATGACAGCCTCTTTAGCGATTACAATGGTCTAGTGGTAGACCAGATTGCTAAGGAACGAAGAGTCGGGGGTTCGACTCCCCCTTCGGTCGCTCTTGGCGTTGCAGGTCGTCGTCAACCGCGATGGTAGCTTGTCCAGTTGAGGTAAGAGACCGCTCCCTACCCGCGTACGACGGGCTCCCTTAACACCACGCCCCACCAGGCGTTATCATTACACCTATGACAGCTTCGACAAGGGGGAGGTGGAGGGGAGAGTGTGAGACTGTGTACTCTAGCCTCTATTCAAGACATCATGTGACAATTCAAATTCAAATTCAAATTCGTGTTCCCACCAGGTTAAAGTCCACCTTCAGGGATGGCTACCTCCCCCCACCAAGTCAAAACACCTATGACAGCTTCGACAAGGGGGAGGCGGAGGAGGAAGAGTGTGAGACTGTGTGCTCTAGCCTCTAGTCAAATACACCATGTGACAATTCAAATTCAAATTTGAATTCGTGCCCCTACCAGGTTAAAGTCCACCTTCAGGGACGGCTACCTCCCCTTACCCAGTCAAGACACCTATGACAGTTTTGACGAAGGGGAGGTGGAGGAGGAAGAGTGTGAGACTGTGTATTCTAGCCTCTATGTTGCTCTTGGGAAGTGCAAAGAAAATATGGACGTCAGCCCCATGGAGATTTACCTGCACCACGGCTATGGGCACTACATCTTCATGCCAGGCTTCAGTTTCATGAGTCAGTGGGCAGTACGGATGGGAGGCTGGAGACTATCTATTCGCCAGGTACGCATGGATGAGTAATGTACGCATGGAAGATTGATGTACGCATGGAAGATTAATGTTCTTGCTCGTGCATGTGTGTATATGTATGTTTGCCTCATCCCGTTTCGACGTCTGGCTTAATGGTAGAGCATGTCGAAACAAGAAGATGGGGGTTTCGAATCCCTACGGATGCGCTTAAATGTTTGGGGTCGCTGTCGTCCACCATGGCAGCTTTGTCCAGGTAAAGTAGCAGCCGGTTCTCTACCGCCGGAAGACGGGGCTCCCTTAATACCATGCCCCATCAGGTGCTCTCTATTTTATGTTTGCCTCATATGCCTGCCCTTCCCGTCCACCCCCCATCCACCCACTGCAAATTTGGTATTTGGCACTCTTTGCTGTATCCCTGCGGCTTCCGCCTCTCACCCATAATGCACCCTGGAAAGCAAAAAGAATTTCCAAAGACCCCCCCAATTAGCAGTGCACCCTCTCACCTGCTTGCCTCTAGGTGAAGTGTGTGATGCTGAGTATAACTGTATAAGACGCTTGGCGCGACTGCTGTGGGCTCTTCATTTGGACCTCCCAGGCAGCATAGACGTCCACCCCCGAGCCCGCCCCCATCCACCCTTCCACCTGATTGCCTTTAGAAGAACTGTGTGATGCTGAGTATAACTGTATAAGACGCTTGGCGCGACTGCTGTGGGCTCTTCATTTGGACCTCCCAGGCAGCATAGACGTCCACCCCCGAGCCCGCCCTCATCCACCCTTCCACCTGCTTGCCTTTAGAAGAACTGTGTGATGCTGAGTATAACTGTATAAGACGCTTGGCGCGACTGCTGTGGGCTCTTCATTTGGACCTCCCAGGCAGCATAGACGTCCACCCCCGAGCCCGCCCTCATCCACCCTTCCACCTGCTTGCCTTTAGAAGAACTGTGTGATGCTGAGTATAACTGTATAAGACGCTTGGCGCGACTGCTGTGGGCTCTTCATTTGGACCTCCCAGGCAGCATAGACGTCCACCCCCGAGCCCGCCCTCATCCACCCTTCCACCTGCTTGCCTTTAGAAGAACTGTGTGATGCTGAGTATAACTGTATAAGACGCTTGGCGCGACTGCTGTGGGCTCTTCATTTGGACCTCCCAGGCGGCATAGACGTCCACCCCCGAGCCCGCCCTCATCCATCCTTCCACCTGCTTGCCTTTAGAAGAACTGTGTGATGCTGAGTATAACTGTATAAGACGCTTGGCGCGACTGCTGTGGGCTCTTCATTTGGACCTCCCAGGCAGCATAGACGTCCACCCCCGAGCCCGCCCTCATCCACCCTTCCACCTGCTTGCCTTAGAAGAACTGTGTGATGCTGAGTATAACTGTATAAGACGCTTGGCGCGACTGCTGTGGGCTCTTCATTTGGACCTCCCAGGCAGCATAGACGTCCACCCCCGAGCCCGCCCTCATCCACCCTTCCACCTGCTTGCCTTTAGGTGAAGTGTGTGATGCTGAGTATAACTGTATAAGACGCTTGGCGCGACTGCTGTGGGCTCTTCATTTGGACCTCCCAGGCGGCATAGACGTCCACCCCCGAGCCCGCCCTCATCCATCCTTCCACCTGCTTGCCTTTAGAAGAACTGTGTGATGCTGAGTATAACTGTATAAGACGCTTGGCGCGACTGCTGTGGGCTCTACATTTGGACCTCCCAGGCAGCATAGACGTCAGCCCCTTGCCCCGTCCACCCCCCATCCACCCTCCCACCTGCTTGCCTTTAGGTGAACTGTGTGATGCTCAGTTTAAGACGCTTGGCCCGACTGCTGTGGGCTCTACATTTGGACCTACGCGGTGGCATTGACAAGAACTTGCAGAGCCTGATAGCTCCACTGCTGGGGAAGTTGGAGAGCACCTGCTCAGCTGCCATAGTAGACCTCATCGATGCGTTTCCAAACATGACGGAGGTTGCTATTGACAACCTCATGGCCTTCCAAGGTCTGGTAAAGGAGTTGCAGGCTTTCAGGGGGGACCAAGCATCCAAGTAAGATGACTGATGTTGGGTGGATGGATGGGTGGGTGGGGGTGGGTGAAGTTGGAGAGAGTGGGTGGGTGGGTGGTGGTGAGGTTGGGTGGAGCAGATGGGTGGGTGGGTGAGGTTGGGTTGGAGCAGATGGGGTGGGGGGGGAGGTTGGGTGGAGCTGATGGGTGGGTGGGTGGGGTGGAGCAGGTGGGTGGGTGGGTGAGGTTGGGTGGAGCGAGAGAGTGGGTGGGTGAGGTTGGTTGGAGCGGGTGGGTTGGTGAGTGAGGTTGGGTGGAGCTGGTGGGTGGGTGAGGTTGGGTGGAGCAGATGGGTAGGTGGGTGACGTTGGGTGGAGCGAGAGGGGTGGGTGGTTGGGGTGGAGCGGGTGGGTGGGTGAGGGTGGGTGGAGCAGATGGGTGGGTGGGGAGGTTGGGTGGTGCAGGTGGGAGGGTGGTGGAGCAGATGGGTGGGTGGGTGAGGTGGGTGGAGCTTTGGGTGGGTGAGGTTGGGTAGAGGATGTTTGGGTGGGTGAGGTGGGTGGAGCGAGAGGGTGGGTGGGGGAGTTGGTGTGCAGGTGGGAGGGTGGGTGATTTGGGGTAGCGAGAAGGGGGTGGGTGGGTGGGTGAGTTGGGTGGAGCGAGAGCGTGGGTGGGTGGGTGGGTGAGGGTTTGGGTGGAGCAGATGGTGGGTGTGTAGGTTTGGGTGAGCGAGAGGTGTTGGGGGTGGTGAGGTTGGTTTGGAGCAGATGGGTGGTTGTAGTTTGGTGGAGCCGGTGGGTGGGTGGGGGAGGTTGGTGGAGCAATGGTGGGGTGGGGAGGTTTGGTGGATGCAAGAGGGTGAAGTGGGTGCGGTGGGTGGGTGAGGTTGGGTGAGGAATGGGTGGGTGGGTGAGGTGGGTGGAGCGAGAGGGTGGGTTGGGGAGGTTGGGTGGTGCAGTGGGAGGTGGGTGAGGTTGGGTAGAGCGAGAGGGTGGGTGATGTTGTGGAGCGGAGGTGGGTGGGTGGTTGGGTGAGTTGGGTTGGAGCAGATGGTGTGTGTGGGGTTGGTGGAGCGAGAGGGTGGGTGGGTGGGTGGGTGAGGTTGGGTGGAGTCAGATGGTGGGTGGGGGAGGTTGGTTGGATTCTGATGGGTGGGTGGGTGGTGGGTGAGGTTGGGTGGAGCAGATGGGTGGGTGGGTGAGGTTTGGGTGGAAGCAGATAGGTGGGTGGTGAGGTTGGGTGGAGCAGATGGGTGGGTGGGGCGGTTGTCGAGAGCAGATGGGTGGGTTGGGGGAGGTTGGGTGGAGCGAGGGGTGGGTGGGTGGGGGAGGTTGGGTGGTGGGGTTTAGAGCGGTGGGGGTGGGTGTGGGAAAGTTGGGTGATCTAGAAGGTGGGTGGGTGGGTTGGTGGGTGAGGTTGGGTGGAGCAGATGGGTGTGGGTGGGGAGGTTGGGTGGGGGTAGGTGGGAGGGTGTGTGATGTTTGGTGGGTGGTTGATGGTTTGTTGGAGCGATGGTGTGGGTGGGGGATCGTGGTGGAGCGAGAGGGGGAGGCGGAGGGGTGGGTGGGTGAGATTTGTGTGGAGGCAGATGGGTGGTTGTGTGGGTGATGTTGGGTGGAGCTAGAAGGGTGGTTGGGTGGTGGGTGGTGAGGTTGGGTGGAGCATAGGTGGGTGGGGGAGTTTGGGTTGTGCCGTGAGGGGTGGTGGAGCAGATGGTGGTGGGGGAGGGTTAGGTGTAGCGAGAGGGTGGCGGCGCGAAGGGTGGGTGGTTTAGATTTGTGGAGGCAAATGGGTTGATTGGGTGGTGAAGTTGGTGGGCACTAGAGGTGGGTGGTGGGTGTGTGGGGTGATGTTGGGTGGAGGCAGATATGGTGTTGGGGAGGATTGGGTTGGTGGCTAGGTGGAGGGTTAGTTTTGATGTTTGGGTGGAGCGAGAGGTGGGTTGGTGGGTGGGGGGTTGTAGGTTGGTGGAGTGGCATAGGTGTGGGTGTATAGGAGGGTTGGGTGAGCAGAGAGGGTGGGTGGGTGTGGGTGGTGGGTGAGGTTGGTCGGCAGTGCATATGGGGTGGGTGTGTGATTTGGGTGAAGAGAGTAGGTTGGGTGGTGGGTGAGGTTGGTGGAGCAGATGGGTGGGTGGGGTGTTTGTGGTTGAGCGAGTAGGGTGGGTTTGGGGTGAAGTTTGGGTGGGCGAAAAGAATCTAGAGGGTGGGTGGTGAGGTGGGTAGGAGCGGGTGGGTTGGGTGAGGTGAGGTTGGGTGGATCAGGATGGGTGGGGGGAGGCAGGCTGGGTGGGTGGGGGCGGTTGTGTGTATGGTCAGGCTTTGAGTGGGTGGATTCAATGGGTGGGTGGGGTTGAGGTTGGGTTTATCGGGTGGGTGGGTGAGGTGGTTGGAGAGCAGATTGGTGGTGTGAGGTTGGGTGGAGCGAGTAGGTGGGTGGGGAAGTTTGTGTGCGGTGGGTAGGGTGGGTAAGGTTGGGTGATGCGAGAGGGTGGGTGGGTGGTGGGTTAGGTTGGTCGAGCGATAGGTGTGTTGGTGATTTTGGGTGAAGAGAGGTGGGTGGGTGGGTGGGTTAGTTGGGGAGCAGGATGTTGGTGGGGGTGTGGTTGGGTGGAGCAGTATGGTGGTGGGGAGGTTGGGTTGAGGCGAGAGGGTGGGTGGTTTTGTGATATTTGGGTGAGGGAGAGGGTGGGTTGGGTGAGGTGGGGTGAGCGCGTGGTTGGTGATGAGGTTGGGTGGAGCATTATGGGTGGGTGGTGGGTGGGGAGGTTTGGTCGGGTGGCAGAGGGTGGGTGGGGAGGTGTGGTGCAAGGTGGGAGGGTGGGTGGAGCAGATGGGTGGGGTGGGTAGGTTGGGGGGTTGGGGGTTGGGTAGGTTGGTAGAGGCAGATGATTGGGTGTGTGAATGTTGTTGTAGCAGCGATGGGTGGTTGTGGGTGGGTGGGTGAGTTGTTGGTTGGAGCAGATGGTGGGTGGGGGAGGTTTGGTGAGCGAGAGGGAGAGATTGTTACATCAACTCAGCAAACCAAAATTTGTCAAGACCCAGGGCCCGGACAGCGGCCACCAGCCTGCCTACTATCCAATGTTATTCAGGTGAGGGTTTTTAGAGGCCCAGAGAGATAGAGATTGGTTACATTCAACTCAGCAAACCAATTGATAGACACGAAAGTGGACAGCCTGCCTCCTATCAAAAATTATGGACAGGTTGAGGTTGTTTAGCACAGAGACAGAGACGAGAGAAAGAGAGAAAGAGACGAGAGAGAGAGAGGAGAAGGCGAGAGAGGAGGGAGAGGCAGATGAGAGAGGAGAAGAGAGAGAGAGAGAGAGAGAGAGGAAGGAGAGAGAGAGACTGAGAAGAGAGAGCAGATAGTTACATATCCCAGAAAACAATGCCGATACAGGGCAGCGGCACATCCTGCCAACTTTCAATTTGTATGCAATTATGGTATTTCCACCATTAAGTATGGAACTTAAATGCTCTGCAAAAAAATAGTAATTAATTTGCTGTCATGCAATCTTGGAGGAGCAGGCAGAGAGACAAGTGAGGTGTGGGTGAGTGAAGTTAGTGAAAAGTAGTGTTTATGGCTACCCATGTCGGGAATTAGGCATGTGATTTCATGAGTGCTTTGATATGTGATTTGCATGTGTACTTTGAAAGGTGATTCCCATGTGACTACGATATGTGATGGATGTGTGAGTGTAGTGAAAAAAGTGTCTATGCTCCCATGTTTAATTGAAGTGTTCCCCATGTGTACTCCGATATTGATGTGTGGCGCTGTTAGTGAAGATAAGGTTTTGCTCCCCATGGTACGTTGACATGTGGATTCCAATGTGTACTTTGAAATGTGATCCATGTGTACTTTGACCATGTGACCCCAGGGTGTACTCTGATATGTGATTGATTTGTGGGCATAGTGAAGAAGTGATTCATGCTCCCCATGATGTACTTTGACATGTGCTCCCCATGTGTACGCTGATATGTGATTGTGATTGTGGGGTAGTGAAGTTAGGTTATGCTCCCCTTGTGTACTTGGCATGTGATTCCCAGTGTAATCCCGTCGTCCTCTCTCTCCATCCCTTTCCGTGTGTGTCCCTGTCCATCCTTTCAGTCATGGTCAATGACACAGCATTTTACAAGTCGTTGGAAGTCATGAAGTCATTGAAGTCATTACAAGTCATTGAAGTCACTTTTCAGCCCAACTTCCAGCCATTTCAAAAGCGGGTTTCAGTAACATTTCAGCCACTTCTAAATATTTTGACCATTTGCACCTCCGTGCCATCCATTCAGTCTGGGGGTCAATGCATCCCAGACCAGAAAAATTTCATAAAAGGAGTTCCAGTCATTTCAGCAAATCTTGTCAGCCACTTTCCAGCCATTTTTTAAGCCATTTCCCAGTGTGTCCAGTAACTTTTTCATCCATTGTAGGTGATTTTATAATTTCCCCTTCCCCCCCTGTGTCAATCTCCAGTCAAAGTCAATTCCCTGGTCATTAAAAAGTTATTTCCTGTAACTTATTAGCCACTTGTCATTGAATTAAAAGTAATTTCAGACCCCCCCCCCCCCCCCTGTGTCCATCCCTCCAGTCTATGGTCAATTCCCTGGTCATTTTAAAAGTGAGTTCCTGTCACTTTTCAGCCTTCTCCAGTCATTTGAATCATTCCCCCCCCCCACCCCCAAACCCCCCCCCCCCCCCCCCCCCACCTGGGTCCATCCCTCCGTCATGGGTTCCAATGCCTCGCGTATTTAAAAGTTATTCAGTCAATTTCAGGCAATTGCCAGCATTTGAATCATTTGCCCCCCCCCCCCCCCCCCCCCCCCCCCCCCCCCCCTGTGTCATCCCTCCAGCCATGTCAATGCCCGGTCATTTTTAAAGTTATTTCCAGCCACTTCCAGCCATTTAAAAAGCGGTCTCCGTCACTTTCAGCCATTTCAGTCATTTGCCCCCCCCCCCCCCCCCTTTTCCCTGTGTCCATCACTCCAGTCATGGGCAATGCCCGGTCATTTTAAGTATTTCCAGTCATTTTCAGCCACTTTTTCAGTAATTTAAATCTAGCGTCACTTTCAGCGATTTCAGTCGTTTATCATCCCCCCCCCCCCCCCCCCCCCCCACGTCTTCTTCACGTATGGTCAATGCCCGGTATTGGCAAGATCACCCAAGTGTCCTTCGATACGTTCGATGGGAAACTATTGGAGGACGGACTTCTCGCATACGACTGCTTCGACTTGGATCAAGCTTGACTGACGATAGAATGCTGTTCGATGTCTTCAGGTGCGCCTTTCTCCTGAGTGCTATTCAGCGCTTTCGTGATTTTATGGCTGGCTTCTATTCTCTTGCTTGGCTTGTATTTCTGATTGGAATGAGATATGCAGAGAGATACCTGGGGGAAGGGGCAAAACAAAGTGACCCCATCACAAAAACGTTTGAGGCCAACCTTATGAAGACCCCCCCCCCCCCCCCCCCCCCCCCCCCCGGCTCCAGAAACCCACTTACAGCCACTATTCAGCACCACTTAGTGTTATGGTGGCTAATTATTGCTCATTGTTACAGGGTTTTCAAAGGCCAATACATTGAGTGTTTCGAGACCATTGGGGAATGTTTGAAACCAAGGAAAATTCATAATTCATCAATGCTACATGTGTGTGGGGCTTTGGGGTTCAGGGCCCCTTGGCCATTGTGTTCCCACCTTTTCCCAAACCACCTTAAACTGCTTTGATGCCGCTGTGAATCTCGACTTTGTTCGACTGTATCCAGCACGCAAAGAGAATTCTGATGGCGCTTAAGTTTCCCTGGCAGCCTGGCAGCAAAGCAACATTGTTTACACACTGGTCGCAGGTTTTAGTGCCCTTTGATCGTGGGTCCATCGAAATGGTTATCAAATAGAACTGGCAGCAGAACGAAAAAACAGACGCACAGTACTGAAAGGAAAAAAAGAAGCAGTGAAATCCAAGAGGTCTAAGCTCGGTACGTGTTGTACACGGGTTGGTTGGGGCGTTGACGGTGCGGGTGTGTGGAGAGAGAGAGAGAGAGAGAGCGAGAGAGAGAGAGGAGAGAGACTGGAGAGAGAGAGAGAGAGAGAGAAGACCTGGACCATCCCCCCCCCCCCCCTCCCCCTCTGCCCTGGGCATAATATGTGGTGGAATCTCTCCCCCAATAACCATACTGGATGGTAATTAGTAGAGGAACCACCTAGTTCCACTCCCATGTCATTCTGAGGGCTAGAAAAATACTGAAAGTTACCTAAATTCCAGATTTGACCCTCGCCCCCCTCCACTTCCCCTCCCCCCCCCCCACGCGGCCCCAAACTTTGGAGCGACCCATTACTTTCTTTTATACGGGCCAAATGAAGAAATAAAACCGGATTCTTCCCTCCTATCTATGATATCTACGAAGTTGGAGATTGGGGTCATTTTGTGGTTTTGAGTTGGCCCTAACCCTTTGTGAGATACCATCAAAATATAAGTACAAATACAAACACAAATGAAAATAGATAATCAAATTAAAGTATTACAATGGACACCCGTTCCTCTGAGCCTGCAGGCGTGTGTGTCAGTGCTGCGCCGGAGCTTTTAGTTGTGGCTTGCACTTGCGCTTCGGTCTGAAGCTGTTGCTCGCATTCTTCGCCCTTACTTTCTTTCTGGTCATGATGGAAGCGGACGTTGGAAAGTGAGATCTGTGTCAGTTATGCGCATGTGCTGTGTATGATTGCCTGTGTGTGTGTATGTTGTTGTTTAACTAGCCTCAGCTCTGATCTGTCTGCTCGCTCCTCGCATTACTTTCTTTATGGCAATGAAAGGAGGAGATGTGGTTATTTAGGTTTGTCTGGGTGTATCTGTGTCTGTCTGTTGTCTATGTGTCTGTGTCTGTGCATTGTGCTAGGTATGTGTAATTACTTTTTATGGTCATGAATGCGAGGAGGATGTTGGTTAATTTAGTGTCTGTGTCTGTGTAGGTGTAGGTCTGTGTATGTGTCTGGCATGTGTATGAGTATTACTTTCTTTTGGTCAGGAATGGAGGAGGATGTTGGTTTTAATTTAGTGTCTGTGTATGTGTCGGTGATGTGTATGTGCATGTGTATGTGTATGTGTATGTGCATGTTATGTGTATGTGTATTACTTCTTGTCTGGTCAGGAATGGAGGAGGATGTTGTTTAATTTGGTCTGTGTCTGTGTCTGTGTATGTGCGCATGTGTCGTGTATAACTTTCTTCTGGTCATGAATGAAGGAGCGAACCCCCCGAGAATCCAGTGGAGGGAAACCCCAAGGGTCAAAAACAAGAACTTATCCCCTCCTTCTCTCACTTTCTCCCACGAAGCCCGTATAGAAGATTACTCCCCTACTCAGTCGATCACGGTAACCCATCAGGGGTAATGACTCCGAAACACAGATTTGGAGGGTCCATTACGTTTTTTGCAATTTTAAGAATGGATGTTGGCTCTGACACAAGGTTTTTTTGAGGGGCCATGGTTCAGGGCCTACAGAGAAAAAGGTTGTTCAAAAACGTGATATTTAACGTATCAAACCAGGTTTGTTGAGGATCTCTTCGTGCAAAAGTGATATGGGTCATGACACAAGATTTGAAGAGGCCCTGAGTTCAGGCTACAGTGAAAAAGGTTGTTCAAAACGTTAAATTTCACGTCTCAACAACGCAGGTTTGGGGGGAGGGAACACACCCTTTTTTTATTCTCTTTCGTTGCAAAAGTAGATGTTGGGCTCATGACACAAAGATTTTGACGAGGGCCATGAGGTTGCCCCTCGCTCCCATTCTTTTGAACATTGAACTAGGTTAATAGCTTCAGCTAGAAATTCGGCTGCTCGCCGTCTTCAGCAGTACAAATAAAATATCTACATATACATGTATAATTACTTATTTGTTATGAATGGAGGGGAGGGCTATAGAGTAAGGGTGTACATTAACCCTAACCCTAACCAAACCCTGAAACCCTGGGGTGCATGATATATCCACGATTACAGTCCAGTCAAGTGCCCAATTGCTATACTTTTCCTCAGACCATCTTCATCTATGCTCACTAGCAAGGATTTTAGTACTCAAGTGGCAGTTGTGTGTGTGTGTGGGTGTGCATGGTTGTTTGTGTGTGTTGTTTTGTGTGCGGGTGTGTGTGGCAGCATGGCATCCACGATTACAGTCCAGGTCAATGTTGCTCAATGCTCTCCTTTTCAACTGCAACCCTCTCATCCTGTCACTAGCAAGATTAGTACTCATGTGTGCAGGTGTGTGAGTGTGTGTGGAGGTTGTAGGTGATTGCATTGTTTGTGTGGGTGTGTGTGTGTGTGAATGCATGCATCCACAATTACAGTCCAGTCATGTGCTCAGTGATCCACTTTCCCCTGCAGGTCCCCTCATTCCTGCACCACCTAGCGAGAATAGTACTCTGTGTGCAGGTTCGTGGCGTGTGTGGTGTGTGTGTATAGTGCTGTGCATGTTTGTTGTGTGTGATGTGTGTGTGTGGGTGTGTGGTGCATGCATTGCATCCACGATTACAGTCCAGTCAATGTTGCCTCAAGGGCTCCACTCTCCCTGCAGCCTTTCTCATCCTGTCACTAGCCGAGAATAGTAATCATGTGTGGGAATGTTAGTGTGTGCATGTTTTTATGCCCATTTATGTGGTTGTGTGTAAATGGTGTTTTTATGCCCCATTTGTGTGTTGTGTGTGTAAATGGATGTTTTTATGCCATTTGTGTGTAATGTGTGTAAATGGATGTATTTTATGCCCATTGTGTGTGTGTAAATGGGTTTTTGATTGCCCATTGTGGTGTGTGTAAGGGATGTTTATGCCCCATTTGCTGTGTGTGGTAAAATGGATGTTTTATGACCATATTGTGTGGGTAAAATGGATGTTTTTATGCCCATTTGGGTGTGTGTTAAATGGCTGTTTTTAGCCCATTTGGTGTGTGTGTAAATGGATGTTATTATGTCCATTGGTGTGTAAATGGATGTTTTGAGCCCATTTGTGTGTGTGTGTAAATGGATGTTTTTTATGCTCATTTGTTTACCCTCATTACCCTGCAGGTCCTCTTTCGGTCAAACTAGCAAGAATAGAAGCCTATCCTGTGAGTGGGGATCATGACCTGGGCTTTTCTTTTCATACGAGCAACAGCTTCTAGGCTCTCCCTGGACTGGCTTTTAACGCCAAACCAAATGCGTCCTTGTTACAACTTGAAGCAGACACAAGTAGCTGACAGAGAAACTGCTGAGTAGGTGAAGGGGTGACGGGGGGGGGGGGGGGGGGGGGGGGGGAGGGGATCCTATCCTGAGTAATGTGGCATCACGACATGGCTTTTCTTTTCAGCTATGAGCAACAGCTGCTAGGCAGCTTCCCTGACTGGCTTTTTAGCAAACCAAATGCGGTTCTCTAGTGTCCACCTTGAATCAGACACAAGTAGCTGTCCAGAAACTGCTGAAATAGGGGGTTCAGCTCAGTGGTGGCTCCAAGAAGCTTCTAGAAGGACTAGAAGCTGCGGCTCGTAATGGAAAGAAAAGCTATGGATCACACATTTTGTTATGCGGACCCCCTAGTTTTTCGGCCAAAATCCCCCCTTATGACATTTTGTGTTAGTTCCCCTTTATTAGTTCGTCGTTGTTGTTGGCAAGAAACCCTACTGGCCCTAACTATGTCGTGAACCCTGGCTCTGGTCGCTGCACTCGATTCCGTTGCTGCCACCTGGCGCTCTTTCCCTGCTCCCCACCCCTCTGGTTGCTTGTCCACCTTCCTATCTCTGCCCTCTCTCCAGTTATGCGACACCATCTCCCACCAAATGTCCGCGTCGATTGAGACACACTAGGACCTTAAGGTTTTTATGTTACAGTCCCGGGGTAGCAAGATAGGCTTAAAGGAACTTTACCCCCCCACCCCACCCCACCCCACCCACCCACCCCACCCACCAACCACCACCCATTCACCCCCCCCCAACCCCCTGAAAATCAGGAGGGCTTATAAACAGGTTGGCTCTGTTATGCATGTAAGTATGTGTTACAGTCCAGGGGTACGCAATAGGCTAAAGGCCGTTGCCCCCAAGCGTTGTAGAAGGGCTTTTTTATTCTTAAAACGAAAAAAGCACTGATGAACTAACCCCAAACAATCGTTTTTACCGACGGGGGCGCCCTGAGTTGGCTTCTGTCGAGGTCGACATGCATTGCACATTGGGGGAGACGTGACCATGCAGGATGAGCTGGAATAGGGCGGGGTGGGTTACTGCTCAGTGGGATGAGGCTGACGAGGGGCTGGGGTACGGTCAAGGGGTTCAGAGTGTGTCCGTAAATATATACAATAGTTTAAAATAGTTACAATCGCAATATGAGACCCGTTTTTGTCAAAAATTAGCGTAATACGAGACCGAATGAGATCCCAGCTCTCAGACTCAAATCGCTAGCCAGACGCCCAGGTGCATTCAGTATTCTACTCTCAGGAGGAAGGAATAGGTGGTCGACGTGCCATCCAAAGTTGCCGTCTCGAAAGATGTACAATTATGTTCAAGTATCTTGTCATGATTGATTAATTTTAAGCACTCCCATGCCAACCACCCAGACTTAGATGCTGGTTATGGGCTGGCTATGGGTAGCTGATAAAAAAAAAATCTCAAGGAGGGCGTGGGTAGCCTGATATGTGCGTATGTGTTTTCATCTGTTCCGCTTCAGTAGTGTGGGGTTACTGAGGTGAAGGTGAAAGGGGAGATCATTGGCTGTCAGATCAGCAAGCTGACATTAATTTCAGGGGGTCGTGCCCCCCCCCCCCCCCCCTTTTGGAATATTTCAACTTTTTAGAAACTGCAGGAGGTTTTTTTCTACTACATTTGAGTCCCAACGCAAAAAAGATTCATATAAACCCCACCCTACCCCCCTCCACCAAACCCTAAACCCCAAACTCTAAACCCCTAAACTCTAAACCCACAAACAATAAACCCGCAGACGGGGTCTTTGTGATTGCTGGGTCTTGGGAGTGCTCATTTCCCCGAAGCGCTATCATCAAGTCCCACCCAGAACATAGAGATCATAAAACCCCCACCCACCTCTCTCCAACCAAAACCCTAAAACACCTAAAACCTAGCCCAAAACCCTAAACCCCCAAAATAAAACCAGCAGACGGCGTTTTTGTGATGCTGGTACTTGGGTGCTAATCTTACCCCCAAAGCGGCTACCACGAGGCCCCCGCAAATAGCGATATGACCCCCCTGACCCCTCCCATCCATCTGACCTAAACCCCAAACTCTAAACCCCAAACCCTAAACACGCAGAGGGTGTCTTTGTGTGCTGGTCTGTGAGCGCTATCTTCCACGAAGGGCTACCATCGAGACCCACCACAACGTAGAAGCAATAACCCCCCACCCCCTCCCCTCCCACTAAACCCTAAACCCTGAACCCTAAACCCTAACCGCCAGACGGGTGTGTTCTTTGTGATGTGGTCTTGGGAGTGCTCTCTTCCCCGAAGCGCTATCATCAAGTCCCACCCACACATAGCTCATTTAAACCCCCACCCACCCCAACTCTAACAAAACCCTTGCACCGTAAACCCTAATCCCAAAATAAATACACCCTGAACCGCGATAAGCGTCTGTGATGCTGGTCTTGGGAGAGAAGCTCGTCTTCCCTCCCCGAAGCGGCTATCATCAAGTCATACCACAACATTAGATGGTATAAACCCCACCCCAACACCTCTCCAAACAAAACCCTGAAACCCTAAACCCGTAGCCCCAAAACCCTACCACCCTGAACCCTAAACATGCAGGACGGCGTATTTGTGATTGCTGGTATTGGGAGTGCTCATCTTCCCCCGGAGCGCAACCATAGAGGGCCCCCACCGGCAACCTCGAACAAGCCTGCAGCTATCAGAAGTTAAAGACCAATGTCGGTTTTCAACAATCGCAAGGAGGGCGCCGATGGGGAGACGGTGCCGGTCTCCAAGGAGGTCTAAGGAACAGCGTGACATCATGCAGAGTGAGGGGGTTGTGTTGGTGAATGTTTGTCTGGTGTTAGTGATGTTGTGTGTGTTTTACAGTCTAGCGGTTAAATGGCGTAGCCCAAAGAGGGTTAAATATACGTGCCCAAATTCAAAAATTGGGGAGAAACCAGTCTCAAGGAGGCTATAAGAACAGCTGGCATCTGCCAGTGAGTGGGTTTGTCAGGGGATGTGTGATAATGTTGTGTGTATGTGTGTAGGTGTGTGTGTGTAGGTGTGTTTGCTTGTGCTGTGTGGTTTACAGTTATAGCGGAATGGCGTAGCCAAAGAGGCTGAATAGACTTGCCTAAACTAAAATCGGTGTTGTGTATGTGTGGGTGTTGTGACAGTCTAGCCGGTTCAGGCGTAGCCAGAGGATGAATAGACTTGCCCAACCAAATATCTGTGTGTGTATGTGGGTGTGTTTTACAAACTAGCGGTAATGGCGTTAGCCCAAAGGCGGCTGAATAGAATACTTAACCTCAATTATTGAGGAGGGGGCCAAGGAAGGGCTCTAAGGAACAGGTGCAACTGGCATTGTGAGTGATTGTCATTGGGATGTGTGTGTATGTGTGTTGTGTAATGTGTGGTATATGTGATGTGTAGGTAGGGTGATGTGTAGTGTTGTGTTTGTATGTGTGTATGTGTATGTGTGTGTGTGTATAGGTGTATGTGTGTATGTATGTGTATTGGGTGTGTTGTCGTGTCCCACACCCAGGTTTAAGTCCACTTCAGAAAGAAACGGCTAATCCTACCTACCCAGTCAAGAACACCTATGGACAGCTTCGACAAGGGGGAGGCGGGAGGAGGAAGGTGTGAGGGACTGTGCACTCTCGCCTTACTCAAGGCACCATGTGAAAATTTAAATCAAATTCAAATTCGTGACCCTGCCAGATTAAAGTCCACCTTTGACGGCTACCCTCCACCTGCCCAGTCAAGGAACCATGTGACAATTCACGTCAAGGAAATCCAGTCAAGACATCCATGACGATACTTGACGAGGGGGAGCGGAGTAGGGAAAGAGGCGGAGACTGGTACTCGAGCCTGTAGTCAAGGCACCTGTGACAATTCAAATCAAATATGAATTCGTTTTGACCATACCAGGTTAAAGTCCACCTTTCAGGGACGGCTACCTCCCTATACCCCAGTCAACAAACCTATGACAGCTTCGACAAGGGGGAGGTGGAGGGGAGGAAGAGAGGGTGGAGGGGAGGAGATGTGAGACTGTGTACCTGCCTCTATTCAAGACATCATTTGACAATTCAATTTCAAATTCAAATTGTGTTCCACCAGGTTAAAGTCCACCTTCGGGTGGCTACCATCCCCCTGACCAAGTCAAAACCACCTATGACAAGCTTCGAAAAGGGGGAGGAGGAGGGGAAAGAGTTGAGACTGGGTGCTCTAGCCTCTAGTATCAAATACACCATGGGGACAAATTCAAATTCAAATATGAATTCGTGCCCCTACCAGGGTTAAAGTACACCTCAGGGACGGCTTACCTCCCTATACCCAGTAAGGACACCTATGACAGCTCTTAGCGATTTACAATGTCTAGTGGTAGACCCAGATTGCTAAGGAACGAAGAGTCGGGGGTTAGACTCCCCTTTCGGTCGCTTTGGCAGTTGCAGGTCGTCGTCACCGCGATAGGTAGCTTGTCCAGTTGAGGTAAGAGGGGAACGCTCCCTACCCGAGTCGACGGGCTCCCGCTAACACCAGGCCACACCAGGCGTTTATCATTACAACCTATGAACAGCTTCGACAAGGGGGGAGGGGAGGGGGAGAGGGTGTGGACTGTGTTACTCTAGCCTCTATTCAAGACATCATGTGGACAATTCAAATTCAAATTCAATATTCGTGTCCCACCAGGTTAAAGTCCACCCTTGCAGGGATGGCTACCTCCCCCAACCAACGTCAAAAACACCTAGGACGCTTCGACAAGGGGGAGGCGGAGAGAACAGAGTGTGAGACTGTGGCTCTCCTCTAGTTTCAAATACACCTGTGACCATTCAGAATTTCAAATTGAATTCGTTGCCCCGCCACAGGTTCAGGTGTTAAAAGTCCACCTTCAGGGACGGCTACATTCCCCTTACCCAGTCAAGACACTATGACAGTTTTGACGAAGGGGAGGTGGAGGAGGAAGAGTGTGAGGACTGTGGATGCTAGCCTCTGTTGTCTTGGGAAGCAAAGAAAATATGGACGTCAGCACCCATGGGATTTACCTGCAACACGGGCTATGGGCACTACATCTTCTGCCAGCTTCAGGTTCATGGAGTCAGTGGGCAGTACGGATGGGAGGTTGGAGACTATTTATTGCCAGGTACGCAATGGATGAGTAATGTACGCATGGAAGAATTGATGTAGCATGAGATTAATGTTATTGATCGTGCATGTGTGTAATGTATGTTTCGCCTCATCCCGTTTCGACGTCCTGGCTTATGGTAGAGCCATGTCGAAAACAAGAAGATGGGGGGTTTTTCGAATCCCTCACGAGATTGCGCTTAATGGTTGGGGTTCGCTGTCGTCTCACCATGGCAGCTTGTCAAGGTAAAAGTAGCAGACGCGTTTCTATACCGCCGGAAGAATGGGGGCTCCCTTAATACCATGCCCCATCAGGTGCTCTTTTTTATGTGCTGTGCCTATCATGCCTGCCCTCCCGTCACCTCCCATCCACCCATGCACAATTTGGTATTTGGCACTCTTTGCTGTATCACTGCGCTTCGCCTCCACCCAAATTGCACCCTGCGAAAGCAAAAGAATTTCCAAGACCCCCCCAATTAGCAGTGAACCTCTAACTTGCTTGCCTCTAGGTGAAAGTGGTGATGCTGAGTAAAACGTATAAGACGATTGGCGCGACTGCTGTGGGCTCTTACATTTGACCTCCCAGGCAGCATAGGCGTCCACCCCGAGCCCGCCCCAATCCACCTTCACTGATGCCTTTAGAAGAACTGTGTGATGATGAGTATAACTGTATAAGACGCGTTGGGCGACTGCTGTGGGATCTTCATTTGGAACTCCCAGGCAGGCATAGACGTCACCCCCGAGCACGCCATCATCCACCCTTCCACCTGCTTGCCTTTGAAAGGAAGAAACTGTTTGTGATGTGAGTATAACTGTATCAGACGGTGGCGCGACTGCTGTGGGCTCTTCATTTGGACCTCAGGCCAGCATAGACGTCCACCCCCGAGCCACGCCCTCATCCACCATTTTCCCCCCCCCCAACCCCTGCTTGCCTTTAGAAGAACTGTGTGAGTGATGAGTATAACTGTATCAGACGCTTGGCGAGACTGTGTGGGGCTCTTATTTGGACCTCCCAGGCAGCCTAGACGTCACCCCCGAGCCCGCCCATCATCACCCTTCCACCTGCTTGCCTTAGACGAACTGTTGTTGATGCTGAGTATAACTGTATAAGACGCTTGGCGGACTGCTGTGGGGCTATTCATGTTGGACCCCTCCCAGGGCGGCCATAGACGTCCACCCCCGAGCCCCCGCCCTCATCCATCCTTCCCACCTGCTTGCCTTTAGAAGAACTGTGTGATTGCTGGTATAACTGTATAAGACGCTTGGCAGCGGATCTGCTGTGGGCTCTTCATTTGGACCTACCAGGCAGCATAGCGTCCACCACCCGCGAGGCCCCGACCATCAATCCCACCCTTCCACATGCTTGCCTTTAGAAGAACGTGTGATGCGAGTATAACTGTAAGGACGTTGGCGCGATGCTGGGGGCTCTTCTTTGGGACCCCAGGCAGCATAGAGTCCCACCCCCGAGCCCGCCCTCATCACTTCCACCCTGCTTGCTTTAGGTGAAGTGTGGATATGCTGAGTTATAAGGTATAAAGACGCTTGGCGCGACTGCTGTGGGCTTTCATTTGGACCTACCAGGCGCGGCATAGAGTCCCACCCCGAGGCCCGCCCCTCATCATCCATTCACATGCTTTCCTTTAGGAAGAACTGTGTGATGTGAGTCTAACTGTATTAAGACGCTTGGAGCGACTGCTGTGGGCTCTACATTTGGACCCTCCCAGGCAAGCATAGACGTCAGCCCTTGCCCGTCCAACCCCCAATCCACCCTCCCACCTGCTTGCCTTAGGTGAACTGGTTGTGATGCTAGTTTAAAACGCTTGAGCCGACTGCTGTGGGGCTTACTTTGACCTACGCGGTGGTGGCATTGACAAGACTTGCAGAGCCTGATAGCTCCACTGCTGGGGGGGAAGTTGCGAGAGCACTGCCTCAGTGCCATAGAGACCTCATCGATGCGTTTCAAACATGACGGAGCGTGGCTATTGACAACCTATGGCCCTTCCCAAGGTATGGTAAGAGCGTTGCAGGCTTTCAGGGGGGACCCAAGCATAAGTAAGATGACTGACGTTGGGTGGATGGATGGGTTGGGTGGGGGTGGGGGAAGTTGGAGAGAGTGGGTGGGTGGGTGTGGGTGAGGTTGGGTGGGCCGAGTGGAGCAGATGGGTGGGTGGGTGAGGTTGGGTCGAGGCAGATGGGTGGGTGGGGGAGGTGGTGGGGAAGCTGATGGGTGGGGGTGGGGTGGAAGACAGTGGGGGTGGGTAGTGGGTGGAGCGAGGAGAGGAGAGAGGCGGGGGGGTGAGGTCTGGTGGTTGGACGAGGGTGGGTTGGGAGTGAAGTTGTGGAGGATCTGGAGCTGGTGGCGTGGGTGAGGTATGGGTGGAGCAGAGGGTGGTAGGGGGGTGACGTGGGGATGGAGCGGAGGGGTGGGTGGTTGGGTGGAGCGGGTGGGTGGGTGAGGGGGGGTGGAGCAGATGGTGGGTGGGGAGGTGGGTGGGGCAGGCTTTGGGAGGGGGGGGGGAGCAGATGGGGGGTGGGTGAGGTTGGTTGGAAGCGGATGGGTGGGTGAGGTTGGGTTAGAGCAGATGGTGGTGGGTGCGGTTGGGTGGAGCGAGAGGGTGGGTGGGGGAGTTGGGTGGTGAGGTGGGAAGGGTGGGTGAGGTGGTTGGGTAGAGCCGAATAGAGGGTGGGGGGGGTGGGGGGGGGGGTGAGGTTGGGTGGAGCGAGAGCGTGGGTGGGGGGGTGGTGAGGGTTGGGTGGGAGATGGGTGGGTGGGGGAGGGTTGGGTTTGGAGCGAGAGGGTGTAGGTGGGGTGGGGGGTGAGGTTTGGTTGGAGCAGATTGGGTGGGTGGGTGAGGTTGGGTGGAAGCAGGGTGGGTGGGTGGGGGGAGGTGGGTGGAGCAGATGGGTGGTGGGTGAGGTGGGTGGAGCAAGAGGGTGAGTGGGTGGGTGGTGGTTGGGTGAGGGTTGGGTGGAGGAGCATGGGTGGGTGGGTGAGGTGTGGTGGGAGGACGGGTGGGTGGGGGAGGTTGGGAGGTGGGGAGGTTGGTGGTGCAGGTGGGAGGGTGGTGAGGTTGGGTGTAGAGCGAGCGTGGTGGGTGGTGAGGTTGGGTGGAGCGGAAGAGGGTGGTGGGGGGGTGGGTGAGGTTGGGTTGGAGAAGATGGGTGGGTGGGGGAGGTTGGGTGGAGCGAGAGGGTGGGGGGTGGGTGGGTGTTGAGGTTGGGGGGAAGCAGATGGGTGGGTGGGGGAGGTTGGGTGGAGCGGAGGGGGGTGGGTCGGGTGGGTGAGGTTGGGTGGAGCAGATGGGGGGTGGGTGATGTGGGTGGAGAAGCAGAAGTGGGGGGGGAGGTTGGGTGGAGCAGATGGGGGGGGGGCAGGTTGGCGGAAGCAGATGGGTGGGTGGGGGGAGGTGGGTGGAGAGAGAGGGGGGTGGGTGCGGGGAGGTTGGGGGTGGGTAGAGTAGGGTGGTGGGGGGGGAAGTTGGGTGGGATGCGAGAGGGTGGGTGGGTGGGGATGAGGTGGGTTTGATGGTTGGGTGCGAGCAGATGGTGGGTGGGGGAGTTGGGCTGGGGGAGGTTGGGACAAAGGAGTGGGAGGGTGGTTTGTGTGTGATGTTGGGTGGGTGGGTGAGGTTGGGTTGGGGTGGAGCAGATGGGTGGGGGTGGGGGGAGGTTTGGGTGGAGCTGAGAGGTGGGCGGAAGGGGGGTGGGTTGAGATTGGGTGGGCAGATGGGTGGGTGGGTGGGTGGTGATGAAGTTGGGTGGAGCTGAGAGGGTGGGTGGGTGGGTGGTGGGTGAGGTGGTGGAGCAGATGAGGTGGGTGGGGGAGGTTGGGGTGGTGCAGGTGGGAGGGCGTTGTGTGATGTTGGGTGGAAGCGAGGAGGCGTGGGGGGTGGGTGGGTGAGGTTGGGTGGAGCAGATGGGTGGGTAAGGGGGGTGGGTTTGAGCAATGAGGGTGGGTGGGTGGGTGGGGTGGGTGAGGTTGGTCGGAGCAGATGGGTGGGGGTGTGATGTTGGGTGGAAGGAGTTGGGAAGAGAGGTAGGGTGGGTGCGGTGGGTGGGTGTAAGGTTGGGTGGAGCAGATGGAGTGGGTGGGGGAGGTTGGGTTGAGGAGAGGGGGGGTGGGTGGGTGAAGTTGGGTTGGAGAGGAGAAGTGGAGAGCGAGAGGTGGTGTGGGTGAGGATGGGTGAAAGCGGGTGGGGTGGTGAGTGAGGTTGGGTGGAAAGCAGATGGGTGGGTTGGAGCAGATGGGTGGGTGGGGGAGGGGGGTGGAGCAGGTGGGAGGTGGGGGGTGGAGCAGATGGGTGGGGGCGGGGGAGGGGGGGGGGGAGCGGGGGGTGGGGCGGGGGAGGTGCGGAGAATGAAGATGGCGTGGGTGGGGAGGGGGGGGGGAGATGGATTCTTGCAGGGGGGGCGGGGGCAGGAGGGGGTGGGGAAAATTCTTTTCCCACTTGTATACGTCTCACGGTGGGAGGAGGGGTGGGGTAAGGTTGGGTGGAGCGAGAGGGTGGGTGGGTGGGTTGGGTTGAGGTTTGGTCGGAGCAGATAGGTGGGTGTGTGTGTTGGGTGGAAGAGAGGGTGGGTGGGTGGGTGGGTGAGGTTGGGGGGAGCTAGATGGGTGGGTGGGTGGTGAGGTTGGGTGGGAGCAGTGGGTGGGTTGGGGGAGGTGGGGTGAGGAGAGGGTGGGTGTGTGGGTGAAGTTGGGTTGGAGCTGAGAGGGGGGGTGGGTGAGGTTGGGTGGAGCGCGTGGTTTTGTGAGGAGTGAGGTTGGGTGGGCAGATGGGTGGGTGGGGTGGGTGGGGGAGGTTGGGGGGTGGAGCAGATGGGTGGGGGGGGGGAGGTTGGGTGGGGCATGGGGGGAGGGTGGGGGGAGAGAGGGGGGGGGGGTGAGAGTGGGGGGGGGTGGGGGGTGGGGGAGGTTGGGGGAGAGCAGAGGGGGGGTGGTGGGATTGTGGCGGGGGAGCGCGAGGGGGGGGGGTGGGGGGTGGGGAGGGGGGGGGGAGAGATGGGTGGGGGGGGAGGGGGGGGTGGAGAGAGAGTCGGGGGAGGTGGGTGTGGAAAGGGGGGGAGCGAGGGGGGGGGGGGTGGAGGGTGGGGGTGGCGGTGTGGGGTGGTGAGGTGAGGTTGGGGTGGAGAAGATGGGGGGGTGGGTGGGTGGGGTGAGGGGTGGGGGGGTGGAGCAGAGGGGGGGTGGGGGGAGGTGGGGTGTGAAGCGGGGGGAGGGGGGGTGAATGAAGCAGATGGGGTGGGGTGGGTGAGGTGGGGTGGAGAGGGTGGGTGGTTGGGGGAGGCTTGCGGGAGAGCAGGGGGGGGGGGGTGGTGAGGTGGTGGAGGCGAGGGATGGGTGGGGGAGGGTGGGGAAGGTTGGGGTGGGGTGGGGACGGGGGGAGGGTGGGTGAGGTTGGGTGGGAGCGAGGAGCGGTGGGTGGGTGGTGGGTGAGGTTGGGTGGAGCGAGAAGGTGGGTGGGTGGGTGAGGTGGGGGGGAGCGATGGGTGGGTGGGGCGGTGGGTGGAGCGAGAGGGTGGGTGGGTGGGTGGGGTAAGGTTGGGTGGAGACAGGGTGGGTGGGGGAGTGGGGGTGAGCAGAGGGGGGGGGGGGGGGGGGGAGGTCTGATGGCGGGAGCAGAGGGGGGGGGGGGGGATGGTGGGGGGAGCGGATATTACTGAGGGGGGGGCGGGGGGGGGCGGGGGGGTGATGGGGGGGGTGAGAAGAGGGGGGGGGGGGGACGGAGGGGGGGTGGAGAAGGAGTGGGTGGGGGGGGGGGGGGGGGGGGGGGGAGGGGGGGGGAGTGAGATGGGTGGGACGGGGAGGGGGGGTGGAGACAGATGGGGGGGGGGGTGGGGGGGTGGGTGAATGAGGTTGGGTAGAGCAGATGGGGGGGTGGGAAAGGGGGGGTGGAGAATGGGGGGGGGGGAGCGGTGGGTGGAGAGAGAGGGTGGGGGGGTGGGTGGGTGGGGTGAGTTGGGGGGCGACAGAGAGGGTGGTTTGGGGGAAGTGGGGTGGAGAGAGAGGGTGGTGGGTGGTTGGGTGGGTGAGGTGGGGTTGCGCAGATGAGGTGGCGGGGGAGGTGGGCGGTTGGTGCCAGGTGGAGGGGTGGGTGATGTTGGGCGGAGCGAAGGAGGGTGTGTGGGTGGGTGGGTGAGGTTGGGTGGAGGCCCCAGAGGGTGGGTAAGGGAGGTTGGGTTTGAGCAAGAGGGTGGGGGGGTGGGGGGGTGGGTGGGTGGGTGGGCGGAGCAGAGCAGCAGCAGATGGGTGGGTGTGTGTGATGTTTGGGGGAAGAGAGGTGGGTGGGTGGGGGGGGTGAGGTTGGGGGGAGAAGGGAGGGGTGGGTGGGGGCGTGAGGGGTGCTGGAGCATGGATGGATGAGGGTGGGTGGGTGGGGGAAGTTGGGTGGAGAGAGGAGGGGGGTGGGTGGAGGTGGGTGGAGCGGGTGGGTTGGGGAGTGAGGTGGGGGGGAGCAGATGGGTGGGGGGGGGGCAGCGGGGCGAGGTTGGGGGGTGGAGAAGATGGGGGGGTGGGGGAGGTTGGGTGGTGCAGGTGGGGAGTGGGGTGAGTGGGCGTGGAGAGAGGAGGGTGGGTGGGTCGGGTGGGTGAGGTTGGTTAGGAGCAGATAGGTGGGTATGTTTTGTGATGTTGGGCGGGAAGAGAGGGTGGTGTTGAGGTGGGTGGGTGAGGTTGGGGGAGCAGAGGGGTGGGTGGGATGAGGTTGGTCGGAGCAGATAGGTGGGTGGTGTGATGTTGGCGGAGAGCGGGTGGGTGGGTGGTGGGTGAAGTGGGTGGTGGAGCGAGAGGGTGGGTGGGTGAGGTTGGGTGGGAGCGGTGGTGGGTTGGTGAGAGTGAGGTTGGAGGGAGCAGAGGGTGGGTAGGTGGGTGGGGGAGGTTGGGTGGGTGAGCGATGGGTGGGTGGGGGATGGTTGGGGGTGCAGGTGGGAGGGTGGGTGTGGAGCAGATTGGTGGTGGGGGAGCGTGCGGTGGAGCGGGTGGGTGGTGCGGGTGGGTAGTGCAGATGGTGGGGGTGGGGGGGTGAGTTGGGTGGAGCGGAGGGTGGGGTGGAGGAGGTTGGGTGGTGCCGGGGGAGGAGGGGTGAGGTTAGGTGGAGCGACCGAGGGTGGGTGGGTGGGTGGGTGAGGTTGGTCGGAGCAGATAGGTGGGGGGGGGGAGGTTGGGTGGAGCGTGTGAGGAGGGTGGGGGGGTGGGTGGGTGATAGGGGGGGTGGAGAAGATGAGTGGGTGGTGGAGGTTGGGTTGTGAGCGGATGAGTGAGGGTGGGTGGGGGGCGGTGAAGTTGGGTGGGAGCGAGAGGGTGGGTGGGGAGGTGGGGGGGGAGCGGTGTGGGTTGGTAGGGGAGGTTGGGTGGAGCAGTATCGGGTGGGGGGCGGGGTGGGGGAGGTTGGGTGGGTGGAGCGTTATGGGTGGGTGGAGGGAGGTTGGGGTGGTGAAGGGGGAGGGTGGGTGGAGCAGAGGGGTGGGTGGGTGAGAGGGGCGGGCGCGGTGGGTTGTGTGATGTGGGTGGGAGCGAGAGGGTGGGTGGGCGTGGGGGGTTGCGTTTGAATGGAGCAGTGGAGTGGGTTGGGGGGAGGTATGGGTTGAGCGAGATGGGTGGGTGGGTGGGTGATGGATTTTTTTGGGGGGGGGGAAATGGGGTGGAAGCGAGAGGGTGGGTGGTGAGGTGGGGGGAGCGGTTGGGTTGGTGAGGAGTTGGGTTGGAGCAGATGGGTGGGTGGGTGGGTGGGGGAGGTTGTGGGGGAGCAGATGGGTGGGTGGGGAGGAGGTTGGTGGTGCAGGGGGAGGGTGGGTGAAGCAGATGGAGTGGGTTGGGTGAGGTGGGTGGATGGAGAAGGGTTGGGGTGGGGGAGGTTGGAGGTGGGAGAGCAGATGGGTGGGGGGTTGGAGGTTTTGGGCTGGAGAGAGAGGGAGAGGGTGGGTGGGGGAGGTGGGTGGTGCAGGGGGAGGTGGGTGAGGGTGGTGGAGCGAGCAGGGGGGTGGGTGGGTGGGTTGAGAGTTGGGTTGGAGCGGAGAGCGTGGGTAGGTGGGTGGAGCAGATGGGTGGGTGGGGGATGTTGGGTGGAGGAGAGGGTAGGGTGGGGGGGGGGTGGGTGAGGTTGAGTGGAGCAGATGGGTGGGGGGCGGTTGGGTGGTTGGAAGCAGATGGGTGGGTGGGTGGGGGAGGGTTGGGTGGAGCAGATGGGTGGGGGTGGGGAGGTTGGGTGGAGCAAGAGGGTGGGTGGGTGGGGTGGGTTAAAGTTGGGTTGGGAGCGAGCGGGTGGGTGGGTGGGTGGGTGGGTGAGGTTGGGTTGAGCAGAGAGGTGGGTGGGGGAGGTGTGGGTTGTGCCGGTGGAGGGGATGTGTGATGTTGGGTGGGTGAGAGGGTGGGTGGGTGGTGGGTTGAGGTTGGGTGAGCAGAGTGTGTGTAAGGGAGTTGGGTTGAGCAAGCGGGTGGGTGGGTGGGTGGGTGGGTGGGTGAGGTGGGTGGAGCAGAGGGGTGGGTGTGTGATGCTGAGGTGGAACGGTGGAAGAGAGGCTTGGGTGGGTAGGGGGGTGAGGTTGGGTGGAAGCAGATGGTGGGTAGTGGGGGAGGTTGGGTGAACGGAGCGGGTGGGTGGAGGGTGATGACTGGAAGGTGGGTGGAGCTGATTGATGGGGTGCTGTGAGATGGGTGGTGTGGGGGGAGGTTGGGTGGGAGCGGGTGGGTTGGTGAGTGAGGTTGGGTGGAGCGAGGGTGGGTGGGGGGTGGGGGAGGTTGGGTGGGTGGAGCATATGGGTGGTGTGGGGGAGGTGGGGTGCAGGTGGGAGGGTGGGTTGGAGCAGCTGGGTGGTGGGTGAGGGTTGGGTGGACGGGTGGGTGGGTGAGGTTGGGTAGAGCAGATTGGGTGGGTGGGGGAGGTTGGGTGGGAGCGACGAGCGGTGGCGTGCGGGGGAGGTTGGGTGGTGTAGGTGGGAGGGTGGGTGAAGTGGGTGAGCGAGAGGGTGTGTGGGTGGGGGGGTGAGGTTGGGTGAGCAGATGGGTGGGTGGGGGAGGTGGGTTGAGCGAAAGGGTGGGAGGGTGGGTGGGTGAGGTGGGGGGGAGCAGAGGAGTGGGGGTGGAGGTTGGGTTGAGCGCAGGAGGGTGGGTGGGGGGTGAGGTTGGTTAAGCGAGAGGGGGGTGGGGGGGGGGAGGGTGGGTGGAGCGAGAGGGTGGGTGGGGTGAGGTTGGGTGGAGCGGTGGGGTTGGGTTGTGAGTGCACCGGGGGGTGGGAGCAGGATGGGTGGGTGGAGCAGATGGGGGTGGGGGAGGTTGGGTGGTTGCAAGGTGGGAGGGTGGTGGAGCAGATGGGTGGGTGGGGGTGAGGTGGGTGGGAGCGGGTGGTGGGTGATGGTTGGGTAGAGCAGATGCGGTGGGTGGGTGAGGATTGGTTAAGCAGAGGGGGGGTGGGGGATGGTCGGGTGGGGAGGAACGGGGAGGGTGGGTGAGGTTGGGTGGAGCGAGCAGAGGGTGGGGGGGGTGGGTGAGGTTGGGACGGAGAGCAAGATAGGGTGGGGTGTGGATTGAGTGGGTGGGAAGAGAGGGGGGTGGGTGGGGGGGTGAGGGTGGGTTGGAGAAGATGGGTGGAGCTGGGCGAGGTTGTTGGATGGAGAAGTAGGGGTGGGTTTGGGGGAGGTTGGTTGAGAGAGAGGGGGGGTGGGTGGGTGAAGTTGGGTGGAGAGAAGAGGGTGGGTGGGTGAGGTTGGGTGGAGCGAGTGGGTTGGTGGAGTGAGGTTGGGTGGAAACATGGAGCGTGGGTGGGTGGGTGGGGTGGGGAGGGGGGTGGGTGGAGCAGATGGGTGGGGGGTTGAGGTGGGTGGTTGCAGGGGGGGGGGTGGGTGGAGCAGATGGGTGGGTGGGTGAGGTTGGGTGGCGCGGGTGGGTGGGTTGAGGTTGTTGGGTAGAGCAGATGGGCTGGGGGGGTGAGGGTGGGTGGAGCAAAGAGGTGGGGTGGGGAGGTGGGGTGGTGCAGGTGGGAGGGTGCGGTGGTGAGTTGGGTGGAGCAGAGAGGTGGGTGGGTGGGTGGGGTTGAGGTTGGTCGGAGCAGGATAGGTGGTTAGTGATGTTGGGTGGAGCGAGAGGGGTGGGTGGGGGGTGGGTGTGAGGTTTGGGTGGCAAGCAGGATGGGTGGGTGGGGGCGGTTGGGTGAGCGAGCGGGGGGTGGGTGGGTGAGGTTGGGGTGGGTTGGAGCGAGAGGGTGGGGTGGGGGAGTTGGGTGGAGCGGGTGGATTGGTGAGTGAGGTTGGGTGGAGCAGGAGGGGTGGGGGGGGGTGGGAGCGTTGGGTGGGTGGAGGTAGGGGTGGGCTGGGGGAGGGTTGGGTGGTGCAGGGGGAGGGTGGGTTGGACAGCAGATGGTCGGGGTGGGTGAGGTTGGGTGGGGCGGGGGTGTGGGTGAGGTGGGTAGAGAGATGGGTGGGTGTGTGATGTTGGGTGGAGCGCGAGGGTGGGTGGGTGGGTGGGGTGAGGTTGGGGGGAAGCAGATGGGTGGGTGGGGGCGGTTGGGTTGAGCGAGAGGGTGGGCGGGTGGTTGCGTTGGGTGGAGCGAGAGGGTGGGTGGGTGAGGTTGGTGGAGAGGGTGGGTGGGTTGGTGAGTGGGTTGGGTGGCGCAGATGGGTGGGTGGGTGTGGGGGGGAGGTTGGGTGGGTGGCGCGCTGGGGGGGTGGGGGAGGTTGGGTTGGCAGGTGGGAGGGTGGGTGCAGCAGAAGGGGTGGGTGGGTGAGGTTTGGGTGGAGCGGGTGGGTGGGGAGGTGGGTTAGAGCCGATGGGGTGGGGGGGGTAGGTTGGGTGGATGCGATGGAGTGAAGAGTGAGGGTGGGGGTGGTGGGGGAGGTTGGGTGGTGCAGGGGATGGGTGGGTGCGGTGGGTGGGAGCGAAGCGGGAGGGGGGTGGGGTGGGTGGGTGAGGTGGGTGGAGCGGAGAGTGTGGGGGGTGCGGTGAGTTTGGGTGGAGCACGATGGGGTGGGTGGGGGGGAGGTTGGGTGGACGAGCGGGGGGTGGGTGGGTGGGTGAGGTGAGTGGAGCAGATGGGTGGGTGGGGGAGGTTAGGTGGAGCAGATGGGTGGGTGGGTGGGTGGGTTGGGTGGAGCAGAATGGGGGGGGGGGGAGGGTTGGGGGAGAGAGAGGGGGTGGGGGGGTCGGGAGGGTGAGGAGTGGTGCGAGCAGAGGGGGGGGGTGTGAGCGGCTGAGGTGGGTGGAGCAGAGGTGGGGGGGGGGGGGGATGGCGTTGGGGGGGGGAGGTGGGGCTGGAGAAGAGGGGTGGGTGGGGGGGGAGGTGGGGTGGAGAGAGGGTGGGTGGGGGGGGGGTGGGGAGGTTGGGTAGAGCAGATGGAGTGGGTGGGAGAAGGTTGGGTGAGCAGTACAGAGGGGGGGGTGGGGGGAGGTTTGGGTAGGAGCGAGAGGTGGGGGTGGGGGGGTGGGTGGGTGGAGATTGCGGTGGAGGCGAAGAGGGTGGTTGGGGGAAGTGGGTGGCAAGCGAGCGGAGAGGGTGCGGTGGGTGAGGTGGGTGGGTGAGGTTGGGTTAAGCAGATAGGGGGTGGGGGACGGTGGGTGGTGCAGGTGGAGGGGTGTGTGATGTGGGTGGAGTGAGAGGTGGTGGGGTGGGTGGGTGAGGTTGGGTGGAGCAGATGGGTGGGTAAGGGAGGTTTGGGTTTGAGCAAGAGGGTGGGGGTGGGGGGTGGGTGGGTGGGTGAGGTTGGTCGGAGCAGATGGGTGGGTGTTGTGATGATGGTGGAAGAGAGGTTGGGTGGGTGGGTGGGTGAGTTGGGTTGGAGCAGATGGGTGGGTGGGGGAGTTGGGTTGAGCGAGAGGGTGGGTGGGTGGGTGAAGTTGGGGGGAGCGAGCGAGGGTGGGTGGGTGAGGTTGGGTGGAGCGGGTGGTTGTGAGTGAGGTGGGTGGAGCAGATGGGCGGGTGGGTGGGTGGGGGAGGTGGGTGGGTGGAAGCAGATGGGGTGGTGGTGGAGGTTGGGTGGTGCAGGTGGGAGGGTGGGTGGAGCAGTCAGATGGGTGGGTGGGTGAGGGTGGGTGGAGCGGGTGGGTGGGTGAGGTTGGGTAGAGCAGATAGAGAAGATGGGTGGGTGGGTGGATTGGGTGGAGCGAGAGGGTGGGTGGGCGTCGAGGTTGGGTGGTTGAGGTGGGAGGGTGGGTTAGGTGGGTGGAGCGAGAGGGTGGGTGGGTGGGTGGGTGAAGGTGGTCGGAAGACGATAGGGTGGGTGTGTGTGTTGGGTGGACGCGGAGAGGGTGGGTGGGGTGGGGTGGGTGAGGTTGGGGGAGGGAGCAGATGAGTGGGGTGGAGGTGGGGGGTTGAGCGAGGGCGTGGGTTGGTGGGTTGATGGTTGGGTGGAGCGAGAGGGTGGGGGGGAGTTGGGGGGAGCGGCGTGGGTGGTGCGTGAAGGTTTGGGTGGAGCAGATGGGTGGGTGGCGTGGGTTGGCGTGTGGGGAGGTTGGGGTGGTGCAGGTGTGGGGAGGGTGGGTGGAGCATGATGGGTGGGTGGGTGAGGCTTTGGGTGGGGAGGGTGGGTGTGGTGATTGAGGTTGATTGAGGTTGGGTTTAGAGCAGATGGAGGGGGTGTGTGATGTTGCGGTGGAGAGCGAGGGGGGTGGCGTGGGTGGGTGAGGGTCTGGGTGGAGCAGACGGGTGGGTTGGGGGGAGGTTGGGTTGAGCGAGGGGTGGGTGGGTGGGTGTGAAATGGGTGGGCGAGGGGTGGGTGGGTTGAGGGTGGGTGGAGCGGTGGTGGGTTGGTGAGTGCGGTGGGGTGGAAAAGGAGATGGGGGGGTGGGTGGAGTGGGGGACGGTGGGTGGGTGGAAGCTTGGAGCAGATGGGTGGGTGGGGGAGGTTGGTTGTGCTAGGTGGGAGGGTGGGTGATGAAGGCAGAGGGGGGCGGGTGGGTTGAGGTTGGGTGGATTTTGGGGTGGGTGCGGGCGGAGGCGTGTTGGTAGAGCAGATGGGTGGTTTTTGCCGGGGTGAGGTTGGGTGGAGCCGAGAGGGTGCTCGGTGGGGAGTTGGGTGGTGAAGGTGGGTAGGGTGGGTGCTGGTGGGGTTGGAGCGAGGTTTGAGGGGGTGTGGTGGGTGTGGATGGGTGAGGTTGGGGGGAGCGAGTCGAGCGTGGGTCGGGGGGTGTGAGGTCTGGTGGGCAGATGGGTGCGTGGGGGAGGTTGGGGGCATGGGAGGTATGGAGGGAGGTTGTCGAGTGGTGCTGGGGGGGGAGGTTGAGCTGGACGCAGATGGGGTGGGTGGGGGTTGGACGGTTGGGTGGATGCAGTTGATGGGTGGGGGTTGGGGGAGGTGTGGTTGGGCAGATGGTGGGGGTGGCGTGTGAGGTTGGGTGGTGGAAGCAAGCTTGGGTGGCGTGGGTGAGGTTGGGTGGTAGAAGAGGTGGGTGGGTGAGTTGGCTGAAGCAGATGGTGTGGGTGGGGAAGGTTGGGTGTAGCAGATGGGGGGGTGGGGGAGGTGGGTGGAAGCGAGAGGGTGGGGGGGGGGTGCTGTGGGTGAGGTGGGTGGAGGCAGATGCGGTGGGGGCGGAAGTTGGGTGGAAGCGAGAGGGGGGTGGGTGGGTGGTGAGGTTGGGGTGGGAGCAGATGGATGGGTTGGGGAGGGGGTGGTGCCGGTGGGAGTGGTGTTGATGTGGGTGGAGCGGAAGATGGGTGGGTGGGTGGGTGGGGGAGGTTGGGTGGAGCAGAGGGTTGGGTGGGGTGAGGTTGGGTGATCGATTGAGGGTGTGTGTTGGTGGGTGATGAAGTTGGACTTGGCGAGGTGGTGGGTGGGTGAGGTTGGGTGGTGTTGGACGCGGGGTGGTTGGTGATGTGATGGTGGTGTGGAGCGGGTGGGTGGGTGGGGGTAGGAGGTGAAGGGGGGGAGAGGGAGCTATGCTCATGGCCTTTCAAGCTCTGGTCAAGGAGTTGCAGGCTTTCAGGGGGGACCAAGTATCCATGTATGTATGTTACAGTTCAGGGGTAGGCCAATTAGTCTACAGAGATCTGTCAACATGACCAGACCCCTCCTACGACACCCATGCCAACCTGTCAGAATCAAAGAGACAGCAGCGCCTCATGATGACTACATGCCGCTGCCAACTGTACTGCAAACTGTACGTTACAGTCCAGGGGTAGGGCGAATAGGCTTAAAGAACTTGCCCAAGCACATGCATGTCTGTTACATTACAGGGGTAGGCAAATAAGCTAGAGGGACTTGCCCAATCGTGACAGGAAGCGCTCTGAAGAAAAAAGATGATGAACCTGGCACCCCGCATGATCGTTGTACGATTGGGCGCCCTGAATTCTTGCTACGGACAAATTTAATTAAGCACTCATGTATATTGACGGCAAGTGGGCGGAGTGGGTGGGGGTAGAGGGGGGGGGGGGGGGTGGGGGGGATGTGAAGAGGGGGGAGGGGAAGGGGGTGAAGGGGGGGGGGGGGGGGGGAAGGTGAAGGGCGGGGGGAAGAGAAAGCATAGCTCAGCAGACCACATGCACTGCAGACAGTCAGGCCAGGTCTTACCAACACAAGCACTCTCACTTTCACTCTCACTTTCACTCTCACTCTAACTCTCACTCTGTCTTGTTGTAAGGTTTGTAGAATGAATGGTATAATCAAATTTCTACTGTAGCACTGTTTTAGAGACCCCGTCAGTACTACAAATGTTTGGGCTTCAATTCATCAGTGCTTTTTCGTTTTAGCCCCTCTCTCATAGTAAGGCTAGTCCTTCAGCCTATTTGGCCTGCCCCTGGATTGTTGCCATTCAATATACACCACATGGTGACAGGTACCGTCAACCCTACAACCTAAACCCTAAAACCTAAACCTTATTATAACAGTTACCCAGCACCCTAAAACTAAAAACTAAAGCGTAAACCACACGATGAAAGGTGCCTCACACCCTAAAACTAAAACCTAAAACCTACACCACATGATGACAGGTACCTTCAACCCTAAAACTAAACCCTTAAACCTAAACCAAATGATGACAGGTACCCAACCCCCTAAAACTAAACCCTACAACCAAAACCGCATGATGACAGGTACCCAGCACCCAACACCCTAAAACCTAAACCGTAAACCACATGATGTCAGGTACCCAACACCCAACACCCTTAACCCTAAAACCTGAACTACATGATGACAGTTACCCAACACCCTAACCCTAAAACCTAAAACCTAAACCACATGATGACAGGTACCCAACACCCCGCCAGCTCAGGAGTGACACAAGTGTGAGGCAGAAAGTGCCTGCCCCCCCCTCCGCCTCCCCCTCCCTCTTCGGCCCTCCCGGCACTCTCAACACCATTAGCTTCGTCTCCAATGCCGGTGGACCCTTCAAAGGGGCACCCATTACCGTGGCCACCCTTGAAATCAACCCTAAGGCCCCCAATGAAAAGAGTGAAGTGGTGGTGCACGGGGACGCACGATCTCTTGGCACAAATGCCTCTTTTCTCAACTCATTGAACAGTCAGCACTTGGACAGCCTAGGGCGAGGTGCTGATGGTGGGCAAGCATTAAACATCCAGCCATTTAAGAGCCAGCACTTGGGCAGCCTAGGCCATGGTCCTACTGTCAGCCGACCCCCCCTTGGCAGCTTAGCCCGCAGCTCGGCACCAATTATTAGACCCTCGGGCGCTGCCCTTCCGGGGGAGGAGGTGTTGGGGCTGAGCCTTGCAGTCCATGGGGCTCAAGGGGGGGCCCAAGGAGGGACCCAAGGGGGGGCTCAAGAGGGGGCCCAAGGAGGGGATCGAGAGGGGTCTCACATAGGTCACCTTGTTCATCCCCCCTCAGGTCTAGCCCACTGCGTTGGGGGCCTCGCCCAAACCATGGAGGGGAAGGGACACAAGGGAAGGCTGTTGCACGGGAACCAATACCTCCATTGTGCCTCACTGGGCCCCTCCTCTGCCTCTGACGCCAGAGGCTCTGTTTTAGGCAACGCTAGGCCCTCAGGTTTAAGTAGCGCCAAACAACCAGCAGCCCTCACCATCTGCACGAGCACCAGTGAGCCAAACGCGACCAGATCTAGTTATACAACCAGAAGTACAAGCAGCAGTACCGGCCGGTTTGTTGGTAGAGGGCTGGACCACTCACCAGCTGAGCGCCAGCATTCTGTTGGGTTTGAGGCGCAGGATTCAGAGTGTGGGAAGCAACCAGAGAATGTGCATTCTGCTTGAAGGGGGTAGGATGGTAGCCCTTCTGGGGTCATAACACCGAAGTTTTCAAGAGGATGGAGGAGTAGGCTGTGCTGAGAGAAAGGCGATGATAAATGCAGATGAGAGTCAAATCGTTCAGGTATGTGTGTCTGTGTTTATGTGGGTGGGTGTGGGTGAGTGAGTGTGGGGTGGGGGTGTGGGGGTGGTTATATTTGTGTGCTTGTGATCAGACCTCCTGGGGGCATACACACAGATTTTCAGGAGGCTAGTGCTGAGAAGGAGGCGATGAAAAACGCAGATGAGAGTCAAACCGGGCAGAGACATGTGTCTGTGTGTTTTCAGGGGGCGGTGTGAGCTCTGGTGTGCGTGTTGGGTGGCACGTGGGTGGGGTTGGGTCGGGGGTTCTGTTGTTATATTTGTAGGTTGTTTGTGACCATAACCTTTCGGGGGCATTACAAACAGCTTTAGGGGCTAGTGCGCGAGGGAGGCGATTTGGGATGCACCATAAGTGTTTAACCGTGTCTTACTGTGTCTTAATGTGTCTGTCTTTTAGGTTTTATTTCGTGTATTCCGGTCCTTCCTTTGTCCTTTCATTCTGGCTATTCTTCCGTGTCTGAATCTGGTCTCTGTTCTGTCTATGGTTTCCTTTTGTTATTTGTAGTGAAAATGAACTTGACCTCAAACTTGGATCCGAATTTGAACCTGACCTCAAACTTGGATTCGAATTTGAACCTGACCTCAAACTTGGATTCGAATTTGAACCTGGCCTCAAACTTGGATTCGAATTTGAACCTGACCTTAAACTTGGATTCGGATTTGAACCTGACCTCAAACTTGGATTCGAATTTGAACCTGGCCTCAAACTTGGAATCGAATTTGAACCTGACCTCAAACTTGGAATCGAATTTGAACCTGACCTCAAACTTGGATTCGAATTTGAACCTGACCTCAAACTTGGATTCGAATTTGAAAAAAAAACCTTGACCGTCAACACCTTGGATTCGAAATAATTTAAACATGACCTCAAAACTTGGAATCGAGTTTGACACCTGACCTAAACCTTGGATTTGATTTGAACTATGCCCTTAAACTTGGCATTCGTAATTTGAACTGACCCCTCAAATTGGTATCGAATTTGAACCCTGACATACAAACTTGGATTCAACTCTGAACATGAATCAAACTTGGATTCGAATTTTTGAATCTTGTAAGCACAAACTTGGAATCGGAATTTGAACTCTGATTTACCTTTCTAAATTGGATTTACGGAATTTTGAACATGACCTCTAACTGGATTCGGAACTTTTGAACCATTGTTTAACATTTATCAGGTTTTTCACCTTGCGCTCTTGATAATATGTGCTGTTGCACCAAAAATATGGAGACGAAACTAGAGGAGCTGGCCTGTTGGTTCGATAGCTCGGATTTTGAGGTCTGGCCAGGTCGTGCTTTGCTGCTAACTTATCCTTTTCCATTCCATTACATTCGTCATATCGTAACTCATTATTTTCATAATTCGACTACTTAAACTACATGACGTTTGATAAATTGAATACCAACGGGCACACTACCTGACTTTTAAAGGAGTTGCTTATCATGACGGTGGTATGCAAATTACGTTACATGGCATTATTATCAGTGTACATACACGGACAATGAGCTACATGACATGTGTATTTCTAACTGTATTATATTTTTACATACATGCACTACCGTACAAGAAACTGCGCTACCATTGCATTAACATTAACCACTTAAACCCTAATACTAAAACTTAACACCACATGACATAACATTACACCTTCATCCACCTTGCCCATTGCAATATCAGTAAATTTGAATTATATTATTCCTTTAGATTATACTAGTACGCGCCTTTTTATTTAGGACGTTTTTTTGGGCCGGTGGCCACACCAAAATCTTCCTATACAATCCTGACCCTCCAAATTTGCGCCAGAAGAAGAAACAGGGCGAGCGATCACGTGGCACCAGTGCCGGATCTTTTTTTGTGAGCCCCTGGGGGCCAGCACTCCAGGACAGGACTATCGTGTATTTTTCCCCAGCACTCCTCCTTCATCCACTATTACCTCCCAACATATCCCCACCCCCAATCATCCCTATGTAATCAACCTCCAACCCATGTTATTCCTAGTTCAAACTAAATTCTGTACCATCCCACATTCCTCACCATTAGCTCATCATTAACCACCCCTATCACACGTCATCGCATTGGTTACTCTCCCAACCCACCCCCCATCCATCCAGCCCAACCATATCCCCAGTATATCGCCTTACAATACTCTCTGCAAGCCCAAAGATCCACCGAGCCCAACAACTCCTTACAAAAAACATAAACAACCACCTGTTCCAAATATAGACACGCCCCTTCCCCCCCCCCCCTACTCCCCCACCCGAACCCCCCCCCAAATAGCCCAACCCTCTACACCACCAATTAACTCTCACGCCCCCCCCACCAACACATCACACACACAAACCTATTTAAACACCACCACAACACACTTCCATTTGTTCAATTTCACACAAACAAACGAACAACATGCTATTTTCACCTTTACCCCCTTCGACAATTTTGTGCCTCGTGCCTTTACCCCAGCAAGACACATAGCGGTTCACTCACACTTGTGCCCAAAACCTTTAACCCGCTTTTTTTGCCTATTTTATTCCATTCACCCAAACTTCACCCACACACGCAAACCACTCACCTTACCGCCGTCTTCTCAGCCGATCCTTTCTACTCCTTAACTCCGTGCCTGTGGGATGTACCATCTTGCGAGGAACGAGGGGACAATGTGCGATTCCAACACAAACACTATTTCGCTTCCCTTCAGATCCGATCACCCCGATCCCCCCGAGATTTTACTTCGGACCAGTGCCATCTTTCCAACGCCTACAAACTGGCAGTTCATCTTTCGGTGCAGCAGTGATACTCGGTCAACTCTTGGAACAGCCACAACATCTTATTTCACGAATTTGAGACAACGAAAAGACGGTTTTCCGAAGTTTATGGGTTTATGAGGAGGCTTGTGCAACCTAAGCTTTTCGAGAGTCTGGCCAGAGGGACGGAATGGCTTCGTGGCGATCTGAAACATTTAAGTAGAATCGAATAATCGCAAGCACACCCAGCCACCCATGATTCGACAGGATCGGGGACCGATGGCAATGGCCCGAAAGTGCGCTATGCGTTGAGTATTGAACGGTTTTGGCAACGCCTCGAAGGCTGCGAGCAAAAGAGAGAAAAAAAAGCAATCCCCCTTTTCCCACGGTCGATCTGAAGGTCCTGGCTTGATTTGGAGCGTGGCGTACACTCTTGATGGTTGGAAAGCAACGTCTTTCTACGACATGGCATTGCGTTTAAGAGCAGCTTAGAGGTCACCATCCGGAGGCATGGGATCCCGTTGTTCGCGTCAAGGTTTTATGATGACGCATTGGCGTACTCCGAGGGCGGGCAGCGTGGGCCACGCGTCGACTATACGGTGGAATATGCCCGGTTATGCCAGTTAGTCCGTGCTACATGCAGCTAGCATTGAGCAATGACTGGCTGGTGTCTTTGGCCCCTTCGCTTTCCTTTCATTGCCCCCTTCTTTCTTTGTTGTCAGGGCCACCTCATGTCCCAGTAGCGACCGTCTGGCATTTTGCATCATTTTGGTCGACTCATGATCCGTGAAGAACAACAGACCCCCAAGAAGCAATGAACGAATTTTAAGATTATTTTGGCTGCCATGCCCAAAGACGGGGTGTCCAGCAGATGCAACTACGGGATGAGGCACTCCTTGACTTTGGAGCTAAATTACCTCCTCTTCTACTTTTTTTCTGCAGGTCATAGTTATGGGCGGCAAATGTGGGGATGAAATGAGCGCGCGCGCCTAGCTTTGCGCATCTGCAGTTTCGGTATTTGAACATTTCGCTGGGCGGGGTGTTACGAGTTGAGTGTACAGAAAGTCGGTTGGCAGTCGGTTATACTTCACACGCCCATGGCACGTGGGTACGCGATGATGACACCACCACGACCGCGACCGCGACCACGACCATGATTTCTTTATATATATATATTATATTAAATTATATTATATTATATTATATTATATTATATTATATTATATTATACTAGTACGGTAGCCCGTGTGGCCGGTGGCCACGCCAACACTCCCTCTCCCCCCGCACTCTCAGACGCACACCACTTCTCTCTATCTTTTCCCCTTCTGCTACAGCTGTGGCCTCCCCCACTGTCATACACGTATTCCATTCCCCCCCCCCCACCCACCCACCCACCCACAAACAGACCCACAGCATCCTCCACTTCCCCCGGCCTCTTCCTACCCAATCCACACACACTCTCTTTCTCTCACCTTCGCCCCAAAAGCCTCCCTTCCCCCAACCACAACCACGAACACACAGTCACACACTCTCCTCCTCCCTACCTCATAACCTTCACTCCAGCTGCGGGATTTAATCTTGCAGAAAGAGGAGAAAGAGCAGACCAACAACTTGGGAACGCTCAGATCCCGATCAGCCCGAGAACACAGGACCAGTGCAATTCCAAAGCCACAAACTTGCAGTTTCATCTTCTCGTGCAGTGCCCCAGTTGATACTCGGTCAACTCTTGGAACAGCACAAATCTTATTTCACGATATTCGATACAACGAAAAGAGCTTTCAGATAAGGGATGAGAGGTGCAAGCGCGAAAGTGTGCAGAGGGACGGAATGGCCGTGGCGATCTGAACAAAGTCGAATTAATCGCAACAACCAGCCAACCAGTAAAAGGCGATGCGATGGCATGGCGAAAGTGCGCATGCGTGAGATGAACGGTGGCAACGCTCGCAGGCGGAGAAAAAAAGCATGACGATCTGAAGGTCTGGCTTGATTATGAGTCTGGCGTAACTCCTGAGGTTGGAAAGCAAAGTCTTCACGCCTGGCTTGGTTAAGAGCAGCTTCGCGTTCATCCTGAGGCATGGGATCGCGTTGTTCACGTCCGGCTTGATTATGAGCCTGGCGTAACTCCTGGGGTCGGGCAGCGTGGGCATCATGTCGACTCTTGTTGGTTCTGCCCGGCTCTGTCCAGTTCTTCCTTGCTCATGCAAGCTCGCTTTGAGCGCTGGCTGGCGGTGTTGCAGGCCCTCCTGTCATGCATCATCATGCTCCGTGAAGAAGCAATGAACTGAAACTATTATTCTGAGCGCCATGCAAAGCAAGGTTCAGCAGGTGACCTTTGAGGAGAGGACCTGCTGGATCTAAATTGGTTGCAGTCATAGTATGGGAGGCAAAGCAAATGTGGGGACGAAATGAGCGCGCGCTTAGCTTTGCGCATCTGCAGTTTCGGTATTTGAAGATTTCTGGGCGGGGTATTGCGACTTGGGTTTGACGGAAAGTCGGTTGCAAGTCGGTTACACTTCGCACGCCCATGGCACGTGGGTACGCGATGATGACACCACCACGACCACGACCACGACCATGATTTCTTTATATATATAGATTATATTATATTACTTGTATACGGCTTGCAAGTATACTATTTACGGCTTATACAAATATTAATATAGGTTTGCTTCCCAACCCTAATTACATTACATTACACTGCACTACACTACACTAGAATGCACCACACTACATTACATTACATTAAATTGCATTGCATTACATTGTTGTAGTTATTCCAGTGTTGACTCAAGACAAGCTCACACCACAACTACCAGGCCCTGGTAGTTGTGTGGTGCAAATCTCTGAGGGGGGATTTGCACCTAACTTCTCATGTTGTATTTGTACAGTCCAGGGTTAATTGTCCAGGGGTGTATTTGTCCAGGGTTAATGAGAACGCCTGGGGGGCGGGGTATCAAGGGAGCCCCGTCGTACGGCGGTAGAAACGGGTTGCTACTTAACCTGGATAAAGCTACCATAGCGGTTAACAGCAACTGTGAACACTAAGGCGCACCTGTAGGGATTCGAACCCAGCACCTTTGTCGGTACAACAAATGATCACGGTCCAGGGGTAGCTAAATAGGCTAAAAGGACTTAACCTTAAGAATAGGAAAGGCAGTTTAAGAAACAAGCACTGGTGAACTAAACCCCAACAGATATCCTCTTATAATCTACTTAATGATTTCAGTACTTGTTTGTCTTGATTTGTTGGGATTCAGTTCACCAGAGCTTGGTTCTCCCCCCCCCCACACACACACACCCCCACCCCCCCATCCCCCCACCCCCACCCCACCCCCCACACACACATACACCCACACACCCATACCCACACCCACACCCATACCCACACAACCCCGCCTGTGCCCATGCCTGCAGGTTGCCACACCCCCTGTCCTACTAATGTGGAGTTGTTCTGATGGTATAAATAACTGAGAGTGGCATGAATGATAGCCACTCAACAAGAGTTGTTGAAGACGTTACCCATAAGTCCTGAGTGCACAAGTGACTGCCTACAAGCTCCACAGAGCTCCGCGAGCTCCACACTTCATATCATCGGTTGTTTTCTTTGAAGCCCTTCCTATCACGGTTGGCAAGTCCCTATAGCTTTTTTGGCCTAGCCTTGGACTGTAGCATACATATATACATACATAGATCGAGCCAGGGAATCAATCACCATCAAGTTGTGCCATCCATCACGTAACACTGCTTGAAGTTGAACTGTCACAAACCGCGCTATTCTGCTCCTTGTTCCGACTGCTGCGAGTTGGTATGCCAGCCTGGAAGGGCTGGAAATTGCCTGGTATGATATTGTGCATGGAACATTTCCCCTTTTGGGTGACCGTCTCTACTTCTAAACCAAATCCACCTGGGTAGAATATGCTGGGAGTGTGCAAACTAGTGACATGCAAAAGAGATGGCTTTTAGAACTAGTGTAAATAAGAAACATGATATTTGTGTACGTTTGGGGCTGACTGGGGGCAAAAGATACGACATCTGCCCTGTCTAGCCTGCAATCCAAATACAGGCCTTTCTGTTTTATTACCAGGGTTGGACATCGTGGAAATTTGTGTTTGACATGACAGGGTACTCATCAAAACTGCCTGATAGAGGCTGCGGGCCGTTAAGGTACCTAAAAAACAGGACCCTGAGGTGGAACTTGGTAGTATATCGGAGCTGCCGGATAGAGCAGTGGAGTCGAGGGCTACCAAGATACCTTTTAGGAACACGGGGTTGGTACTCAGTTTTTTTAGTTGTGAAAGGACTTTCACCCAAGAGGTGGGTCTCCCGACACAAGCAAGCGACACCGGGGATTCAGTTCGAATGGCGTTGTCACTCCAACAAAAGAGTGGTACAAAAGGGAGATAAGGTAAGGGAGATACCCACCCTCGACCAATCGAATATTCACCACTAGCAGGGTGGGATGAAACGAGGTGGGGGCTACGATTTAGACCTGGACCCGGTAGCATAGGGTTTCGAACAGAGGGTACCTGGTTTTCGACGACCCGGGTACCAATCGAAACAGCTTCTTGCGAGCTTCGATTATTCGAGGTTACAAGTATTGCAAGATAACCATGATCACCAAGGTGGTTTCTTGGTAGTCGCGGCCCACCTCGCACTCAGTGGACTGCTTCTGCCGCAGGTCTCTCAATGGACTACTGCACCGTTTAATTTTTGCCTGGCCGAGGATCGCGCAATGCGGGCCTCGGCACACAAAAAACAAAAAACAAACAAAATATTCGAGGTTGCAAACGAAACTCCGTCGCTTTCGATTTGCTCCTCTTCAGAAACTCATTTCCCGGCCTTCTGATCCTCCTTGGGTTAGGTCTGAAAGTGGCCATCCAACGCGTATCGGCCCCTGGTGCTTTTTCCTGTTACTTCACGTTGCGCAAATCCTGCGTTGTACGTAGAAGCCTCGTGCGGCCCCCTCATATGATTTTTGTTACCGTTAAATTGTGCGTCACAGGCGAGTCTTCGGGCAGGGGTGGGTGGGTTTCCCTGGGTAGACGGGGCAGCCTCACCAGGCAGGTGAGGCTCGCGGCTCGTTGCCAGCCATATCGGAAGCGTCCAGATAGTTTTCCGGAAACCAAGATGTCTGCTCTGGACAGAACAGCGCCATAATGAGCAGGCGGTTGAGAGAGCTCGAGTTGCATGCAGCGCAATCCCTCGGGCTCATCAGTGCATCTTCAGCACCAGCTACGGGAGCCGATTGGCACAATGTTCAGACAGTTTGCTCTCGTTGCCATTGCGAGCTAAATCAGAGGGGCCGCTGCTCCCATTGGCAAGTTAACAAGCAGGTGCTCGGGACAAAGAAAGAAACGTCCAGCTTGTTATTCTGATATTTTTCTCACCTGCGGCCACCGAAGAAGCCGGAGGTGACTCCATGGTGGCTAGAATACCGAGTCGCAATTTGCGCGAAGTTTACCAGAAGAGATGCTTGATCCTGGAGGAAATGGTCGGTCTGACGAAACGGTAATTCGAAGGTTCGAAGCAGGGGGGTCACCTTTCCAGCCCTTTGAAGTCGTCTCATACCTGGTCCAGGTCTAGTTCGTAGGCCCCCAAAGCCCTTTGAAGTCGTCTCATACCTGGTCCAGGTCTAGTTCGTAGGCCCCCCCTCCTCGTGTCACCCCTCCCCCAGGCCCCTAGGTTTTCATGCCATATCAAACTTTCCTTGTACATGCAGAAGTCGCCAGCTCTGTCACCAATCAATTTTTTCGGCCACAGTTGTTTTACGCAAAGAAATGATGGGCCAGATCTCCGATACTGTAAAAAAACGGCCGTGTGGACTGTTCATTTGTCGCTGCCATCATCGGTGGATACAAACTCTTCAATATATGTTCCTGCTACAATCCTTTGGTTGCTCTTAATATTTACTCACATCACCACACACAAAAAATCCTTGAAAAAGCGTGACTGCAGCTGAGATGCGATTCCTTTAATTACGCCGAGCGAGAGTTTGTCGACAGGCTTTTACAGCATACGCCTGTTGAAAGCAATTAGTTGCCACATCTTGGCTAGATCAGGACTTCTCCGACGCAACCAGGCGAAATGTACTTGGTCGACTTCTCTTGTTACAAGCCTCCAGATAAGCTGAAATTGAGTATCGACGATTTTAAAGCAGCTTGGAATGGTCAGGCGGAAAACAGCGTAAGTAATGTCTGAGACTGACATTTTATTTCCTTGCAATTCAGGCTTGACAGTAACAACTAGGGGCGTTATTTTTAGGAGGCTAACCCGTCCAGACGAAGAAACTTAATAGTACAAAATAGTACGCCTTATTACGCGGCGTGAGGTTGAGGGGGCCAGCCCGTTTGGTTGCCCTCGGTGGGCCAAGAACTTCGGATGGGAAGACAGTTGCTTATCAAAGTAACTTGCTTTGCTTGAACTTGGAACTGGGTGAATGGCGAAGTGGTTTACGAAGTAAGTACACTTTTCGGAGTGCCAACATAGAGCCCAACGAGGGGAGGGTCGCAACGTGGGGAGGGTCCGTTGACCAGAAGGATGGGTCCGTTGCGTCGCAGTAGGCTATACAATTGGTTGCGTCTCAGGTAGCAGAGCTGGGGATCCTTGGGGTTCCTCCTGAACTACCCTACCCTGGTTAGAGGACCTCTGCCGAATAATATTCGTGGGCCTGTCCAGGCCTGACATTCATTCCTTAAGCCACGCCGACTAGGCGTTTATCTTTCTTTCTTTCAAAAATTCACCACCGTAAATCCATATTTCGAAACTCACCTTAAATGATATGACCGGGGTTGTTCAGGAGGACCCCCCAGCGGCTGCGTCCTGAGACACAACCAATTTCATAGCCTGCATCGTGAGACGCAACCGACCCCGCAAGGCCAACAGACCCATAGCCCTCGTCTGCGACGCAACAAGAGATCAAGGGGGGAAGCCCAGGTATACGGACGCTGGCAAACTGGAGCACCTCCCTAGTGGGGTACTGGGGAACAGGCCGCCCTCATGGCAGAAACCCCCTAACACGGCCCAACCCACATGGTAAAAATTCAGACTAGACCTCCTCATGACCCCGGGTCAACACACATGCTCCAATCCCACCTCATGTCCCCACACCCACATAGTTGAAGTCGGCTACTGCT
>JACBWV010000610.1:160547541-160577541 GCA_013435795.1 Chlamydomonas sp. ICE-L | reverse complement strand
CCGCCTGTCTGTGTTTCTTTTCCTATCCCGGTCTGCCCGGCTGCCGACTGCCTGTCAGCCCGACTCCCGACCCCGAAATGCCCGAACTTGCACGTCCTGAGCTGTCTGACCCGTCTACCTGGCGTCCGCCCGCCCCGCCCGCCCATCGCCCACACTGCATGCCTGCATGCCTGAGCCGCCCTGCCTGCATGCCTGCCTTGACCTGCCTGCCCTGCCTGGCCTGCCTGCATGCCTGCCCGCCGCCCTTGCTGCCTACCTGCCTACCTGCCTACCTGCCTGCCTGCCTGCCTGCCTGCCTACCTGCCTGCCTGCCTGCCTGCCCGCCTGCCAGCCTGCCTTTTGAATAGACTGAGTAAAGGCTTGCCATCTGCCCTGGTGGACTTAATAGAAAAGCCAACCTGAAGCCTTTCCAGATGCGTGACTACCTCATCACAATGGAATCATGCCTAGCCTGTACAACAGACCTAGTGCGCCTATTAATTGTAGGAGTGGCAACGCCATTCGAGCTAAATCCTCGGTGTCGCTGGTGGAAGACCCACCTCGTGGGTTGAACGTGCTTTCACAACCAGTCACAACTAAAACAAAAACGACCATCTCCTTGAGCAGGTGTTCTATCTACTGCCCCACCCCTTCCATGTCATCCATGCTGGTGATGCACGACCATGCACCACCACCAACGACCACCCACCACCACCAACAACAACGACCACCACCACCACCATCCACCACCACGACCATCCATGACCACCCACCACCCACCACGACCATCCACCAGCCACCACGACCACCCACCACCATGACCATCCACCACCCACCAACACATCCATCCACCACCCACCAACACAACCATCTCATTGAACAGATGTTCTGTCTACTGCCCCACCCCTTCCATGTCACCTCCAACCACAACCATCTCCATCTCCACCCTCCACCCTCCACCCACCACCACCACCAAAACCATCTGCTTGAACAGGTGTTCTATGTACTGCCCCACCCCTTCCATGTCATCTCCAACCACAAACATCTCCATCTGCACCCTCCACCCACCACCCACCACCACCAAAATCATCTGCTTGGACAGGTGTTCTATCTACTGCCCCACCCCTTCCATGTCATCTCCAACCACAAAAATCTCCATCTGCACCCTCCACCCACCACCCACCACCACCAAAATCATCTGCTTGGACAGGTGTTCTATCTACTGCCCCACCCCTTCCATGTCATCTCCAACCACAACCATCTCCATCTCCACCCACCACCCACCACCCACCACCAAAATCATCTGCTTTAACAGGTGTTCTATCTACTGCCCCACCCCTTCCATGTCATCCATGCTGGTGAACCAGTTCAAGCTGCCTTCCGGAGTCAAGACATACCACCTGGTGTGTACTTAGCAAAAATGTTGGGCAGTTCTTGAACTAAGTTAGGTTTTAGTGTCAGTTCCGGTTAGCATGGCCGTGCATATGTTTTTCTTGAAGTTGCCACGGGTAGCACAAGTGCTAAATTATGCACCTTGGTGTTTTGGGGGTGCTACATTAGAGCCTCTTGGGGCTGCTTAGGTCTTCCTCATACAAGCACATGCATGTGTTGTTGCATTGAGCATAGTCACCTTTGCTGAATGCAACAACACATGCATATTATTGTATGAGGAAGACCTAAGCAGCCCCAAGACAAGTCACCTTGCCTTCCACTGTTGGACGAACATTTACCCTTTGAAACTGCCTTTCCTGTTTTTAAGGTTGGGCAAGTCCCTTTAGCCTATTTGGCTGCCCCTGGACATTACAAATACTAACATTCATTCCTGAAATGCCCCATATGACATGACACATGCAGGGTGGCATGGGATGCTCCATGGGTGTTGTGGCGGTGGACCTTGCAAAGGACTTTCTCAAGGTGAAATGCCCCCTCATCATAGCAGCAGCTTCCAGGCAGCTCTCCTGGCCTGCTACCAGCCAAACCTAAAGCAACTAATTGCATCTGGAAGCTGGCAGAATGATCTTTCCAGCTTGACGTTGTTGTTATCATCATCATCATCATCATCATCATCATCATCATCATCATCATCATCATCATCATCATTATCATCATCATCATCATCATCATCATCATCACCATCATCATCATCATCATCATCATCATCATCATCATCATTACCTTCATCATCAACACCTTCATCATCGTGTCATGCCTGCATTCTCATCCACATATCACCAACTTCATTTCCCATTCACAATAACCTCATTCACATATCCCTATCCCTAAATCCTCGCGCCCACATGTATCCATAGCCACATATACCCCCATACATACACGTCCTCAACCCCACACATATACCCACACACATATACATAGCATTTGGCCGACATACATATATATGTATAATATATAGACGTGACGTGACTTGACTTAAACGTTATATACTTGACGTAAATATATATAACGTTTGACCACGTTTATACGTTCATTCGTATATGTATGCCATATGTGTTTTCTTTTAACGTTTACTCATAGGTCATGTATAAACATATGGGCCGTACTGCGAAAAGTACTTTTCGATGAACAGCACGCATCCCGGCACTTAACTTGATTGGTTTTCATTCAAGTTTTGCTTTAGATAGCTCATCGGAAAGCTATTGACCTTCTCTATCACAGTATGCAATAATAATAGTAACCTTTTACATCTATTTAAATATGGCCTGCATTTTGATTTAGATAGCCAGGATGGCACACATATTAGAGCGCCACCTAGCCTTCCTTTCCACAAGCTGTGCTCCCATAGTTTTTATTTTCAGCTACGAGCAGCAGCTTCTAGGCAACTCCCCGGGCTCACTTGTCATCCAAACCTCGAGCAACCTAGGCACCTGGAATCTGATATCGTCAGCTTTCAAGAGTTCCTGGAATCTTAGAGGTTGGCCCAATGGCAGTCTCAGGGAACTGCCTACAAGCTGGTGCTGGTAGCCAAAAAGAAAAACAGTGTGTGCTCCTTCGTTAGTCATCTAGCCTTCCATTACACAAGCTGTGCTCAGATTTTTTTGTGTGCAATCGGTAGCCGATCCTGCAACCAAGGTGCGACCCCCAGGTGTGCAAGTTTAGAGAGAAAAAAGACACTGCCTGTGCTCCTACGTTATCATGAACGATTGGTGTTGCAAGCCTAGTGCAATGTGAGCATGGACAGTATTGCAATATAGTTATATACTTATATTGTTATGCACTTATACAGCTATGTACTTGACCAAGGGGCATTTACTGACTCTCTTAGATTGGCACCACGCTTATCGGTTGACGCGCTTTCTGGTCGTGATTTATTTTTCTCAGATTTGGACAGGCTGAACTTGCCAGTTTTTTTTAGAGTTGATACGTGATGCCAATGAAATTAGCAATGCGGCAATACCTTCTGAACCATGTAAAAGGTATTTAATTTCTCCAGAAGTGCAACAAACACTCATACGTTTTCATACGTTTTAAATGCGAGCAGCTTATAAATATATGTCAACCGGCTTATAAACATCTTAATATTTGTTTGCCTCCCAACCCTACATTTACATCCTCATGCCCACGTTTATCCTCAGCAACATGTTCCTAGGGAATGGCAACATGATATCATTTGATATCATGTCATCATATCATATCATATGATGCAGTCAATCTGACTAGGCCAAAGTTACCATTTAATTACAATATCATATGATGCAATTTGTATGATATCATATGATATCATACTCACCTTTGGTCAACATCATATGATATGCCAATCCCTACACATACCCCAGAGGAATGGGGGGTGTAGGGAGTATGCATCAGGCCAAGCCAACTAGCAATGTGATTCCACATCAACAAAGCCTGAGTATGCATCAGGCCAAGCCAACTAGCAATGTGATTCCACATCAACAAAGCCTGAGTATGCATCAGGCCAAGCCAACTAGCAATGTGATTCCACATCAAAAAAGCCTGAGTATGCATCAGGCCAAGCAACTAGCAATGTGATTCCACATCACAAGCCTGAGTATGCATCAGGCCAAGCCAACTAGCATGTGATTCCACATCAACAAAAGCCTGAGTATGCATCAGGCCAAGCCACTAGCAATGGATTCCACATCAACAAAGCCTGAGTATGCATCAGGCCAAGCCAACTAGCAATGTGATTCCACATCAACAAAGCCTGAGTATGCATCAGGCCAAGCCAACTAGCAATGTGATTCCACATCAACAAAGCCTGAGTATGCATCAGGCCAAGCCACGAGCATGTATTCCACCAGCTAAGCAAAGCTCCTGAGTTAGTGCATATCAGCCAGCCAACTAGCAAGTGTATTCCCACAATCAAAAGCCTGAGTATGCATCAGGCCAAGCCAACTAGCAATTGTGATTCCACATCAACAAAGCCTGAGTATGCATCAGGCCAAGCCAACTAGGCAATGTGATTCCACATCAACAAAGCCTGAGTACGCATCAGGGCCAAGCCAACTAGCATGTGATTCCACATCAACAAAGCCTAGGGACGTCATCAGGCCAAAGCCAACTATCAATGTGATTCCACATCAACAAAGCCTGAGTTACGCATCAGGCCAAGGCCATACTAGCAATGTGGAAATTCCACATCAAAAAAGCCCTGAGGAGGCCATCAGGCGCCAAGCCAACTAGCAATGGTGATTTCCACATCAACAATAAAGCCTGAGTAATGCATCAAGGGCCAAGCCAACTAGCAATGTGATGTCCACATCAAACAAAGCCTGAGTAATGCATCAGGCCAAGCCAACTAGCGATGTGATTCCACAATCAACAAAGCCATGAGTACGCATCAGGCCAAGCCAACTATCAAGGTGATTCCACAAAGTCAACCCAAAAAAAGCCTGAGGACGCAATCATGGCCAAGCCAACTAGCAATGTGATTCCACATCAACAAAGGCCCGGACGTAACGCATCAGGCCAAGCCAACTAGCAATGTGATTCCACATCAACAAAGCCTGAGTACGCATCAGGCCAAGCCAACTAGCAATGTGATTCCACATCAACAAAGCCTGAGTACGCATCAGGCCAAGCCAACTAGCAATGTGATTCCACATCAACAAAGCCTGAGAAAATTACATTCCAATTGTAACAGGCCAAGCCAAACTGCAATGTGATTATGGTGACCACCGAAACCGTCACTCCGGCATTCTACTTGGGCAAGGATAAGAGCCGTTTAGTCACCAATATGCTGTTCAGGTGCGTTTAGTCACTAATGTACTGCTCAGGTGAGTTTAGTCACGAATTTACTGCTCAGGCGCGTTTAGTCACCAATGTGCTGTTCAGGTGCCTTTAGTATCCACAGTACCATTCAGGTGTGTTTAGTCACCAATGTACTGCTCAGGTGCGTTTAGTCACCAATGTATTGTGCAGGTGCGTTTAGTCACCAATGTACTGCGCATGTGCGTTTAGTCATCAATGTACTGCTCAGGTGCGTTTAGTCACCAATGTATTGTGCAGGTGCGTTTAGTCACCAATGTACTGCTCAGGTGCGTTTAGTCATCAATGTACTGCTCAGGTGCGTTTAGTCACCAATGTACTGCTCAGGTGCGTTTAGTCGCCAATGTACTGCTCAGGTGCGTTTAGTCGCCAATGTACTGCTCAGGTGCGTTTAGTAACCAATGTACTGCTCAGGTGCGTTTAGTCGCCAAAATGCTGTTCAGGTGCGTTTAGTCACCAATGTACTGCTCAGGTGCGTTTAGTCACGAATGTACTGCTCAGGTGCATTTAGTAACCAATGTACTGCTCAGGTGTATTCAGTCACCAATGTACTCCTCAGGTGCGTTTGTTCACCAATGTGTTGTTCAGGTGCGTTTAGTCACCAATGTACTGCTCAGGTGCGTTTAGTCACCAATTTACTGTGAAGGTGCGTTTTGTACTCCAAAAGCGAACACCTCAGCCAGCTGATCAGTTTTCAGGAATGAAAATGTGATAGATACATTAGTGGGACCCAAACTTCAATGTTTTGCGATCATGCAACTTGGAAATGGAAAACGGAAATCGCACTGCCAGATACTCTATGTTTATACCTCCCCAAATGTTACACTTGAGCATCGCGCTGCCACATACTTTATGTTCATGTCGAAATCCGTATTCACAACACTTTTGAGTAGTCCAGAGCTGGCTGAAAAGCCATGTAACAATCCAATCCTATCCAATCCAATTTACCTCTACATGCTTGCCCCCCCCCCCCCCCCCCCCCCCCCCACACACACACACACACACACAAACACACATACACACACACGGGATCTGGTGAGAGATCTTTTGACCTCCACCACACACACACACACACACCACCACCACCACACAGACACACCGCACCCCACACCAATCTGAAACACCTCATCAATCTTGCTTGACACCCCCCACCCAGCCACCCCCCACCCCCCCCCTCCCCCTCCACACAGACCACCGCACCCCACACCGATCAGATACCCTCATCCAACTTGCTGGAATCCCTCTGCAGGATGGGAGAACCAGCAAGCTAACCTCCCCCACCCCACCCCACTCACCCCATACCCTTCCCCTCCCTTCTCCCCTCCCTCCCCCCCCCTTCCCCCACGCACCCACCCTTCCCCCCCTTCCTCCCCACGCACTCCCCCCCTTCCCCCCCCTCCCGACGCACCCCACCCTTCCCCTCCCTTACCTCCCCTCCCCTCCCTCCCCCCCCTCCCCCGCTGCCCACCCTTCCCCTCCCTTCCTTCCCCCTCCCCACGCACCGCCCACCCTTTCCCTCCCTTCCTCCCCTCCCCCCCCCCCCTCCCCAACGCACGCCACCCTTCCCCTCCCCTTCCTCCCCTCTCCCCTCCCCCCCCCCTCCCCCGCACCCCCCCTTCCCCTCCTTCCTCCCCTCCCCTCCCCCCCTCCTCCCCACGCACCCCCCCCTTCCCCTCCCTTCCTTCCCTCCCCCCTGCCCCCCTCCTCCCCCCTCCCCCCACCCTTCCCCTCCCTTCCTCCGCTTCCCTCCCCCCTTTCCTTCCCTCCCCGTCGCACCCCCAACCCTTTCCCCTCCTTCCCCTCCCCTTTCCTCTTCCTCCTTGGGTCCTCCCCCTCCTCCCCATGCACCCGCCACCCTCCCACCCTTCCCCCCCCTCCCTTCCTGCCCTCCCCTCCCACTCCCCCCCCTCCCCGACGCACCCCACCCACCCTTCCCCTCCCTTCCTCCCCTCCCCTCCCCTTCCCTCCCCTCCCCCCGGCACCCCACCCTTCCCCTCCCTTCCTTCCCTCCCCTCCCCCCCCCTCCCCACGCACCCCACCCTTCCCCTCCCTTCCTTCCCTCCCCTCCCCCCCCCCCCCCCATGTCACCCGCACCCTTCCCCCCCCTTCCTCCCCTCCCCCTCCCCCCCCTCCCACTCACCCCCCCCCCTTCCCCTCCCTTCCTCCCCCCCCCCCCCCCCCCCCCCAAAAACCCCCCCCTTCCCACGAGCACCCCACCCTTCCCCCTCCCTTCCTTTCCTCCCTCCCCCCCCCACCCCCTCCCCACTCACCCCCCTTCCTCTCCCTTCCCGCCCCTCCCTCCCCCCCCCCACCCCCCCCTTCCACTCACCCCCACCCTTCCCCTCCCTTCCCTCCCCCTCCCCTCCTCTCCCGCACCCCCCTCCCCACGCACCCCACCCTTCCCCTCCCTTCCTCCCCTCCCCTCACCCCCCCCCTCCCCTTACTACTCCGCCATCTCCCTTCCCTCCCCCCCACAGGTCCCCTCCGCCACCCCACGCACCACCCACCAACCTCCCTATCCCCACCCCCACCCTCAACCCCAACCCACCTGGTAGGTTGGGAGCATCAGCAATCTTTTCACAAACCGGCCCCGCATTGTCCCGAAGCTTAGTTTGGATCTGCCCCCCCCGCCCCCCCCCCCCCACCCTTACACACAAAGACCACACCTCCCCTCCCCCCACCCCACCCTCCCCACCCCCACCCCCCTGTAGGAATGGGAGCAATCAGCAACTCTTCGTCAGCAACCAGCCCTCCATGGCTCGCCGAGGCTAAGTATGTAATGCGCCCCCCCCCCCCCCCCCCCCCCCCCCCCTCCCACCCATCCCCACCTCCCCCACCCACCCCCCACCCATCCCCACCCGCAACTCTCCCCCCCCCCGCCCCCCACTTCCCCCCACCCCCCCTCACACCCACCCACCCTCCACTTCCACACCTCCCCCGCCCCTCCGCCCCCCCCCCCCCTCCCCACCCCCCCCCCCACCCACCCCACCTCCACCTCGCCACCCTCCCGCCCCCCCCACCCCCCCTCACCACCCCCCCACCCACCGCCCCTCCACCTCCGCCCCCCCCCCCCCCCACCCCCCTCACCCACCCACCCACCCACCCACCTCCACCTCCGCCACCTTCTGTCCCCCTCCCCCACCCCCCCCCCCCCACCTCCACCCTCCGCCTCCTCCACCCTCCGCCCCCCCCCCACCCCCTCACCCCACCCACCCACCCACCTCCACCTTCCCCTACCCTCTCATCAACCCTCCCTACCCCCCACCCACCCCACCTCCACCCCACCTCCGTCCCCCACCAATCCCCCCCCCCCCCCCCCCCCCCCCCTCACACCCCCCACCACCCTCCTCCACCACCATCACCCCCCCCCCCACCCACCCAACCCCAACCCACCCCCTCACCCCCACCCCACCCCACCCCACCCCCACCACCTCCGCCCCCACCATCAACACCACCCCCTCCGCCCCCCCACCCCCCCACCCCCCCCCACCCCCCCCACCCCCCCGCCATCACCATCACACCCCCCCACGCCACACCACCCACACCCGGTCATCCGCCACCACATCCATCCACTCCCCCACCCACCCCCCACCCGCCCCCTCACCCCCCCACCCACCACCCACCTCCACCTCCGCACCATCACCCCTTCACCCCATCACCCCCCCCACCCCCCCACCCCACACCCACCTCCGCCACCACCATCATCATCACCCCCCCACCCCCTCACCCCCCCACCCCAACCCTCCCCCCACCTACCTGTAGGATCATCATCAATGCTCTTCAGCAACTGGCCCACCATGGTTAACGCCCCCTCCCCCCCCCCCCTCCCCCCCCCCCCCCCCCTCCCCACGCCCCTCCCCACCTTCCCCTCAATTGCTCCCCTCCCCCTCCCCCTGCCTCCCCTCCCCCCCTCCCCTAACCCCCTACCCCCCCTCACTATCCCACCCCACCCCTCCCCCCACCCACCTTTAGGATGGGAGCATCAGCAATGCTCTTCAGCAACCGGCCCCGCCATGGTTTGTGAGGCTAAGTATGTACTGCGCCACAACCTTCGCACCTGCTTGGCCAACTCAGATGCTGCTTACAGGTGAAAATCATATTGTTTTTTATTTTTGATCGTGTGATAACTGTAGCACAAACTCACGGCCCCCATCGGTAAAACGATTGTTTGGGGGTCAGATCAGCAATGTTTTCTCAAGTTTAAAAAAACCCAACCCAAACCAAGCCAAACCAAACCTAACCTAACCTAGGCACCACCACTAAGTATGTACTGCGCCACAATCTGCACACGTGCTTAGCCAACTCAGATGACAAGTGCTTACAGGTAACAAGTTCGATGCAGCGTCGCCTGCGACGCTAAAAAATGGCGGAGAGTGATCGCGAGGGAGCGACAGGTGGCAGCGGAAGCGAGTTAGTTATGAGGCCGTTGGCTGACGTGTCGGGCTTCATCACGGTCAGATGGATGGATGGATGGTCGGACGGACGGACAAATGGGTAACACTGGGGGCTCCCGCCCCCCAGAAGGGGGGGCTCTGCCAAAAATCATAGATTTGTTTTGTGTAACCACTGTAGCACGATTTGTTTTGTGTGATCTCTGTAGCTCAAACCAAACCAAACCACCACCACAAAGTATGCGCTGCGCCAGAACTAATTCACCTGCTTGGCCAACTCTGCTTACAGATGAAAATATGATATGATGCTGCTTACAGGTGAAAATCAGATTTGTATTTATTTTGTGATCACTGTAGCACGAATTCACGGCCCCAAAACCAAACGGAACCAAACCATCACCACTAAGTATGCACTGCGCAACAACTTCCAAACATGCTAGGCCAACTCAGATGCTGCTTACAGGTGAAAATCGTATTATTTTTACATCTTGTGATCACTGTAGCACGAACTCACGGCCCCCACAGGTAAAACGATTGTTTGGGGTTCAGATCAGCATTTTTTCTTAGTTTAAGAACAACCCAATCAACCCAACCCAACCCAACCCAACCCAACCCAACCCAACCCAACCCAACCCAACCCAACCCAACCCAACCCAACCCAACCCAACCCAACCCAACCCAACCCAACCCAACCCAACCCAACCCAACCCAACCCAACCCAACCCAACCCAACCCAACCGACTCCCTTCACCCTCCTACCTGCCCCCTCCCTGATGTGTGTGTAAGCAAGGTGCATCTGGTACAGCCCTGATGAGGCAGGACATAGTACACTCCCTGGTTTCCATGTCCCATCCCAACCCCAAGACCAAGACCAAGACCAAGACCAAGACCAAGACCAAGACCAAGACCAAGACCAAGACCAAGACCAAAACCAAGACCTAAACAAAACAAAACAAAGCAAAGCAAAATAACTGACCCCCTCCCTGATGTTTGTGTAATTAAGGTGTATCTGGTACGGGCCTGATGACGGAGGACACCCAGGGATCTACCTGGGCAAGGATGTTGTTACGCATGCAAGCAAGGGCATCACAACATTGATGAAGAGGGTAAGCTTTGTTGAAATATCGGTACAGTCCTGGTGATGCAGGCCACCTAGGAATCTACCTGGACTAGGACGTTGTTCAAGAGGCCCGCAAGGGCATCACAACATTGATGAAGGAGTTCAGTTTTGTTGAAATTGAACAAATTGGTACAGTACTGATGAGGAAGGCCACCTAGGAATCTACCTGGGCAAGGATGTTGTTCGAGAGGCCCACGAGGGCATCACAACATGGACGAAGGAGTTAAATTTTGTTGAAATTGAACATATTGGTACAGTCCTGATGAGGAAGGCCACCTAGGAATCTACCTGGGAAAGGATGTTGTTCAAGAGGCCCGCAAGGGCATCACAACATTGATGAAGAGGGTAAGTTTTGTTGAACAAATTGGTACAGTCCTGATGAGGAAGGAAACAATGAGATCTATCTTGGCAAGGACAGTGTTCAAGGGTCACGCAAGGGCATCTCAGGATTGATGAAGAGGGTAAGTTTGACGTAAAAACGGAAGGTGCACCTCCCTTCATTTAACACACCAAAGGTGCATCTGGTACAGTCCTGAGGAGGAAGTAAACAGTGGAATCTATCTTAGCAAGGATATTGTCCAAGAGACAAGCAAGGGCATCTCAGGAGTGATGAAGAGGGTAAGTTTGACGTGAGCATCAATCCTTAAACTGTCTAATTCGCATATTTAGCTCCCTGGTTTCCGTGATTATCGCACGGGGGGACTTGGAAAGGCTTGCTGCGGAAGCACCAACATGGGCCAGCTAGCTCCAACTTGCTCCCTGGTTTCCGTGAGTATCGCACGGGGGGACTTGGAAGGGCTTGCTGCGTAAGCACCAACATGGGCCAGCTAGCTCCAACATGCCAGCTAGCACCGACATTCCGTGAGTGTCGCACGGGCGGACTTGGAAGGGCTTGCTGCGGAAGCACCAACATGGGCCAGCTAGCTCCAACATGCTCCCTGGTTTCCGTGAGTATCACACAGGGGAACTTGGAAGGGCTAGCAGCTGAAGCACCAACATGGGCCAGCTAGCACCAACATGCCAGCTAGCACCAACATTTCGTGAGTGTCGCACGGGCGGACTTGACTTTGGAAGTCGGTGAGTAGCCTGAAGTTGTCTGTAAAAACCATGTAACAATCAAATTGAATCAAAAGCGCCGCCATGGGTTTTTTGGCCCTGCTGGCACTACAAAGAGGGCGAAAGTAACCACTCATTGATACTCCAAAACTCTTACGGTTAAATAAATAAATAAAATGTCTGGAGGGGCGTGGTGTTAAGGGGATCCTCCTGTACGCCGCAGGTGGGGATAGTCACCATTGCACTCTTGCCGGTATTAAGTTATATGCTATGGTTACTTGTATGGTCAGCCCCCCCGTTGGTGAAACGATTGATTAGGGTTCAGTTCATCAGTGCCTTTTCTTTTTAAGCCCTTCCTATGACGGTTGGGCAAGTCCTTTAAGCCTATTTGGACTACCCCTGGACTGTAACAGACATACAGACAGACAGACAGACAGACAGACAGACAGACAGACAGACAGACAGACAGACAGACAGACAGACAGACAGACAGACACAGACAGACACAGACAGGCACAGACAGGCACAGACAGGCACAGACAGGCACAGACAGGCACAGACAGACACTGACACAGACAGACACAGACAGACATGGTTACTTGCATCTCTCTTGCAGCACTACTAGGAGGGCCAACACCACCTGGCACTACAAAGAGGGTCAAAGCAACAACTCATTGATACCCCAATACTCTTACTGGTATTCAGTTAAACACTATGGTTACTTGCATTTCTCTTGCAGCACTACTAGGAGGGCCGAGACCTCCTGGCACTACTAAGAGGGTCAAAGCAACCACTCATTGATACTCCAACACTCTTACTGGTATTCAGTTAAACACTATGGTTACTTGCATCTCTCTTGCAGCACTACTAGGAGGGCCAACACCTCCTGGCACTACGAAGAGGGTCAAAGCAACCACTCATTGATACTCCAACACTCTTACTGGTATTCAGTTAAACACTATGGTTACTTGCATCTCTCTTGCAGCACTACTAGGAGGGCCAACACCTCCTGGCACTACGAAGAGGGTCAAAGCAACCACTCATTGATACTCCAACACTCTTACTGGTATTCAGTTAAACACTATGGTTACTTGCATCTCTCTTGCAGCACTACTAGGAGGGCCAACACCTCCTGGCACTACGAAGAGGGCCAAAGCAACCACTCATTGATACTCCAACACTCTTACTGGTATTCAGTTAAACACTATGGTTACTTGCATCTCTCTTGCAGCACTACTAGGAGGGCCAACACCTCCTGGCACTACGAAGAGGGTCAAAGCAACCACTCATTGATACTCCAACACTCTTACTGGTATTCAGTTAAACACTATGGTTACTTGCATCTCTCTTGCAGCACTACTAGGAGGGCCAACACCTCCTGGCACTACGAAGAGGGTCAAAGCAACCACTCATTGATACTCCAACACTCTTACTGGTATTCAGTTAAACACTATGGTTACTTGCATCTCTCTTGCAGCACTACTAGGAGGGCCGAGACCTCCTGGCACTACTAAGAGGGTCAAAGCAACCACTCATTGATACTCCAACACTCTTACTGGTATTCAGTTAAACACTATGGTTACTTGCATCTCTCTTGCAGCACTACTAGGAGGGCCAACACCTCCTGGCACTACGAAGAGGGTCAAAGCAACCACTCATTGATACTCCAACACTCTTACTGGTATTCAGTTAAACACTATGGTTACTTGCATCTCTCTTGCAGCACTACTAGGAGGGCCAACACCTCCTGGCACTACGAAGAGGGTCAAAGCAACCACTCATTGATACTCCAACACTCTTACTGGTATTCAGTTAAACACTATGGTTACTTGCATCTCTCTTGCAGCACTACTAGGAGGGCCAACACCTCCTGGCACTACGAAGAGGGTCAAAGCAACCACTCATTGATACTCCAACACTCTTACTGGTATTCAGTTGTGCACTATGGATACTTGCATCTCCCATTCAGCACTACTAGTGGGGCCAAAACAACCATGGCGTATAAACTACAACCCCTAAACTTTCCCCAGCTGCGGCGTACGGGAGGGTCCCCTTAACACCACGCCCCTCCAGGCGTTATCTTTTTTTTTTTTACAAACCCTAACAATCATAAATACGAACACTTGATAAGCTGTGATAGACCCTACAATATAATATAAATAACCTTATGAAATAGAAACGTGAATAAAATATAAATGCTAACACTTGGATACAAGTTCGATGCAGCGTCGCCTGCAACGCTAAAAAATGGCGGAGAGTGATCGCCAGGGAGCGACAGGCAGGTGGCAACGGAAGCGAGTTAGTTACGAGACCGTTGGCTGACGTGTCGGGCTTCATCGCGGTCAGACGGATGGATGGATGGTCGGATGGATGGTCGGACGGACAAATGGGTAACACTGGGGGCTCCCGCCCCCCAGAAGGGGGGGCGCCGCCAAAAACCTGCAATGACACACCCAACTAACAGTTGGATACACTCTATAATAAAATGTATGTACTAAAACTTAGATGAACTCTATAATAAAATATCAAAACTAACACTTGGATGAACCCTATAATACAATTTAAATACTAACGCTTAGATCAACCCTATAATACAATTTAAATACTAACACTTGGATAAACCCTATAATAAAAGATCAATACAAACACTGATAAGCTGGTCCCCAACAAAAACCTAATGTGTGTAGGTGGGTATAATACAATATAAATACTAACGCTTGAATCAACCCTATACAAATAAATATATACGATCACTGATAAGCTGGTCCCCAACAAAAACCTAATGTATGTAGGTGGGTCTAATGCAATATAAATACTGACGCTTGAATCAACCCTATAAAATTAATATATACGATCACTGATAAGCTGGTCCTCAACAAAAACATAATGTATGTAGGTGGGTCCCAGAGTGTTAACATGGCCCCAGCTTTTGCAGGCAGCTCTGCACTACACACAGAGGTACGTTCAATATGTTGGGAGCAGGGTTGTCCAGGACGTTGCGGCCTGCGTCGCAGATACAGCGTCGAAGGGTCCTTAGCGTCCTGAGGCATAACATGGGGTGGGTCTGTTGTGTCGCACACGCAGCTTCAGCGGGCTGAACCTAGTGAAACAACAGTTTCATACAAATCAATATAACTATATAATAGGGAATCAGTGCTGGTAAAAATGCTTGCTGGCTGCAATATTGCCATTCTTTTGATTTGTTGGAAGACTCCTCCCGGATATTGTGGAGTGGGCTTGTCTTGGGCCAACAATGGCCTGTCAATGGCCTGTCAATGGCAAAGTCAGGGGGCTTTCTTAGGTAGCCTAGTCAGACTGCCGGCAATAAATGATATCATATTGCCATTCCCTAATAGTATAAGAATAAATAACTGCGCACTGGCTTGGATTAGTTTTTTGTCAGGGGGCTTTCTAAGCTAGCCTAGTCAGCCTGCCGGCAATAAATGATATCATATTGCTGTTCCCTAATAGTTTGTGATGAAATAACTGTGCACTGGTTCGGATTAGTTTTTGTCAGGGAGCTTTATAGGCTAGCCTAGTTAGCCAGACTGCCGGCATCATGTGGTATCATATTACCGTTCCCTTATGGGATGTGATGCAACAACTGCGCACTGGCTTGGATTAGTCTTTGCCAGTGAGCTTTCTAAGCTGGCCTAGTCAGACTTCCGGCACCACATGGTATAATGTTGCCGTTTGCTAATGGTATGTGATGACATACCTACGCACTGGCTTGGATTAGTCTTTGTCAGGGAGCCTTTGAATTTGGTTCATTTCCTCCAAATTCAAAGGCTCATTGGTTCATTTCCTCCAAATTCAAAGGCTCTTTGTCAGGTAGCCTTTGAATTTGGAGGAAATGAACCAAATTCAAAGGCTCCCTGACAAAGACTAATCCAAGCCAGTGCGTAGGTATGTCATCACATACAAGTACATCGTCTTCACATACATGTACATTTTCACCCTCCAACTGACTTCCACCCAATGCGCATTCACATACAAGTATATTTTCACCCTCCAACTGACTTCCACTCAATGCACATTTACATACATGTACATTTTCACCCTCCAACTGACTTCCACTCAATGCACATTTACATACATGTACATTTCACCCTCAAACTGACTTCCACGCAATGTACATTCGCATACATGTACATTTACACCCTCCAATTGACTTCCACCCAATGTACATTCACATACATGTACATTCCCACCCTCAAACTGACTTCCACCCAATGTACATTCACATACATGTACACTATCACTCTCCAACTGAGTTTCACTCAACTTCCTGTCGCCACTTTCCCAGTTGGATCAGCAAGCAAACAGGGGGGCAGCCCCTACCTCCATTTGAGCCAACCTTCTCAGAGGGAATACAGCATTTCGTGGTCCATGCTGGTGTGTACATGATGATGACGGTGGTGGTGGTGGTGGTGGTGGTGATGTGTGCATGATGATGATGACGGTGGTGATGGTGGTGGTGGTGTGTACATGATGATGACGGTGGTGGTGGTGGTGATGGTGTTGGTTGTGGTGGTGGTGGTCATGGTGGTGGTAGTGGTGGTGGTGATGATGATGATGATGATGCATTTTTTCCTGGTGCCCTAGTAGACTCTAAATACGCAGTATGTTCAAGTCAAGGGGGACGTATGACTATGAAGCATCATGACCAATCACCATGGTATTGTTACTTCTGTACAATCTAGTACTGTCCTCTATCTGTCTCTCGCTGTCACAGTCAGTGTACCCCCACCATTACCTGACACTGCATTGCCATAGACAGGCCCCTGACAGACCCAAGGCAGGCCCGCTCCACATATCATGGGGGGGTCTTCCAAGTAAGGTAGAAGTCCTGGCGAAACATTGGTCGCACACGCAAATCGCTTGCATAACTGCACCTAACAAGCACAATGTCAAAGTCAGTGTTCCCACACCATCACCTGACATTGCATTGCCATAGACAGGCCATTGATAGACCCCCTAATTGTAGAATTAAATTATCACTGTAGCACGAACTCAGGTCCCCCGTCTGAAAAACGATTGTTTGGGGTTCAGTTAATAATTTTTTTTCTTTTAAGCTCTTCCCAACGGTTGGGCAAGTCCCTTTAGCCTATTTGGCCTACCCCTGGACTGTAACATACATACATGCATACATACATACATACATACATACATACATACATACATACATACATACATACATACATACATACATGCATACATACATACATGCATACATACATACATACATACATACATACATACAAACCCGAAGCATATTGCAGGATAGCCTGCTACTAAACTTTCTTGACACCTCGAGTCTGTCTTTTCGATATGTCCCATCAGTCTAGTTCTATCACAAGGCAGGCCCGCTCCACACATCATGGGGGGGATGTTCCAAGGTAGAAGTCCTGACAAAACATTGGTCGAATGCACAAATTGCTTACAGAACCTTACCTTGGGTATGGGTATGCCCCCCCCCCCCCCCCCCCCCCCACACACACACACACACACGCACACACACCTTACAAGCACAACATGCATGTTGCTGAGAACTACGTGTATATTTGTTTTTGGTGAGACGCGTGCAGACCAAAGGCAGGCAGGTTCCACACATCCTGTGGGGGATCTTACACGATTCAGGTTCTTACACAAGTTTGGTCGCATGCATAAATCGCTGACAGAACTGACTCAACCCAACAACTCAACTGACAAAATTGACAGAACTTTGTAACTCAACTGACATAACTGACATAGCTGTATAATTGAACTGACTAAACTGAAATTTAGAAATTAAATTTATAAATTTGCAACAGAACTGACAGAAATGTATTACTGAACTGCCTTAACTGACAGAACTTTGTGACTGAACTGACAGGACTGACAGGACTGACTGAACTGTATAACTGAACTGACTAAACTGACAGAACTTAGTAATTGAAGTGACAGAACTTAGTAATTGAAGTGACAGAACTTAGTAATTGAAGTGACAGAACTTAGTAATTGAAGTGACAGAACTTAGTAATTGAAGTGACAGAACTTAGTATTTGAACTGACAGAACTGACCCATGGCTGCAAACACACTAGGTGGTGCCAAGATTCTGGACGGTCTCAGCACGAACTTGAAGCTGGATGCTGCATCCATGGATCCCTCCCGTGCAGTTATGTATGCCTACGGCAATGTGTCATCATCGACAACATGGTGAGGAGTTTTTTATTTTTGTTTATTTCGTTTTTCAACCTGGCACCACCACCACCACACACACACATACACACACATATACACACACACACACACACACACATACACACATATGTACACATACACACACATAAATAATCACAATCACATACACTCACACACACACATACACATACACGCACACACATATGCACACAAGCACACGCCCAAACAGAAATCAAGGATGTAAGGAGGAGCACTCTATGGCTGACTGCACCCGGTTCAGGTTCACACCCACATGCACACACATTTACACACACACATACACATGCGCACACATATACAGTCACACACACATACACACACGCACACGCCCAAACATAAATTAAGGATGCAGGCATCTATGCTCCCCAAGGTCTGTAGAGAGCATAGATGCCTGCACCAGCATTATGGAGAGGATGTACAGAGGAGCATAGATCGTTTGTTTTGGCGGAGTCCCCTCTTCAAGGGGGCGGGAGCCCCCAGGGTTACCCATTTTCCCGTCCGACCATCAGTCTGACCGAGACAAAGCCTGACTCGCCAGCGAACGGTCTCGTAACTAACTCCCTTCCGTTGCCACCTGTCGCTCCGTCAGGATCACTCTCTGCCAATTTTTAGCGCCACTTGCAACGCTGCATATAACTTGTTGTACAACCATTCAGTGGACCTTTTATTCATTGGGAATCGCTTTTCAAAAAAACAATTAGGTCATAGTTCACACCTCAGGGTTTGCCTTCAACCCCGAGAATTCTGTGAATTCTAGGAGATATTTTGCAAATTGGGCCTGGAAAGTAGAAGTACGATGTACGACCTGTCGACCTTGATTACCCAATCATCCGCGAATTGCTATGAGTAAAGGGAACAGTGTCTTTACGTACCACCATAGTAACAAAGTTCCTATGGAAAATTGGCGGAGTGTGTTGGCAACGGAACGAAAGGTGGCAACGATGGAGCTGGCCGAAGCGAGTTAGTTACGCGACCGTTGGCTGACGTGTCAGGCTTCAAGTTGTTTTTTCCCCGGTCAAACGGACAAATGGGTAAACATGGGGGCTCCCGCCCCGTTGAAGAGGGGGCACCGCCACAAAAAATTGGAAATTTGAACATCCAAAAATTGTCACTATGACCTAAGGACGTGCCATGGTGGGATTAAGGGAACCGGATCGGAAGTATGCGGTGGTTGAGCCGACATCGCATCTGGATTCCAGTTACCGTGCCGGTCGACGACCCTCCGGACAAGCACCATGGTAAACCCATGCTATCGGATCCTCTGGGTAGTGCACAACAACTTTTTGTCCACAAGAACAAGAACAACTTTTTGTCCCTCAAAGCAACCCCAAAAAGCTCTTTTGCATCACCCCCAAAACGTGAAGGTGCGTAAGTCAGCACTTGCGCCACAAGTAGCACCCTCTGTGCAAGTTGTTAATACAGTACAGGGGTAGGCTACAACAGGGGTAGGGTACAACCGTGACAGGAGGGGCTAAAACGAAAATCACTTATGAACTGAACCCCAAACAACCGACGGGGGCCCTGAGTTAGTGCTACACTGAAAATGTAATTCTACGGCCGCCTTAGAGCAATTCAGTGGATGATTTGGATTTGGTTTTATATGCATTTCGTAGTTTGTCGTTCGTACCAGGGTACTTCAAATGGCCAAATTGGCCAGCACTTTAACGCACTTGAAAACAAAAAAAACGCGCTTCGTAGTGCAAAAAGCGCAAAAATTGCTTGCTGCGCCCACAGGGGGTTGCAAAATACTGCGCTTATAGCGCAGAGGGGGTCAAAAAGTCAGCGCTCAAAAGCGCAAAAGCGCGCGCTTTGAATTACCCTGCTTCTTACCTTAACTTTGACAGACTGGCCTGGTAATGATGAAATTATGGCCTGAGAATCGAAAATTCCGAGACTTCTGAGACTTCTGAGAATTGACAGAAATTGGGCCTGACAAAGATTGTTTGTTTTAAAGGAAAAGATACACACTGTATACATGAATGACCATACACCGCTGCTGATTGTCAAATATGCCTTGCTGTGTGTGCAGGTATGCCCTTGCCTTCATCGAGAGCATGCAAGGTGTAAAGCGCGGTGACAAGGTCCTCCAAGTCGGAGTTGGATCTGGGGTCAAGTGTGGAGTGAATGTTTGGCAGGTGAGTTGAAGTGGGTCACACACACATACATACATGAACACATGCACATACTCACACATACACATACACTCACACACACACGTAAACTCACCTATCCACACCTATCCACACACATGCACACATGCACATACTCGATTGAAGTGGGTCACACACCCATACACTCACACAAATACATATACATACACTCACACATACACACATACACGCAAACATATACGCACACATACACACACATACACACACATACACTCACACACACTCACACGCACACATACACATGCATACACACATATACACACACATAAACACTCATACACTCACACACACGAATAAAGACACATATACTCTCACACAAACATACACACACATACACTCACACACACATACACTTGCATACCGGTACACACACATGCATATGCATACACACATACGCATGCATACATACACACATACACATGCATACACACATGTGAGTTGAAGTGGGTCACACACATAAACACACACGGACACACATATACACACATACATAAATACACACACGCCCCAACCCAATCCATGCGGTACAAGACATCGACGCCTACCGCGAAGTGTTTGAGCATCGCATGAGCGCCAGCCGCAAGCACTTGGTGCCCCCCCCACCCCCACCCCCCCCACCCACACACACACACACACACATATACCCTCACGCCCACCACCCACCACCCAATCCAGGCCGTGCGAGATATCGACGCCTGCCACGAAGTGTTTGAGCATCGCATGAGTGACAGCCGCAAGCAGCTGGTTGCCACGAAAAGGAAGCAGGGCCACTTTCATGTCAGGCAAACCATCTTGCTGACCACCTCTCTGCTGTTGCTTGCTGCTCTGGCGCTGGTCATCGCCATCCTTCTCCGCTTCCACTCTCTACTCCCGACAACAAATGAGGTCTAGGTTGTCAAGTGCTACATCGCACGATATTTTGTCAATATCGTACCGTATAGTACTTGATAGTACCGCCCACCTGGTCAGAGCTTTTCTTTGCGGCTTTTCCCGGTACCTTCTAGACAGCTCCTTGAGCCAGCTGCTATGCTAAGCCCCAAAAAATCAGCAGTGCTGGAAAGCTGATTATGTCAAATTCCAGGTGCACTGCGTTGCTTTAGTTTTGGCTGGATAGCCAGTCAGGGGAGCTGCCTGGAAGCTACTGGTCGTAGCTGAAAAGCAGTGAACCTGGCCCTGAATCCTGGACGTCATCCTTTCTGCTTTGAAGGCATACGGACCATGCATAAGTACCAAAGCCGGTCAGGGGAGCTGCCTAGAAGCTGCTGGCCGTAGTCAAAAAGCAGTGAACCTGGCCCCAAATCCTGGACAGCATCTTCTGTGCTTTGAAGTCAAACGGACTATGCATACGTACCAAAGCCAGTCAAGGGAGCTGCCTAGAAGCCGCTGGTCATAGCTGAAAAGCAATGAACCTGGCCCCAAAGCCTGGACAGCATCCTCTCTGCTGTGAGAAAGGAAAATTGAAAATTGTTTCGCCTCTATTATGACAAAATTCGATGCACAATGGGTAGTAGGCTTTGTAGATGGAGAAGGTTGTTTTTATGTAGGTGTCAACAGAACTTGTCTTCACCCCCTCAAAGGATATGCCTTAAGGGCTATGCCTTTAGGCATTGGCCCCTGGGGTGAGGGAGGGAGGGAGAGGGAAGTCATCTTGCCCAGGATCCTGAACTGGATCCACACTGGATCCCGGACGGTGTCCTCTCTGCATTAAGAATTGAAAATTGAAAGTTGAAAATGACTACGCCTTCCTAAGTCATATGGCCCAGGATCATGACCGTCATCCCCACTGCTGTGAAGAAAGACGGACCACACATACATACCACAGCTAGTCAGGGGAGCTATGAAGAAGCTGATGGTCATTGCCGACAGACGGATCACACATACATATCAAATACTAGGTTGTACTAGGGCTGCTTTGGTGCCATCCATCTACAGTTGTGCTTACGACATAAAATGAGGTTCTGTACCTCCCAACCTGGCCTTGGATCCTGGACGGTGCCCTCTATACTTTGAAGAAAGACGGATCCCACATACACATCAAAGACTTTCTTGTTCGAGGGCTGCTCTCCATCCACAGCTCTACTTACGACATAAATGAGGTTTAGTACTGCCCGACCTGGCCCTGGATCCTGGACGGTAACCTCTCTGTTTTGAAGAAAGACGGATGACACAGACATATCAAAGACTTGGTTGCTCTAGGGCCGCTATATGCGTAGCAAGCCAGGGGAGCTGCCTAGAAGCTGCTGGTCATAGGCGAAAATCAGAGAACCTGGCCCTGGATCCTGGTCGGCATCCTTTCTGCTTTAAAGTCAAACGGACCATGCATACATACCAAAGCCAGTCAGGGGAGCTGCCTAGAAGCTGCTGGTCATAGACAAAAAGCAATGAATCTGGCCCCGAATCCTGGTCAGCATCCTCTCGGCTTTGAAGTCAAACGGGTTGTTACGCCGTATGATAAGGCGTGAGGTTGAGGGGGCCAGCCCACTCGCTTGCGCTGGGGCCAACCACCAACGAGAGCTATGACATAGTGACTTGGGCTCCAATGATAACTAATGATAACTAATGACCCACCAGTGAGAGCCAACATAGTATACATGGAGTAGTGATGGACCCTCCAGGTCCTGGTAGTAGGGTTTTTTTTAAAGCAAGGAATCTCTGTCTTTAGTACCATGGTGTTCCTTGTAGCCTTTGGTTGAGGGGGGCAGCCCGCTCGCTTGGGCTGGGGCAAACCACCAATGAGAGCAACGACACAGTAAACTACATGGAGAAGTGATGGATCCTCCAAGTATTGATAGTATGGGTTTTTTGTAAAGCAGAAGAATCAGGTTGAGGGGGCCAGCCCGCTCGCTTGGGCTGGGGCCAACAACCAATGAGTTCTAACGACCACATAGCATACATGGAGTAGTGATGGACCCTCCAGGTCTTGGTCGTAGGGTTTTCTGTAAAGCAGAGGAATCACTGTCTTTAGGACCATGGTGCTCCTCGTGGCCTTTGGTTGAGGGGGCCAGCCTGCTCCCTTGGGCTGGGGCCAACAACCAATGAGATCTAACGACCACATAGTATACATGGAGTAGTGATGGACCCTCCAGGTCTTGGGAGTAGGGTTTTTTGTTAAGCTGAGGAATCAGGTTGAGGGGGCCAGCCCGCTTGCTTGGGCTGGAGCCAACCACCAATGAGAACTAATGACTGCATAGTATATGGAGTAGTGATTGACCCTCCAGGTCTTGGTAGTAGGGGTTGGTAGTAAAGCAGAGAAATCAGGTTGAGGGGGCCTGCCCGCTCGCTTGCGCTGGGGCCAACCACCAACGATTGCTATGACATAGTGACTTGGGCTCCAATGAGAACAACTGAGAACTAAGGACCCACCAATAAGAGCTACTACACAGTATACTACATGGAGTAGTGATGGACCCTCCAGGTCTTGGGAGTAGTTTGTTTTTTGAAGCAGCGGAATGAGTGTCTTTATGCAGTACCATGGTGCTCCTCGTAGCCTTTGGGGTGCTACAAGTAGCTTTGGGGGCTACAACAGCTTTGGGGGATACAACAGCTTTGGGGGGCATTTAGGTAGGCCCAAAAGACTCATCGTAGCCCCCCCCCCAAAATAAACACCAATAATTTAGCGGTTGTATATATAGCACAAGACCTCCACTGTAACCGGATCTGAATCGTTACACCATAGCGACATTCGGCAAAGAAGTCATATGATGTCCGAGTACTAATCATCTAGTACATATACCCATTACTCCCGTTACACTCCTCCCTCCTTTAGGAGTCCGGACTCATATGATGTCCAGATGACTCTTCAAGTGGTAGGTTAACGGTAGGGTAGCTTGTACTATGACGGATGACTCTGCAGCCAGATTCCATTCCGTGCCGCGGTGTGTTACCGCGGTGCTTGTCCTGCGGCTCACATGAGAGACGATCGAGGGGACCGGGTGGCATTAGGAAATACTTCTTTGCTCGCGGCTCCAAATGGAACCGCGAAACCGCTTTCACTGCGATTCGAACTCGCGTCACTGGTGTTCAAACATGCTCCGAAACCAGTGTATTTATCTGAATAGTATCACGATAGCGACAGTCGGCAAAGAAGTCATATGATGTAAGCGTGCTAATCCTCTAGTACATATATCCATTACACCCGTTACATCCGGCACCTCGAGCTCACGCCAAACGGGAGATGTTCGATCCCCACTGCCGGAAGACAGTGGTGTTCGGAGTCCGTTCCCCCGGGGGCGGTGGTGTTTCCACTGCCAGGATAAGTGGCCATTGTAAAAAAAAAAAAAGAGCAGCTATATCCCCTCTCTTCAAGACCCCCCCCGCTTGTCATTTTTACAATGCAGAATAGAAGGCAAGACTTTGTAAGGCAAAGGAATCACTGTCTCTAGAACCATGGTGCTCCTCGTAGCCTTTGGGTTACTACAAGCAGCTTTGGGGACTATAAAGGTAGCCCCAAAAGACTCATCGTAGCCCCCCCAAAACACTAAGGTGCATAATTCAGCACTTGTATACATAGCATCTTGAAGAATAAGAATAAGAATAATTCAGCTCTTGTATATATAGCGTCTTGAATAATAATAATAATATATAGCATCTTGAAGAAGCCCCTGCTTGTCAGTTCTACAATGCAGAATAGCTCTACAATCCATCCCCTGTGTGTGGCCATGTCTTATGGCATGTGTGGCTGTGTGGCCATGAATTGTGTGAGGCCATGCCATGACTGTGTAAGGACTTTATAATCCATCCTCTGTGTGTGGCCATGTCGTGTGGTATGTGTGGCTGTGTGGCCATGTGGCCATGAATTGTGTGAGGCCATGCCATGACTGTGTAAGGACTTCATAATCCATCCTCTGCGTGTGGCCATGTCGTGTGGTATGTGTGGCTGTGTGGCCATGTGGCCATGTATTTTGTGAGGCCATGCCATGACTGTGTATGGACTTTATAATCCATCCTCTGTGTGTGGCCCTGTGTAGAAAGTATGACTAAACAAGAAATACACAAATATTGTCTTGTTTTTTTCGGCTACATGTAATATCTTCCATTCAGCATTTTACTGAGTTGGCCCTACGGTGACTATAGCTAGCTCCGGCTTACGCTATGGTGTCCTTAACTTCACGTCCTGTGAGTAACGGTATTACACGGATGTAACAATTTCAATTTCAATATCTTCCATTCAGCTCCATCATCCACCCACTGGTTCAAGCTCATTATCCACCCACTGGTTCAAGCTCATCTCTTTCAGATGGACCCCGTCATGTCAGCTTTCAGACACACTAGCTAGCTTCAGGTTTGGTCCAATGACGGGGATATAGAGCTGCCTAGAAGCTGCTCTGCTCGGGCACATACGAACAAGAATGAGACTGGCCAGAAGAGGGGGACGCGAGCGAGATCGAAAGTAGAAAGAAGGGCGTTCTTGACCCAAGTTACATGGCGAACGCCCGCGCATGAAGATCTGTCGACTCGAACCTATCGTTCCAGGGCAGAGGGTACCCTCTGTTCCGGGGTACAGCCCGGTGAGTACAGCCGGACGTCCGACTCATCTCCAAGCCACGCCACCCAACTGCCAGGCTGGAAGAACTTGAACATTAGTTACATGGCTCAAGCCAGGAATTTAGCTGCTCCCCGTCTTCGGCAGTAACAATAATTACCAATACTGATGTAAAGTGAGCAAAAAAGTCAAAATCCAAGCATTCTGAAAATATACTTGGTCCAAACTCTACCCACATTTGTTATTTAGCTTTCCGGAGTAATATGTCTTGAGCACTCTCACAGGGAATGGACTAGGGCGTGTGCTTACAATCGTGATAGCATGTCAGGCGACATGGCAGGTACAAGAAGGGAAAGGCGACAGTACCTCAGGGTACTGCCGCCGGTAGGTGCCGGCCCTAACGGGCAGAGGCACTACTATGGAAGCTTCCAGGCAGAAGGCATGGCGCCCCAAGACACTCTAGCTGGACCGGGAGAACCGGTCTATAACATGTTATAGTTCGGCTCAGGGTTTTACTAAGGCGCTGCCTTTTTGAGCCCCTCCGCGCGTTTTGCGCAGTATTTTCAACTCCCTCTGGGCGCACTGCGCAGTTTTTGCGCTTTTTGCACAAAAAAGCGCTGACCAATTTGACGTTTGTGCGCTTTAAGCGCTGACCAATTTGGCAAGAAGTAGTACCCTGGTTCGGCTTATATGCCGTCTCTAGAGTGGCTCAGAGATGCCAGTGCTTAATCCTTGCCTTGCTCTGAACAGTGCCGTTGCCAGCTAGGGCCACGTGCCCTGCCGCGCAGAACCTAATGTACTGCTACCTTTTCCTTCATCAGCCCGCTACCGTGCCGACTGATCATCTTATGTAATCTCATCGTTACCAGCTACCGTTTCTTGGCAGTCTCACTGCTCTGATTATAAAACATTCATGGATACGGTACACTGAGGTAACTTTACATGACCTTCCACCTCCGGATTTCACAACCTAGCAAACCTAGCAGCCAACTACCTTAAGATTTGCAGACAATGCTTTGGCGTTTGGACCAGGGTACTTCAAATGGCCAAATTGGCCAGCGCTTTAGCGTACTAGAAAACAAAAAAACTGCGCTCTGTAGTGCAAAAAGCGCAAAAAATGCTTGCTGCGCCCATAGGGGGTTGCAAAAAACTGCGCTTAAAGCGCATAGGGGGAATTACCCTCGTTTAGAACCCATCACCTACTGAATATATTGATTACCGTATGCATCTGATTTGTTTAGATTCAGACAAAAATCTCAATGATCCTGAAAGCAAGAAGAGGCACCTCAGTGCGCCTACTCTTTTGTAGGATTGGAAAAGCCATTCGAACTGAATCCTCCGTGTCGCGGGTTTGTGTTGGGAGACCCACCTCCTGGGTTGAAAATTACTTGACATCTGCAACTGACTGGAGGGGGAAATGCTCAAGAACGTGATTTTCTCACTTGTTTTCACTCAAAGGCTCTCTAAAGGTTATCAAGCTCCAAGTGGACAAGCGGAGGTGGATTTTTGACTGGAAATATGGAAAAATCCGTGAAGGAATACAATCGAAGAAGGCAAGGAGGCAGGGGTGGTATGTGTGTGTGTGTGTGGGTGTGTGTGTGTGGGTGGTGGTGGTGGTGGTGGGGGGCTAGCCTTTGTTGCATAATCACTTTTTAAGTTGTGAGTTGTTCGCAGAGCCACTACGTGTTAAATGTAAAGACAGGGAAGCACCCTAGCCACTGCAACAACCCCTCTATTCTTAGTAGTACCGGTAGGATACTCAAAGAGAGAAACATAATTACACACACATCTTGTGTAAGGTCCTTCTATTTTATGTATGTAACGTGTAACAGTATGTAAGGTCCTTTTTAAGGCATCTGCGGGATAGAGGAGTTAAGATGGCGAGGGGGTGCCCCCCCCTGGGAGAGAGCACTTCGACTTAATACTGTAGTTTTAACTATAAATGGGGCCTATAATTAAGAATACAAGAGTCGCCCCCTTATGTATATGGGGTTCTTACTTCTAGCTTAAGCTATACATTTAAAAGAGGGCCTTTATAATAGAAGCCCATGGTGATAGAACCCCCTTTAAAGGAAAGACCCCCTTTAAAGGAAATGTAAAAATATCACCTCCAAAACAGCCAGTGGAGCAGAATTGCAGACCCTGACTCAAACCCCCATCAACCACATGAGCAGCTAGCCCCAACCTCGGACCTGCTCCTACCCCTGGAACAGAACTCGTGCATCTCCTTGAATGGCGTTTTTTATAATCAGCGGTTAGCCGTTACTCGGGCTAACATGGAGGGGTGCGCGTGGCACCTCCCCTCCTGCTCAGCCTCCTGCTGTGACCCTGTGCGTGACGCAAGCGGAAAGTCATCCACCGTGGATGCCCCTTTGCCATGTCATGCGTACACGTCCTGTGGACGTGCCAGGCATGACGACCAGCACTACGATACGCGGTACGGACCCGGATAGCGCGGAAAGGATAATGACCACTCGCACTAGCAGTGACCAGCCTGCAACACTTCTCTCCCACGCACGGGCTCCACTCAAGCCCCAAACACACCTTTTCTTGTTGCACGAACGCCAGCCATCCGCATATAAGCCAAGTCCTTCGCCCGAACCTTGGGACCCAGCCAGACAACCGAACGAGAAAATGTTACGAGGCCCAATAGGATCCACTTCCCTGCTTAATGCGAGACAGAGTAGGGCAAAGCCAGGGCAATGCGTGCGAGCAACTCCTGCTCCTCGCTCGCCACTTGGTGCCCACTCATTCAGCTCCACGCTGCGTGGCAAGGGCGTTAGCTCAGTAATGACTCCTGTCGCCACGGAGAAAGAAAGCATTACCATTGATGTGACGCACATGACTATGGAGGAGAGCGACAGCGGAGAGAACGAGCAGTGGCTGGAGACTGAGACAGGCAGAAAATCCTGGGTAGGTGGCTTTAGCTGGGGTTGAGGAATGGTCTGTCCGAGGAATGCACCTTGGATACTCTCACAGGGGTTTGGAAGTGAAGGACGTTCGTGCAAAAAAAAAAGAGGCTTTTGACTTATCTCTCTGTTTTGGTGTTGGTGTTGGTGGCGTGGTAATTAATGGTGGTGGTGGTTGCAGTGGACTGGTGTTGGTGTTGGTGTTGGTGTTGGTGGTTAGTTATTTTTGGTGGTGTGGTGGCAGTTTCCTAATGTCCACATGTGATATGGTGATGGCCTGGTTCTGCTGTTTTTGTTTTTGTTAGTGTGGCTGTTGCGTGTTACTGGTTTTGTCGCGGTGGCTTGTTGTTGTTGTTGTTGTTGTTATTTATCTTATTTTTAGTATTAGTGTTAGTGTTGCTGCAATGTGTTGTTGGTGATGGTGGTGTTGGTGTTAGTGTTATTATTATTTTTTGTGGTAGTTGTTGCTGCTGCTGTTGTTGTTGCTGCTGCTGTTGTTGTTGTTGTTGTTGTTGTTGTTGTTGTTGTTGTTGTTGTTGTTGTTTGCGTTTTTGTTTTTAGTATTAGCTTTAGTGTTCGAGTTGTTGCATTGTGTTCTTGGTGTTGTTGGTGTTGGTGTTGGTGTTAGTGTTATTATTGTTTTTGGCTGTTGGGGTAGTTGTTGTTATTGTTGTTCTTTGTGTTTTTGTTTTTGTTGTTAGTTTTAGTGTTAGTGTTGTTGCATTGTGTTGTTGCGTTGTTGGTGTTGGCTTTAGGTGTTACTCTTATTATTGTTTTTGGTTGTGGTGGTAGTGTCAGTGGTGGGGGTGGGGTATGTGTAGAATCATTGTGGTTATGTAGGGTAATTCACTGTTTTTATTTTCGTCCAAGAGCAGCAGCTTCTAGGAAGCTTCCTGAGCCATTCACTGGACTAAGCTTCACAAATTCAGCAGCGCTATAAAGCTTATTACGTCATCTTTAAGGTGCACTAGGTTGCTTTAGGTTTGGCTGATTAGCCAGCCAGGGGAGCTGCCTAGAAGCTGCTGCTCGAAGCTAAATAGAAAATCAGTGAGCGAATTGGAGATTTTTATTTTGATGGTCCATAGGTGGTGGTGTGGTTGACCTTTAGATATCATTCATTCAATTATACATGCAGCGTGTTCTAAGGCCTTGCTTATGCCCATTTCGGCGGAGCCCCCTCTTGAAGGGGGCGGGAGCCCCCATGTTTACCCATTTGTCCGTCCGACCGAACTTCCATCCAACCATCCACCCATCCGTCTGACTGCAATGAAGCCTGACACGTCAGCTAACGGTCTCGTAATTAACTCGCTTCCGTTGCCACCTGTCGCTCCGTCGCGATCTCTCTCCACCAAATTTTAGTGTCGCAGGCGACGCTGTATAGAGCCTGTTATGATATGGTATGATATTATAAATTTTATTATAATT
>JACBWV010000610.1:160400041-160542541 GCA_013435795.1 Chlamydomonas sp. ICE-L | reverse complement strand
AAATAAAAACCTTAGCCAACTAACCTAAACGCTTTCATGATATATTTATGGAACACAACACAAACCCAAACGAACTAATCTAAACACTTTCCTGACTCTTGCACTTTTTTATACAAATATAAACCCTAACCAACTAATGTAAACATTTTGATTATATCACACAGAGAACCTAACCAACTAATCTAAACCTTTTCATTATTTTACACAAATAAAAACCTAACCAACCAATCTAAACTTGTGTATTGCATCATCTGTTGCAGTCATCGAAGATGAGTTGGGCATGCCACTATCTAAGGCCTTTGCCGAGATTTCAGACAAGCCAGTGGCTGCTGCAAGCTTGGGACAGGTGAGCCGCGAAAAAATATATTTATATTTATATTAGAGAAATTGAACATCCCCCCCCCCCCCCCCCCCCCCCCCCCCCTAAATCTCCACCAAAAGCTTGGTCCAGGCGAGACGTGATTTGTTTTTAATATCCCTTCCCCCCTCCCCCCCCACCCCCTACCCCTCACCCCCTCAATCGCCACCAAAAGCCAAACTACACACATCCACACTTAGGCCTCCATGACATCCTCCACATCCACAACCTCATCCTTAACCCCCCAAGTAGCACTCCAACTCCAACTCAAATCAAATTCCAGGTGTATAAAGGAAGGCTGCACATGAGGGAGGAGGTGCAGCGTCCCAACATTGGTGAATACTCAACCCAAAACTCGAACAAAACTCACTTGGTCTCCAAGTGAGTTTTGTTCGTAAAGTATCTTTCAAACTATTTTGTATAACTTCAAGTTTGATAGCTCATGTGAAACCCATTGCTTTCCTCTATCATGGTATCCAATAAACGCAAATTAAAATCAAACTGCAGGTGTACAAGGGAAGGCTGCACACGGGCGAGGAGGTGGCTATTAAAGTCCAGCGTCCCAACATTGGTGAAAACATCGCTGTGGACATGCTGTTGCTGCGCCGACTCATGTCAGTGGTGGATATTAACATACCTCAGATCTCCCAACCGCTTGTACCGCTCGTGGATGAGTTTGCGGGACGACTGTTTGCTGAGCTGGATTATGTGCAGGTGAGAAGCTTTGCTGAGCTGGATTATGTGCAGGTGAGAAGCTTTGCTGAGCTGGATTATGTGCAGGTGAGAAGCCTCTGGGATTTTGAAGTCAACGAAACAAGTTAGGTTGGCCCAGGGTGTGTTTGTGGGGTGTGTGTGGTGGGTTGGGTTGGGGGATGGGTGGGGGGGGGCACAAGCCCAGTGGTGGATGTTGACGTACCTCAGGCCTCCCAACCGCTTGTACCGCTCCTATATGAGTTGCGGGACGACTGTTTGCTGAGCTAGATTATGTGCAGGTGAGAGAGCGGATGGTTGTGAGGTGGCGCGGCCATAGTAATGATGTTGTACGCAGTATTACTGGTAGAATCTTGTATCAACATTTTGGGTTGTATGTTGAGTGCAAAAGGAAGGGTCCCCTGAACACCTCTAAAGCCACTGTTTTTGTTTTGTGCGACGCGTCGCAAGTTGAGTGACAGTGTGACCCCAGCGACAAGGCGCTGCTCCCACCAACCGCGCGAAGCCTGGGGGGTATGGGGGGCCCTTTCTGACAAGTTTAGCCAGACTCATGCGTCACCATGCAGCAACGGAATGGTGACGTGTCGCCCAAGAGAAAAGAAGTTTGGGGGGCTAGCCAAATAGGCCGAAGCGTTGCATTACCAGCAATACAAGTGTACTATCAGGAATGCTGCCATGCTGAACACACACAAGAGCAAAATAGGTAAGCACAAAAACAGGTTAATTTCACACAAATAAGCGAAGTAAATGTCATTCCTCCTCCCCCTCCTCCTCCTCCCCCACCTCCACCTCCTCCTCCACAAATATATCCGCAATACTGGACGTACTCCAACCTCAATACTTGAACCAACTGCAGGAGGTACACAACTGTGAAAAGTTTGTCTCCCTGTACAGCCTCCTCCTTGTCCTCCTCCTCCTCCTAATAAGAAAAGCTATGGTACCCGCCCCATTCACCGGCCTCGCCTGACCCACCTCACCCATCCTTCTCACTCACCCACCCACCCCACCCCACCCCACCCCACCCCACCTACCCACTTACTTGACCCAACTGCAGGAGGGAAACAACTGTGAAAAGTTTGACTCACTGTACAGCTTCATGCCTCACCTTACCCACCTCACCCACCCACCCCACCCCACCCCACCCTACCCACCTGCCCACTCACTTGACCCACCTGCAGGGGGGACACAACTGCGAAAAGTTTGACTCACTGTACAGCTTCATGCCTCACCTTACCCACCTCACCCACCCTCCTCACCAACCCTCCTCACCAACCCCACCCACTCCTCACACCCCCACCCCACCTACCCACTTACTTGACCCAACTGCAGGAGGGACACAACTGCGAAACGTTCGACTCATTGTACAGCTCCAGGCCTCACCTTACCCACCTCACCCACCCCAACCCAACCCACCTACTCCTCCCACCCCCACCCCACCCCACCCACCTACCCACTAACTTGACCCAACTGCAGGAGGGACACAACTGCGAAAAGTTCGACTCACTGTACAGCTCCATGCCGCGTGTGCGTTGCCCCAAGATCTACTGGGAGAACACGGCTCGCCGAGTGTTGGTCATGGAGTGGATTGAAGGTGTCAAGCTGACTAACAAGCCAGCTATGGACGCGGTACGATGCTGTTCCCATCAGTGATTTTTTTTCAAATCTGAAAGTGGGTTTCTTCTAGCTTTATGGTTTCAGGGCTCCTCCATAGACAGCGCTTGAGTGCTTTCTATAGCTTTTCGGGGCAAAAAATAAAAACACTTTTTTTGTTTATACTTTTTTTACAGCGATTATTTCGCTTAAATGGGGTCAAAACTAGCGGTTGCTATGTATAGCGGAAATAAAAATCCCTGGTTCCCATGCATGCAAAAGCAAACTTGCACACACACACACACACACACACACACACACACACACACACACACGCACGCACACACAAATAAACAAACAGACAAGCAAATGAACAAAACTAACACAAATTTACATGCGCATGTGTACACACATAAATATGCTCATGTACAGACACACATATACTCACATACTCCCGCAAACATAAACATAAATACATAAACACATAAATACATAAACACATCTGTACAAACATACACACACAAATATACGTACGCACACACATACACACGCACATGCGCACACACGTACACACATGCAGATACACACGCATGTACACAGATGCACAACACACGTATACACGAACACACACACATGTAAAAGCTCGAGGCCCAACAGTACACCATGTGCCTGTACCTTGTTTATGCACCCGCTGATGCTTCTGCAACTGGCTCATGCACCTTTTCTATGCGCCCGCTCATGCAAAACCATTAAGCTAGAAAAAACCACTTTCAGATTTAAAAAAACTACTGCTGCATGCACCCGGTCTTGGCTTCTTTTTAATTTAAAGCCCTATTTACAAATATTCAAACTGTATTCACCTTTTTCACTTAATTAACCTCATTCACCCTTTTCAATTCATTGACTTGCAGGCAGGTCTCAGCATTGTGGACTTTGTCAACGTTGGTATTGAGTGCACTCTTAGGCAGCTCCTGGAGCATGGCTACTTTCATGCTGATCCACACCCTGGTAAGCCTCTCTTGCTAATGTAGATTTAGATATAGAATGTAGCTGTTCTCCTCCTGTTGGTGTTATATTCAGGTGCAGATGAGGTGCAGATGAATATGCACCTGTTTTTTTGCTATTACATTTAATTTGGTATTGAGTGCACTTTCAGGCAGCTCCTGGAGCATGGCTACTTCCATGCTGATCCACACCCTGGTAAGCCTCTGCTGCTCCTGCTCCTGTTCAGTTGTTAAATTGCATTAGTATTGAGTGCACTCAGGCAGCTTCTGGAGCATGGCTACTTTCATTCTGATCCACACCCTGGTAAGCCTCTGCTGCTCCTGCTCCTTCTACTATAGATGTAGAATATGGCTTTGCTCCTCGTGTTGGCGTTGTATTCAGATGCACATGATTTTTTAGTTATTGCATTGCATTTAGCAATGAGTGCACTCTCAGGCAGCTTCTGGAGCATGGCTACTTCCATGCTGATCCACACCCTGGTAAGCCTCTCTTGCTCCTGCTCCTGCTCCTGCTCCTGCTACTATGGAATGTCTCCTCTTGTTGGCATTGTATGTGTAGGGAACGGCAAGGTTATGTTATCATATGATGCTGGGAGTCTGACCAGGCTAAAGTTACCATTTATTTACAATATCATATGATGCAGTTTGTATGATATCATAAGATATCGTACTCGCCTTAGGTCGACATCATATGATATGCTGGTTCCTCCACATATGGGTCCTATTGTACATTGTGAATGTTAAGCTGCTGCTGCTGCTTCTGCTGCTGCTACTGATAATGATGATGGTAGTTGCATACTTCATGGTCCTGTTGTACATTGTGAATGTTAAGCTGCTGCTGCTGCTGCTGCTACTGATAATGATGATGGTAGTTGCATACTTCCTGGTCCTGTTGTACATTGTGAATGTCAAGCTGCTGCTGCTGCTACTGATAATGATGATGGTAGTTGCATACTTCCTGGTCCTGTTGTACATAGTGAATGTTAAGCTGCTGCTGCTGCTGCTGCTACTGATAATGATGATGGTAGTTGCATACTTCCTGGTCCTGTTGTACACTGTGAATGTCAAGCTGCTGCTGCTGCTTCTGCTGCTGCTGCTGCTGCTACTACTGGTAATGATGATGGTAGTTGCATACTTCCTGGTGTACTACTGCACTCAAAATGGACTTGGCCAGCCTAAAAGATCATCAGCACTACGACCACCACAGTCACCTACTAATCTATGAATGAGTTATTATCCATTAATGAATGATGATTAATACATTAATTAGTATTCATTCATTATTCACCACTCACTCACTCATGTCTTGTCGGGCAACTAAGTCTGGCAACCAAGATCAACGATACCCCGACCACCACAGTCACCCACTAATCTATGAATGAGTTATGATAAATTTATTAATTAGTATTCATTAATTATTCACTATCACAGTTTTTTTGTCAGGTAACCTGCTGGCACCAACATCATCAACACAAAGACCACCACAGTCACTCTAATCTATTAATGCATCATTATTCTTTCATGATTAATTAATTAATTATTATTCATTAATTATTCACCACTCACTCACTAATTTCTTGTCAGGTAACCTGCTGGCAACCAAGTCTGGGGACCTGGTGTACCTTGACTTCGGCATGATGAGTGAGGCTCCAGAATACGCGAGGTGAGCTTCAACCTGTTGCGCGCACTTTACTGCGAAGGTTTTTACACTGTAAATGAGTTGTTGCACGCACTTGACTGCAAAGGTTTTTTCACTGTGAATGTGTTGTTGCACGCACTTCACTGTGGATGCTTTTGGGGTGGAGCCCCCTCTTCAAGGGGGTGGGAGCCCCCAGGGTTATCCTTTTGTCCATTTGTGTGACCGACCAACTAACCAAAAAGTTAAAGCCTGACACGTCAGCCACCTGTCAGAACTAACTGGCTTCGGTCAGCTCCATCGTTACCACCTGTCGTTCTGTTGCCAACACACTTTCCCAATTTTCCGCATCGCTTGCGACGCTGCATAGGACTTGTTTCACTGTTAATGTGTTGTTGCGCGCAGTTCACCGTGAATTCTTTTTTCACTGTCGTGTGCATGTGTTGTTGTAGCAGTTCACATTGAATTCTTGTTTCACTGTGAACGTGTTGTCGCACGCAGTTCACTGTCAATTATTTTTTTACTGTGTACGTGTTGTTGCACGCAGTTCCCTTTTAAATCTTTTTTTCACTGTGAACGTGTTATTGCTTAGACTACAGCACTTAGGCGGGTGCTATGCAGAATGTTTGGATCTGCCATCATCCGGCACGCCCATAACACAGCCTTAACCCAGCCAACCTCATCCGTAGGCAAATGCTTCACAGTTATCTGTCAATTCTTTTATCACTGTGAATATGTTGTTGCACGAAGTTCACTGTGAATGTTTTTTCCACTGTGAATTTGATGTTGCACGCATGTCACTGTCAATTATTTTTTCACTGTGAATGTGTTGTTGCACGCAGTTCACTTTAATCCTTTTTACTGTGAATGTGTTGTTACACGCAGTTCACTGTCAATTCTTTTGTCACTGCGAATTTGTTGTTGCACGCAGTTCACTGTGAATATGTTGTTGCAAGCAGTTCACTGTCAATTCTTTTGTCACTGCGAATTTGTTGTTGCACGCAGTTCACTGTGAATATGTTGTTGCAAGCAGTTCACTGTCAATTCTTTTGTCACTGCGAATTTGTTGTTGCACGCAGTTCACTGTGAATATGTTGTTGCAAGCAGTTCACTGTCAATTCTTTTTTCCCTGTTAATGTGTTGTTGCACGCAGTTCACTTTGAATGCTTTTGTCAATAGAAAATGGGGGAGAGAAAGAGAGTGAGTGAAACACAATAAGATAAGTTGAGTGAGTGGGACAGGGTGAGAGTCCCGAGAGAGTGGGACAGGGTTGAGGTTCTCCACTAGAGGTATCATGATCAGAGACAGATACAATTAAACAGGGCTAGTGAAACAGAGCTAGTGAAAGAGGGTTGGGGGAACAGGATAAGAGAGACTGGGTGAGACACAGGGTGAATTAAACAGAGCTAGTGAAAGAGGGTTGGAGAAACATGTTGAAGGAAACAGGATAAGAGAGACTGGGTGAGACACAGGGTGAATTAAACAGAGCTAGTGAAAGAGGGTTGGGGAAACGTGTTGAAGGAAACAGGATAAGAGAGACTGGGTGAGACACAGGGTGAATTAAACATGACTAGTGAAACCGCGGTGAAGGAAACAGGATACGAGGGACCGGGTGACCAACCAACCCAACAACCAACCAACCAATTGCTCCTTGTGTACGCCATCATCGCACTCGTGGTGCATCTTGTGAACCAACCCACCCACCAACCAACCCACCAACCAAATGCTCCTCAGGTACGCCATCATCGCACACGTGGTGCATCTTGTTAACCGTGACTATGATGCAATGTGCAAGGACTACTACACTCTGCAGGTCAGTGTTGTTTCAGGTGGTCAGATGAGTGTGTGGGGTGTGTGTGTGTAGGGGGGGGGGGGGGGGGGGGGGGGGGGGGGGGGGGGGGGGTAAGTATGGATGTCCAAGGACTACAACACTCTGAAGGTCAGTGTTGTGTTGGGTACACTCTGTCATCCCTTGACCCTCACTCACGCACTCACTCACACACGCACGCACCCTCACACACTCACTTCCCCCCTAGACCCTCCCTCCCTCTCCCTCCAGTTCATGGACATGTCAGTGGACATGATCAGATCGCCCCCAAGTAATGTATCACTGGCCTGCAGAGTGCAGTTGTTCTTCGACATCCATACGTACACTCACCCCCCCCCCCCCCACCCCCCCCCACCCCACACACACACACCCAACCCCGCACCCAACCCCACACCCACACACCCCTGCCCCCCCTCAGTTTATGGACAGATCAGATTGAATGGACACCTCCCATATCGCTCCGCATTCAATAATACTGGCCTTCAGAGTCTAATTGTCTTAAGAAACCCATACGTTCACTCAACCCCCCTACCCACACCCACACCCACGCACCCCTGCCCACCCACCTCAGTTCATGGGCATTGGACAGTGGACTTCTCCCCCAATGCCCTCCGTAAGATAACACCGGCCTGCAGAGTGCAGTTGTCCTCTGACAGCCATACGAACACTCCCCCCACCCACACCCACACCGCACACACCCACACACCCTTGCCCCCCCCTCAGATCATGGACATGATCAGATCGCCCCCGCGTAAAATAACACTGGCCTGCGAAGTGCAGTTGTCCTTCAACATTCATACGTACACTCACCCCCCCCACCCACCCACCCACACCCACACCACCCTGCCCCCCCTCAGTTCATGGACAGGTCGGTGGACACCTCCCCCATCGCCCCCGCTTTAGCTGGCTTCTTCGACGACGTGCTGGATTCCTCAGTTTCCCAGCTCAACTTCAAGGCCATTGTGGATGGCCTGGGTGGGATCCTGTTCCAATACCCCTTCCGAGTACCCGCCTACTATGCACTTATCCTGCGCTCCCTTACTGTGCTGGAGGGCCTAGCTCTGTCCGCTGACAGCGAGTGAGTACCGCGTTGCTGTAGTGCTGTTGTCCTGTAGTGCTTTGTTGTCATCCTGCGCTCCCTCACCGTCCTGGAGAGCCTAGCCCTGTCACTGTGCTGGAGGGCCTAGCCCTGTCTGCTGACAGTGAGTAAGTACCGCATTGCTGTACTGCTGTAGTGCTGTTGTTCTTTGTTGTCATCCTGCGCTCCCTCACTGTGTTGGAGGGGCTAACCCTGTCTTCTGACAGGGAGTAAGAGCCAAATTGGTGTACTGCTGTAGTGCTTTGTTGTCATCCTGTTGGTGGTGGTGATGCAACCTGGTGCATCACCACCACCACCACCACAGCACAACACTCTCAACCTGTAAACACACCTGAATCACAGCTATAATCTTCTTGCTAAAGCTTACCCGTACATGGCCAAGCACCACCTCCACCACAACAACACCACTCACACTACTCACAACTCTCACAACACTGGCAACCTGTAACCACAGCCGAATCGCAGGAACAAGCTCCTTGCTAAAGCTTATACCTGTGATTCTGTTGTGGTTACGCAACCTTAAGCACCACTACCACCACCACAACAACACTCACAACACTCTCACTCACAACCTTATGCATCACCACCACCACCACCTCCACCACAACACTCAGCTTGTAACCACACCTGAATCACAGGTACAAGCTCCTGGCCAAAGCTTACCCATCCATGGCCTACCACCACCACCACCACAACGCTCTCACTCTCAACCTGATTCACCACCACCACCACCAACAACAACAACACTCTCAGCCTGTAACCACCCCTGGATCACAGGTACAAGCTCCTGGCCAAAGCTTACCCGTACATGGCCAAGAGACTCCTCACCGACAACTCTCCAGAGCTGAGGGCTTCCCTAGAGGACCTGGTTATCGAGGTGAGCTAAGCATTAATGGCCAGTTTTTGTTTGTGACCGGTCGCCAAATTGGCGACCCAGGTGCGACCGCCGTGCGACCCTCAGGTGTGGGTGGGTGAGCTCCGTGCGACCCTCAGGTGTGGGTGGGCGACCACCGTGCGACCCTCAGGTGTGGGTGGGTGAGCTCTGTGCGACCCTCAGGTGTGGGTGGGCGACCACCGTGCGACCCTCAGGTGTGGGTGGGTGAGCTCCGTGCGACCCTCAGGTGTGGGTGGGCGACCACCGTGCGACCCTCAGGTGTTGGTGGGTGAGCTCTGTGCGACCCTCAGGTGTGGGTGGGTGACCACCGTGCGACCCTCAGGTGTGGGTGGGTGAGCTCCGTGCGACCCTCAGGTGTGGGTGGGTGAGCTCCGTGCGACCCTCAGGTGTGGGTGGGCGACCACCATGCGACCCTCAGGTGTGGGTGGGTGAGCTCCGTGCGACCCTCAGGTGTGGGTGGGCGACCACCGTGCGACCCTCAGGTGTGGGTGGGCGACCACCGTGCGACCCTCAGGTGTGGGTGGGCGACCACCGTGCGACCCTCAGGTGTGGGTGGGTGAGCTCCGTGCGACCCTCGGGTGTGGGTGGGCGACCACCGTGCGACCCTCAGGTGTGGGTCGGCGACCACCGTGCGACCCTCAGGTGTGGGTGGGCGACCACCGTGCGACCCTCAGGTGTGGGTGGGTGAGCTCCGTGCGACCCTCAGGTGTGGGTGGGCGACCACCGTGTGACCCTTTGGTGTGGGTGGGTGAGCTCAGCATTCATGGTGCCGTTATAATTGCTCTTACAAATATAATTTAAATTATAATTCTACATTCGATGACGCTATTATCAACGTGAAATTGTACGTAGGATACGGTAATGATAACGCCTGGAGGGGCATGGTGTTAAGGAAACCCGTCGTACGCGGGTAGAGAGCGGTCTTCTACCTCAACTTGACAAGCTACCATCGCGGTTGACAACGACCTGCAACGCTAAGAGCGACCGAGGGGGAATCGAACCCCCAAATCTTGATCCTCAAGCGATTTGATCTACTCTAGACCAATGTTCATCACTGAAAGGGGCTATGAAGGATAATACAAGTTGTAAATGTGTTGTATAATTTGTATTTGTCCAAAAGAGTGGTCAAGAACAGATGACTTCCATTGACAAAATTGGCCAGCGCTTAAGCGCACTTGAAAACAAAAAAACTGCGCTTTGAAGTGCAAAAGGCCCAAAATTGCTTGCTGCGTCCATAGGGGGTTAAAAAAACTGCGCGAAACGCGCAGTGGGGCTCAAAAAGGCAGCGCGCAAAAGCGCGCGCTTTGAAGTACCCTGGTCAGGAACAGATGACTTCCCGGTGTTCAAAATAGTGGTCAAGAACAGATGACATGTGTTTGTTGGGCTTGGTGCTATTGCTCTCTGTTTTTCGTCTGGTCTCGCCCTTTACATCTTGGGGTGCCTATGGTTGCTCTTCTCTGCACCCATGTCCTTTCCTGCTCGATGGTTGTGCTGGGTTGACTTGCGCTTTTTCTGTTAGGGGCATTTTCGCTGCATATTAAGGTGCTCATAGCGCGTGCCCTTGATTAGTCTTTAGCTCTTTTGGCTCAGCCTTCTTGTCTTATGTGTGTTGGGCTTGGTGCTCTGGATTGCCTACCTCGGCATCCCTCCCCTTCATGCTCTCCTTTACGCTCTTCTTTCCGCCTCTAGTTTGTTTCATTTTTTTGACTTGATCTAGTTTGTTTATAGGTTTGAGGGAGTGCCTTAAAAATCCTCGTGCTTCCGTGTTACAAAATTGGATGGTTGGCAGGCTGTGCTGCTGTCCTGTCTCGGCAGTGATTTGCTGAGTTTATGTATCGAACCCTCTCTCTCTCTCCGGCGTAATCTAATCTATCTAGTATTATTTATCCCCTAAAATCCTGAGTACACTCAAATCTACCCACACACATTTATCCACTTATATAGCCACTCAAATATATGGTCACACATCTATCCACACACATCTATCTATACACATCCATCCACTCTAATAGCCACTCAAAAATATCCCCTCACATCAAACAACCACTCAAATATATCCCCTCCCCCAATAAGCCACTGAATCTATCCCCTCCGTCAAATAGCCATTCAAATCTATCCCCTTGTAAATGCTGAGCACAGGACGGCAAGATACGGTGGAACAGAGTTGAGAACTTGATGCGTGAGGGTTCTCGTTCTCAAGACTATGACCCCGCTGAGCTGTGGCTGCTGGCGGACTGGCTCATGACGCCCAACGCAAGTAGCGTGAGGAACATGGTGGTGAAGGAAATGACGCGCATGGTAGACGCGTACGCCGCCGACACCATGAGGAAGCAGATAGAGCGCAGCATTGGCAGTCGCACCATAGCCGAGCGCTTGGTCCCTGTCCAGCCAATGGAGCAGGACTCTCTCCACAGGTAAGGTTTCGACTTTTGGAATTATTAAAACAAAAAACGCAACCTAAGCCACCGCAACCACCTCAACCTTAATCGCCGAAACCCTTAACCACCTTACCCCTTAACCACCTTAACCCTAAACCACCTTAACCCTTAACCACCTAAACCCAAGAAAAACCTGCTGCCGAGTGTTGGTCTCTGTCCAGCCAATGGAGCAAGACTCTCTCCACAGGTAAGGTTTCCACTATTATAATAATTTTAAAACCACCCCAACCTAAACCACCTCAACCTTAATCGCCTAAACCCTTAACCACCTAAACCCTTGACCACATTAACCCTTGAGCACCTAAACCTAATAATAGTGCTGGTCCCTGTGCAGCCAATGGAGCAAGACTCTCTCCACAGGTAGGGGGGAACTGGTCAGCACCAAGGTGGTCAGCTCTTAGCTGGTTAGCACTTCTTTTCCTAAACATCCTCAACCTGAACCACCTGAACCTAAACAACTAACCCCCCCCCCCCCCCCCCCCCCCCCCCCCCCCCCCTCCCAAAAAAAAACCTGCTGCCGAGCCCTTGGTTCCTGTGCAGCCTAGGTAGCAAGACTCTCTCCACTAGTAGGTCGGGGCTGGTCAGCATCTAGGCTTCACGCAGTCAAGAGGGGGTTAAGGGGAGTTCTGAACATTGGGAAGCATTTCAAATAATCCCCCTGAGCCACCTAAACCTCGACCACCCAAGCCCAAGTGCTAACCAGCTACCCCCTACTACTATACCCACAGGGCTGGCCTTTTTATGAATGCGGCATCCTCTCGGATGGGTGACCACCTAAACCTAAACCCTAAGCCACCTAACCCTGAACCACCTAAGCCCAAGTGCTGACCAGCTACCCCCTACTACTCTATCCACAGGGCTGGGCTCTTTATGAATGCGGCATCCTCTCGGATGGGTGACGGAAAAGGAAGCGACGAGCCGTATGAGATCCCCTTCATGGAGGGAACAGGGCCCATGGGAGTGCCATCCCCTAACGACATCCAGGCTGTGATTCGAAACTTCAGACAGGCAACCAGTGAGGTGAGCGCTTTTATGTCAATTTGTGTTTTTACTTGAAAAGAAAAGAAATGATTGCGGATGCGTGACGGCAAGGGAAGGGACGTGCAAGGGAAGGGACGAGATATATGGGATCCCCTTCCTGGATAGAATGGGAGTGCCGACCCCTAACGACATCCAGGCTGTGATTCGGACCTTCAGTCTGACAACCAGTGAGGTGAGCGCTTTATATGTAAGCCCATGAACAACATCACAAACCACCTAGTTCAGCACTTTACTGCCAGCTCATCTTACTTACTGCCAGCTCATCAACAACATCAGCAACCAGCTAGTGCAGCGCCCACCGCAACACCCAAAATCAAACCAAACACCACCACAACTGTCACCAACACCACGATCACCAACAAGAACACCTACACCCCCATCACCACCACCACCACCATGACCACGAACAATAACAACAACAACATTACCCCCCCCCCCCCCCCCCCGCAGATGTCCCCCCGCATGCAACACATTATGCAACAGCCGGGCTCCAATGAGCTCATCAACAACATAACCAACCAGCTAGTGCAGCGCTTCACTGCCCGCGTCATCAAGTTTGCCTTTGGCATTCAAATGCAAGTGGCCGCTGGGATGCCCTCTCCAGCGATGAAAGGAGCAGAAGAGAACTAGAGTGGCCGCGCTGTCTGGCTGGGCTCTAGTGACGCGGCTTCATGGCCTTTGGCATGGCTTCATGGCCTCTGGCATTCAGATGCAAGTTGTCTTCGGGATGCCCTCTCCAGCTATCAAAGGAGAAGATGAGAAGTAGAGTGGCCACGCTGTCTGGCTGGGCTCTAGTGACGTGACTCGATGGCTTTTGGCGATTAGATGTAATGGCTGCTGGGATGCTCTCTCCAGATATGAAAGGAGAAGATGAGAAGTAGAGTGACTGCCCTGTCTGACTGGGTTCTAGTGGCATGGCATCAAGTTCGCCTTCCGCATTCTCATGCAACTCTTCCTTGTGTGTGTGATATATTCACATGTGTAAGCTTGTATTTAAGTATATTTATTTGTGGATATATCATATATAAAGGAGTGGGATTCATGGGCAGCCTTTGGAGTGCCCAGCCTTGGAGTGCCCAAATCAGCAATGAAGATGGTTGCTAAAGAGTAGAAAGCACGAGACTAGAAAATCAAAATCCACGTTTCCAGCGTAACAGACCCTCAAAACATTCTGTTGGAGACGTGAAACGTAACATTTTGAACATATTTGGAACCCATGGGTTACGGGCTGGTGTGAGAGCAATCCTTAACTTGGTTTCTTTGTGAATTAGTTGGAGAGTTATGAGTGACTAGAGCAGGTCTTATCTTTTCGGATTCTCTGAGCAGCTTCTAGGCAGCTCTGTGAGTCATCAACTCCACTACATTCCCATACCTCAATATTTTTCAGCCGTTCTGGACAGCTGATTGTATCAGCTTCTAGGTGCACTGGGTTGCATTAGCTTGGGCTGAATAGCCAGTCAGGTGTGCTGCCTAGTAGCTGTTGTTTGTAGCTGAAACGAAAAGCTATGGACTAGAGCAACGTTTGAAGAAAGAGATTGCAGTTTTCCTTAGTACACACGACACGGCTCGTGCACACATTTGACAATGAATGGATACGTTATTTTTCAGCCAACTCTGGGCTGCTCACTAGGGTTGTTCAGGACGTTGCATACGCAACGCTAAAGGGTCTGTTGCGTGGCAGGACATAACATGGGGAGGGTCCATTGAGAAGAAGGAAAGGTCCGTTGCGTCACAAAACGCAGGCTATACAATTGGTTGTGTCTCAGGCAGCAGAGCTGGGGGTCCTCCTGAAGTACCCTGCTGCTCACCGCCTTCCAATTGCCCCACCCCCCCACCCCCCCACCCCTCTCGCGCGATACCCACTGAGACCAGGGAGCACACTCAGGGACTCATGCACACAGCCGTTTTTTATTACGCATTGGTTTGATGACATGGTGACATGGTGTACCTCCGATTTGTCAGGGATCAGACCTTGTAGTGCTTGTTAATGGCCCACCCGGTTAACACAGAACAATTTTTGATAATTTGAGGATGGGCAAGGCCCCCTAGCCTAATTAGTTACCCCCTGGACTGTAACATACATAATTCGAGTGTACCGCCTTGTACTGCCACCCTCTTATGAGGGGGCACCGTTGGTGTTGGGTACCTTGGGTACCAACCAGTACATCTTACCGGTTTGCTGTGCTGTCCTCGTCAGTTTCCCTTGCTTGGTGCGAGTTTCCGCCTTGCAGCTCCTTTATCTACCGCCCTTCAACAGCTCCTGCTTCTAACTCGCGATTGTCGCCTGTAGGCCCCATCAGGATCAGCCGTTCATTGGCCTGGCGCCCACTTGACCCAGCCAGAGCTTGTGGTTTCTAGCGTAGCTTTCCTTTTCCGCTACAAGCAGCAGCTTCTATCTAGTCAAATTGCTTCATACAATGCATGCACGTGTTCATCGCTTCTTCAGCTGCAGCCTCACCAACCGTTCCATGGATATGGGCCCTCGTCTTGAGGCAGGCGGAACAGCCCCAAGAAATACACAAATGCTAATAGATCACATGCAGCACACATTCAATATTAATCCAATGCATCGTAATTTTTGTGAAGTCATGTATGGAGCTTTCACCCCAGGAGGTGGGTCCCTCGACACAAACCAACGGCACCGAAAATTTAGTTCGAATGGCGTCGCCACTCCTACAAAAGAGTAGCGCTTTTGTGTATTATAGAATAGGCCAGTGTTGGATGATGATGATTACGATACTTTCCCTGGTGCCCTTCTGCACTTCAAATGTGTCCGTGGGTTGACTAAGTCAAGGGGGAATTATGAACATCGTGAACAAAACAAGAAAAAGAGGAATACGTGGATATGTAATTTTGTACGGGATACTTTTTAATGGTATATGCGGGATATATTATTTGTTTTTTATCTAATAAAAAAATGAATGAAACACATTTAAAACGTAACTTACCGTCACGTGAGGGTATTCTTCTGTAGAGACTGTCTCCACGCAAGAAAAGCATGACTCCGAGTATCTGTGATCACTGCCGACCTGTGAGTCAGCCATGCAATAATCGCCGCAGGCCCAGTTCTGTTCATCGCTGGAGCGTGAGAATATGAAGGTATAGTTGTATTGAGTTTAAATTAAATAAGATATATACATTGGCATATTTATATTTTTACGGGAAGTAAATTTTATTTTAAATGGCATGGTCTTGCAGCCTTTAAGCTGCGCACCGTCTGCAGGCAGGGTACACGTTGGGAGTGCACAACTTAGTTTTTTATTTGTGCGACCCGTCGCCAAATCGGCGACCCAGGTGCGACCACCGTGCGACCCTCAGGTGTGCGAGTTTAGGGCGAAATCGGCCCTTGGTCGCCACAAATGCGACCGCGAGTAAGGGTTTTGTGCCCTGGGTCGCACCTGGGTCGCACTGTCCCAGCCCAGCCCAGCTAGCTAGCTAGCTAGCTCTAAGCGACTAAGCCAGCTCTTGTCAGAACCGAAAAAACTGAAAGTGACCCCTGAGGCCAACTGCCCAAGCCAGAAAGTACAGTAGTGCAGCCCGTGGAGTTACTCCCGCGTTCCAACTTCCCCCCTTCCACCAGGGGTGAGGGGTGGGCACCGTTCCTGTCAAGCTTAGTTTGTTGATTTGTTGATTATTGCGCAGGCGGTATCTACATAGCGCAGTCGCGGCAATGACAAGTTTGTCGCTCGTCTTCAATCCAGTCGCGACTACTCCTTTGAAACCCGTTAGAAGGGCCATGGGAGTCTATTCGCACCACCCAACCCTCTCCCAACGTCCTACCAAAGCACCGCCACCATCTCTAGTCGTCGAATTCATGGGAGAAGTCGGACCTCGGGCGCGCCCCCCTCCCCCTCAACCCCTGCCTTAGGGAAATTGCTTGGAGTGAGGTCTAGGCCCCGGGTCTAGGCCACGCCAGCAGAGGTTGCACCATCATCCATGTGCAAAATGCATGTTTTCTGAGCCCCCCCCCAAAAAAAATCCCGGGGGACTACGCCCCCCGGACCCCCTTAAAAGTAGCGGCGCTTCACGCCGAGCGCTTCGCGCTCTACAGACGGTGCTACCGCACCGTTTCAAATTGAGGCTATGGTCGCCATTTGTGGCTACCAAAAAGACCTCAAGATTTCTGAAAAAAAAGACACTGCACAACTATAGCATCATTACAGATTCATCTCATCTCATATTGCAATTCCTCTGCATGTAGAACATTATGGGGGGAAACAAAGCAAAGCGTATAATGTGTATGACTGTATGTGTGTGTCATTATTGTTTGGTGTTTGATCCCCTGTCGTTTGATCATTTAAATGTATGTGTAATTGTGTCTGTGACACTCCAGGGGGTGTTCAACTCTTGCTGAAGGGACTTTATTTCCCAACCTCGAAGGCTCAAATATTCATGATCATTTAAACTATACATGGAATGTCAAGGTACTTCCATTGCCCAAATTGGCCAGCGCTGTAGCGCACTTGACAACAAAAAACGGCGCTTTTTAGTGCAAAAAGCGCACAAATTGCTTGCTGCGCCCACAGAGGGGTGCAAAAAACTGCGCGAAACGCGCAAGTGGGGCTCTAAAAGGCAGCGCGCAAAAGCGCGCGCTTGGAAGTACCGGTACCCTGTGGCATGTCTATGTCACTGAAATATTAAAACAATGTGAGACTATGAGGAGAGGCTGGACTGAGAAGCACTTATACGCTGATGCTGATGCTGATTACATTTTTCCTGGTGCCCAACTCCAAATGTGCCCAGAGATGATGGGATACCCTGATGGTGGTGCTTCACGGAGTCAAGGGGGACTTCTGAACATAGAGAAGCACTTCAAATAATTTTACAGTTACAGCTAATATTTAACCATATACCTTAATATCATTGGTGGTTGGCCCCAGTGCAAGCAAATGGGCTGCCCCCTCAACCTCACGCCTCGCAATAAGGCGCCTTGACTGAGACTCGCAGATTTTACACCTCCCTTAGGCAGTACTGTTGCTTGAGCCGCAGCTGCTCCAGGGCTCATTCGTGGAGAGCACGGCCCTGCCGGAGTCACGGCTCGTCACAGAAATGGCTACACAGGACACAGGGATATTCCGCAGCTCATGAGAAGCGCGAGGGAGGTCAAGGCCCACTCCGCGTGGGCCCGATCCCGCGTCATGGAAACGTGTACGGGGATTGATCAAAGGGGGAGGCGGAGGGTCGAGAGGAAAACTTTCACCTTGGGATATGGCGACCTTCAACGTCGGGGCTTGTTCGAGGGGTGGGGGGAGTGTATGCGAAACAGAGGAGGTCTCTCCACAGTTGTCGATAGATTATGGAATGAATAAGTTGCCTAGGGATCTTCAGACTATGTAAATGAATTTTAGGTCATCCAAGAAGGTTAGCGCCTTTGTCTAGGACCGAGGGGCCCCACGGGCCCGTTGCAGGGGCCCCTGCTGGATGAGACAGCGATGCGTCTACGTCTTGGATGAGACAGCGCCCCCTGGCCCGATGCGTCTCCTTCCCGGAAGTTGCAACTAGGTCTCGGATGAACGAGGAATGGTACTCTGGCGATGCCAAGCTGGCGCATGAAAACTTGGTCTGCCCAAGGTTCGATGCGGACCTGCGGACATATTCGGCTGTCTTGGATCGTCCCAGTGCGATTTTGGCCGTTGACGACAGAGCTCTGTCGGCGCCCATGTCCCCTGCTCAACCGTCCTTGACGTCCAAAATCCAGACGTTCGCTCACCAGCCTAAGCTTCTCCAACGTGTATTACGCAGATGTCCACTCGCCCTCTTACACACCCTCAACGTCTCAAACCAACACGTTCTCTCAACTACTGCTTAATCACCCCGAACGACCACTGTTCAGACGTTCAACTATCCTCGTCATGACCCCCCAACGTCTGAAATCCAAACGGTCGCTCAGATCGCCGATACCATTCCAATCGTTGATTGAGACACTTATTTTGCCCCGTTCACACTGGTTCACAGTTAGTTAATTTGGGCCAACGAATCATAAGCCCATCCTAGACAAAGACGCAAATTTCGTTGGATGGGCTTCTATTCATTTAAATAGTCTGGAGATCCCTAGATAATGTAACCAATCGATTTTATATCGACAACTGTGGACTTACCTTCTCTGTTTCGCATACGCTCCCCCACCCCTCGAACAAGGTCGCCTTACCCCAAGGTGAAGGTTTTCCTCTCGGCCCTCCGCCCCCCCCCCCCCCCCCCCCCCCCTGCGACGTTCACGTTTCCATGACGCGGAATCGGGCCCACGCGCAGTGGGCCTTGGCTTCCTTGGCGCTTCTCATGAGCTGCGGAATATCTCTCGTGTCCGGCGTAGCCATTTCTGTGGCGAGCCGTGACTCCGGCAGGGCCGTGCTCTCCACGAATGAGCCCTGGAGCAGCTGCGGCTCAAGCGACAGTCCTGACTACGGGAGGTGCAAGACCTGCGAGTCTCAATCAAGGCCCAATGGCAAGGCAGGTAAATATTAAATCAATACAATAAATAGTACACCTTATCACAACGCGTAAGGTTGAGGGGGGCAGCCCCTTCACTTGCACTGGGGCAAACAACAAAAAATCAAATACCATGCTTAAATATTAGCTGTTAATTTATATGCTATTTATGTTAATTTGATTTATATGCTATTTATATTAATTTAATTAATATGCTATTTATGTTAATTTGCATGCTTAAATATTAGCTGTTAATTTGAAGTGCTTCTGAATGCTTAGAAGTCCCCCTTGACTCCGTCTAGCCGCGGGCACATTTGGAGTAGGGCACCAGGAAAATGTAATCAGCATCAGCGTATTAGTGTGGATTGCTTCTCAATCCAGCCTCTCCTCACAGTCTCGAATCTCTTTGTCATAGGCAGGCCATAGATGATTATAATTATCATGAATATGCGAGCCTTTGTGGTTAGGAAATGAAGTCCCCCAAGCCAGATGTGAACACCCCTGGAGTGTCGCAGACATAATTACACAAACATTAAATGGTCAAACCACAAGCAATACGTACACATACATACAGTCATACACGTTATAGTATTTGCCTTTTACCCCCATAATGTACGAAGTGCATGGGAATTGCGATATTAGATGAGATGAATCTGTAATGATGATATAGTATTGCACTCCCTACGATCACCCTGCCTGTAGACGGTGCGCATCCTGAAGTCTGCAAGACCCTGCCATTTAAAACACAATATAGTTCTCATACGAATACCAAAATTAAAATGTATTATTAAAAGTAAAATTAATTTGAAGGTAAATTTACACTCCCACACTCCCGCGATGAACAGAACTGGGCCTGCGGCGACTACTGCATGGCTGACTCACTGGTCGGCAGTAATCACAGATACTCGGAGTCATGCTTTTCTTGCGTGGAGAAAGTCTCTACAGTAGAATACCCTCACGGTGAGTAATGTTCTAATTGTTGTATTTATGTTTTATGAAATTTAAAAAACAATCATATCTCGGATTAAATTATCCCATGTAACATTATATGTTCTCTCATTTCCCATTTTCTTGTTTTGTTCACGATGTTCATGAGTCCCCCTTGGCTCTGTCAAGCCACGTGCACATTTGAATTCCGGTAGGGCACCAGGAAATATGTCATCATCATCATCATCATCATCATCATCATCATCATCATCATCATCATCATCATCATCATCCACTAACCACGGCCTGTCCGAGTACCAGTGTTTTAAAGGATTTGGGCCTAAACTAAAATAATCGGTATGTGCGATTCCTAGGTCTGGAGTTTGAGGAGATGGACACATTAATAATCGGTCTGCGCGATTTTGCGTTCTTTCTGGGTCGAGCAATACATAAAATAATCTCTCACCTACATAAAGGGTTTGAGCCATTAGGGTTTACAAATCCGCCTGGTTAAGGGGGACTTGTAATTATTGAATGGACTGGTCCTCCAATATGTCGATAGCCAATGGGCTGTATCGAATAAGGGTTGCAGCAGTTCGCACACACGAATTAAATACCTAACATGAATTAAATAAAATACCCAAACTGCATAAATTAAATGCGCCTAAGTGTGCCTACTCTTTTTTAGGAGTGGCAAACTGGCAACGCCATTGGAACTGAATCCTCGGTGTCGCTAGTTTGTGTCCAGAGACCCACCTCTTGGGGTGAAATTCCTTTCACAAGTTTTTTTAAATGACAAAGAATTCAATGTATATTGAATGTTTGCTGCAGGTGATCCTTGGGGCTGTTCCGCCTGCCTCAAGACGGGGGCCTATATCAAGGAAACGGTTGGTGAGGCTGCAGCTGAAGAAGCGATGAACACGTGCATGCATTGCGTGAAGCAATTTGACAAATCTCCCGCCGGAATGACGAGCGGCAGCTACCAGCACTATTGCACGGGTTGCGCAGGTAGGGTCTAATGCAAAATTGTGAGATATGGTTCTTGATTGGTACAGGTGCATGCAGACAGATACATATATAAAAGGCAAAACTAAGATTAGCAAAAATCAGCTATCTCACCACATGCAGACATTAAACAACTCCATCTACTCGGTATACATGCAGGCATTCGCGATTTGGAGTGGCAAAGCATATGCTTTGACTGCGTCATGAATTGTCATGATATTGATCAATGCGTTTATCGCGCGGAGAACAAACTGGCAATAGCAGGCTGTGGGAAGGTGCACCCACCTCCCAAAGATGACGAGTGTGATGACGACATCCCACCCCCACCTCCACCTGAGGACGACTGTGACCACAGCCCACCTCCACCACCTCCCCCACCTCCACCTGAGGACGACTGTGACCACAGCCCACCTCCACCTCCACCTGAAGACGACTGTGACAAAAGTCCGCCTGGGCATCCCTCGTCTCCTGGGCATCCCTCACCACCTGGGCATCCCTCATCCCCTGGGCATCCCTCACCACCAGGGCATCCCTCGTCCCCTGGGAATCCCCCCCCACCATCCCACCCAGATTCTCCTATGCACCCCTCTACACCTGGCCATCCCTCACCACCATCCCATCCAGGCCCCCCTCCCCCTCCCCCTCCTCCTCCTCCCTCCCCTCCCCCTCCCCGCCCTCCTCCCCCTCCTCCCTCACCATCCCATCCAGATTCCCCTGGGCATCCCTCCACACCTGGAGATCCCTCACCACCATCCCACCCAGATCCCCCTCCCCCTCCTCCCCCCCCCTCCTCCCCCTCCCCCCCCTCCTCCATCCCTCTACTACCCCTGGGCATCCCTCTACACCTGGGCATCCCTCACCACCATCCTACCCAGATTCCCCTAAACACCCCTATCAACCTAATCATCCCTCACCACCTTCCTATCCAGATCCCCCTCCCCCTCCCCTCCTCCCCCCTCCTCCACATCTACCCCTTGGCATCCCTCTATAACACCTGGAACATCCCTCACCACCATCCCACCCAGAGCCCCATCCCCCTCCCCCTCCTCCCCCCTCCCCCTCCCCCTCCCCCACCCCCCTCCTCCACACCCTCTAAATAACCCCTGGGCATCCCTCAACCCAATCCCACACAAGATCCCCCGCCCCCCGCCCCCTCCTCCCCCTGCCCCCCCCTCCTCCACCCTCTAAATCTGGGCTCCCTCCACAATCCATCCCCCCAGATCCCCCCCGCCCCCGCCCCCTCCTCCCTCCCCTCGCCCCTCCTCCCCTCCTCCACCCTCTAACCCCTGGGCATCCCTCACACCCATCCAACCCCCGATCCCCCTCCCCCGCGGCCCCCTCCTCCTCCCCCTCCCCCCCCTCCTCCACCCCCCTCTACCCCTGTGATCCCTCAACACAAACCTTCCCACCCCGACCCCCTCCCCGCCACCTCCTTCCTGTCATCCTCCCCCTCCTCCTCCACCCTCTAACCCCTGGGCATCCCTCAACACCATCCACCCAGAATCCCCCCCTCCCCCTCCCCCTCCTCCCCCTCACCCCGCCCCCCCCTCCTCCACCCTCTACGCCCTGGGCATCCCTCAACACCATCCCACCCATATCCCCCCTCCCCCGCCCCCTCCTCCCTTCCCCCCTCCCCCCCGCTCCTTCCACCCCATACCCCTGGGCATCCCTCAACACCCATCCCACGAGATCCCCCTCCCCCTCGCCCACTCCTTCCCCCTTCCCCCTCCACCCCCCCTCTTCCCCCCGCTACCCCTGGGCATCCCCTCAACAATCCCTCAACACTCATCCACCCCGATCCCCTCCCCCTCCCCCTCCTCCCCCTCCCCCCTCCCCCCCACCCCCCGCTCCTACCCGCCCTCTACCCCTGGGCATCCCTCACCGCATCCCACCAGATCCCCCTCCCCCGCACCCTCCTCCTCCCCCTCCCCCCCCCCCCCCTCCTCCTCCACCCTCTACCCCTGGGCAGCCCTCACCACCATCCACCCATATCCCCGCCCGCCCCCTCCTCCCCCTCCCCCTCCCCCACCCTCCTCCACCCTCTTAAACCTCCTGGGCATCCCTCAACCCCATCCGCATCCCAGATCCCCCTCCCCTACGCCCCGCCTCCCCCTCCTCCACCCTCTAAACCGGGCATCCCTCAACAACCATCCCACCGAGATCCCCCTCCCCCTCCCCCCTCCTTCCCCCTCTAAACCCCTGGGCAATCCCTCACAACCATCCCACCCATAATCCCCCTCCCCCGCCCCCTCCGTCCCCCTCACCCTCCCCCCCCATCCTCCACCCTCCTACCCCTGGACACCCTCAACACCCATCCCACCCAGATCCCCCTCCCCCTCCCCTCCTCCCTCTTCCCCCTCCCCCCCCTCTTCCACCCCTCTACCCCTGGCTCCCTCAACACCATCCAACATATCCCCCTGCCCCCGCCCCTCCTCCCCCCCCCCTCCCCCCCCCTCTTCCACCCTCTATCCCTGGGCATCCCTCACACCTCCCACCCGAGCCCCCTCCCCCCCGCCCCCGCCTCCCCCTCCCCCTCCCCCCCCTCCTCCCCCCTCTACCCCTGGGCATCCCTCAACACCATCCCACCCATCTCCCATCACCCGATCCCCCTCCCCCAGCCCCCGCCCTCCCCCTCCCCCTCCCCCCCTCCCTCCCCCCCTCTAACCCCTGGGCATCCCTCAACACCATCCCACCAGATCCCCCGCCCCCCGCCCCCCTCCTCCCCCTCCCCCTCCCCCCCCCTCCACCCTCTAACCCTGGGCATCTTCCCTCACACCATCCCACCCGATATCCCCCTCCCCCGCCCCCTCCTCTCCCCCCTCCACCTCTAAACTGGCAAACTCCCTCAAACACCATCCCACCCAGATCCCCCTCCCCCGCCCCCTCCTTCCCCCCTCTACCCCTGGGCATCCCTCAACCCATCCCAACCGAATCCCCCTCCCACGCCCCCTCCTCCCCCCGCCCCCCCGCCTCCCCCTCCCGCCCCCTCCCCCCCCATCCTCCACCCTCTACCACCTGGAAATCCGTCACACCCACCCACCCTATCCCCCTCCCCCGCCCCTCCTCCCTCTTCCCGCCCCCTCCCCCCCCTCTTCCCCACCCTCTCGACGCCTGGGCATCCTCAACACCATCCCAACCTATCCCCCTCCCCCCGCCCCCTCCCCCCCCTCCCCGCCCCCCCCTCCTCCCCCCTCTACCCCTGGGCATTCCTCAACATGCGCATCCCACCCAGATCCCCCTCCAGCCCCGGCCCCCTCCTCCCACCCCCCCTCCCCCCCCTCCTCACCCTCTACCCCTGGGCATCCCCTCAACACAGCCCAACAGATCCCCCTCCCCCGCCCCCTCCTCCCCTCCTCCCCCCTCTAACCCCTGGGCATCCTTCAACACCATCCCACCCAGATCCCCCCTCCCCACCCCTCCCTCCCCCTCCCCCTCCCCCCCCTCCTCCCCCCTCTACCCCTTGGCATCCCTCACACCATCCCACCCAGAATCCCCCCCCGCCCCCGCCCCCTCCTCCCCCTCCCTCTCCTCCCCCCCCTCCTCCACCCTCTAAACCCCCCCCTGGGCAATCCTCACCACCATCCCGCACAGATCCCCCTCCCACCGCCCCCTCCTCCCCCTCCCCTCCCCCCCCTCCTCCCCCCTCTACCCCTTGGCATCCATCCACACCATCCCACCCCTATCCCCCTCCCCCGCCCCCTCCTCCACCCCTCACACCCGCTCCCCACCCCGTCCTCCCCCCTCTAGACCCCTGTTCCTCCCCTCCCCACCATCCCCCAACCCCGACTCCCCCCCCCCCGCCCCTCCTCCCTCCCCCTCCCCCTCCCCCCCCGTAGCCATCCCCCCCTACTACCCCTGGTGCATCACTCCACACCATCGCCACCCCGATCCCCCATCCCCCACCGATACCCGCACGCCCCCTCCCCCTCCTCCCCCTCCCCATCCCACGCCCCCCCCCCCCCGTCCATACCCCCCCCCTTCCCTCGTACCCCTTGCATCCTCAAACACCATCCCACCCCCCGCCTCCCCCTCCCCCATCCCCTCACTCCCCCTCCCCCACCCTCCCCAGCCCCTCTACTACGCGCTGGGCATCCCTCAACACTCCCTCCACCCCTATCCACCACCGATCCCCCTCTGCCCCTGCCCCCTCGAAACCCCCTACGCCCCTCCTCTCCCTCCCTCCCCCCTCTCCCCTTAAACCCCTGGCATCCCTCACCACCATCTCACCCAGATTCACCTAAGCACGCCTTATCACCTGGTAATTCCCTCCACACCGTCCCTATCATATCCCCCCCTCCCGCCCTCCCCCTCCCTCCTCCCCCCCCTCCCCCTCCCCCTCCCCCTCCCCCACCTCCCCCTCCCCCCACCTCCCCCCAGATTCCCCCCAGCCAACCCTTATCACCCTGGTCCTCCCTCACCACCATCCTATCCAGATCCCCCTCCCCCTCACTCCCCCGTCCGACCCCCCCCCCCCCACCTTCCGTCCCCCATCCTCCCTCACCGAACCCCCCCTCCCCCCCCCCCATCGAGCCTTCTCTCCTCCGCCCTCTCCCCTCCCTCCCCCCCCCCCTCACCTGCGCCATCCACCAATCCCTGACCATCCCGTCCCCTCCCCCAGGGCATCCACACACCCTGACATCCCTCCCCCCCAGGGCATCCACACAGAGCCCCCCTTACCATCGGCCCCTCCCCACCATAGCATCCACCACCCCGACCATCCCTCACCCCCAGATGCAACCACACCCCCCTAAATCATACGCCTAGTCAGCCGACCATACCCTCCCCCCAGGGCATCCACATACCCCTGAACCATCCCCCCCCCCCAGGCATCCAACACCCCTAAGCACCATCAGCCTGAACCATCCCTCCCCCCAGTGGCACTCCACACACCCCTGACCATCCTCACTTCCCATGGGCATCACACACCCCTAAGCATCCCTATTCAGCCTGACCATACCCTCCCCCCCAGGGCCATCGCCACACCACCAAGCCCCTACCCCATCCCCCCCCCGAGGCATGCCCCAGATACCCCTGCCATCCCTCACCCCCAGGGCATCCACACGCCCCTAAGCATCCCTATCAGCCTGACCATCCCTCCCCCCAGGGCATCCACACACCCCTGCCATCCCTCACTCCGCCAAGGCAATCCACCACACCCCTAGCATCCCTATCAGCCTGACCATCCCTCCCCCCCCAAGGCATCCACCACACCCCTGACCATCCCTCCCCCCCAGGGTATCCACACAACCCCATAGGACCATCCCCTCCCCCCCAGGGTATCCACACACCCCTGACCATCCCTCACCCCCCAGGGCATCCACACACCCCTGACCATCCCTCACCCCCAGGGCATCCACACACCCCTGACCATCCCTCACCCCCAGGGCATCCACACACCCCTAAGCATCCCTATCAGACTGACCATCCTCCCCCCCCCAGGGCATCCACCATACCCCTGACATCCCCCCCCCCCCCCAGGGCATCCACACACCCCTAAGCATCCCTATCAGCCTGACCATCCCTCCCCCCCAGGGCATCCACACACACCTTACCATCCACCACCTTCACGGCACACACCACCTCCACGACACACACCACCTCCACGACACGCACCACCTCCACGACACGCACCACCCCCACGACACTCACCACCTCCACGACACACACCACCCCCACGACACACACCACCCCCACGACACACACCACCCCCTACAACCACCGACACGCACCCCCCCACGACACGCACCACCTCCACGACACACACCACCCCCACTGCACACACCATTCCCACGACACGCACCACCGTCACGTCACATACCACCTCCACAACACTCACCACCCCCACGACATTCTACTGTGGACAAGCAGGCCCAACCTGATGATTATCCTCCTTGGGGTGATTACCCCCCTTGGGTTGATTATCCTCCTTGGGTTGATTATCCTCCTTATTCCTATCCCCCTGACGGTGATGACCACCCTGACCACCCATAAACAAACCCTCCCAATGCTGGAGGTGACGCCAGCCAGGCTCCCTCCTACTGCGAGTATCCCCCTTACGATTCCTATCCTGCTGACAGTGACTACCCCCCTGACCACCTACACGCACACCCTCCCAATGCTGGAGATGACGCCAGCCAGGCTCCCTCCTACATTGATTATTCTACTTATGATTCCTACCCTCCTTTCGGTGATTACCCCCCTGACCACCAACACGCAAACCCTCCCAATGATAGAGATGACGCCAGCCAGCCTCCCTCCTGCAGCGATTATCCCCCTTATGATTCCTATCCCCGTGACAGTGACTACCCCCCTGAACACCAACACGCACACCCTCCCAATGCTGGAGATGATGCCAGCCAGCCTCCCTCCTACAGCAGTTATCCCCCTTATGATTCCTATCCCCCTGACAGTGACTACCCTCCTGACCACATACACGTACACCCTCCCAATGCTGGAGATGATGCCAGCCAGCCTCCCTCCTACAGCGATTATCCTCCTTATGATTCCTATTCTCCTGATGATCTGTAAGGTAATAGAGAGGCAGTACTGAGTGTTTTTATTTTTAGCTTTGAGGACCAGCTTTGACGTAGCTCCCTGGGCCAGCCATTGCGCAAAGCCCACACATTTCAGCAGTGCTAGAAAAGCGAGTATGCTGGTTTCCAGGTGCACAGGCCCGCTGTGGGTTCGGCTGAATAGCCAGGAAGAGGAACTACCTAGAAGTTGGTGCTCGTAGCTGAAAATAAAACATACTTTGAGTTATACTATTACTACCACTACTAGTAGTTAGGGATCCGAAATATGATATCATATGATATCATGTCATCATATGATATCATATGATGCCGGCGGTCTGACTAGGTAACTTTGGCCTGGGGCATCATATCATATGATACTAAATCATATGATTTTCGTATGATATCATATGATATCATACTCGTCTTCGGTCAACATCATATGATTTGCCGTTCCCTACTAGTAGAAGTTTGACAGGGTTCGCTCGAGGCCTTTCTTATCGGCTTTCTGAGCAGCTTCTAGGCAGCTCCCTGAGCTAGCGACTGTGCTACACCGAAATATGTATGTCAGCAGTCCTGGACAGCTGATTGTATCAGCTTCAAGGAGGACTAGGTTGCATAAGGTTTGGCTGAATATTAAGTCAGCGCAGCTGCCTAGAAGCTGCTGCCGAAGACATGGATCCCGAAGTCGATTTCTGTTACTGTGTTCGGTACGTATCTTGTGTATATTCTTGATGAGGATCACATCAATACATTATTACTGTTGCACGAGCTCAGGGCCATCGTCGGTAAAACGATTGTCTGGGGTTCAGTTCACCAGCTTGGTCTATTTAGCCCCCCCCCCTGATATCATGGTTGGGCAAATTCCTCTAGCCTATTTGGCTACGCCCTGGGCTGTACCAACATACATACACATACGTACACACATACCCCCACCCCCCCCTGATAACAGGGTTGAGCAAGTCCCTTTAGCCTATTAGCTGTACCAACATACATACACATTCGTACATACATACATGTCTAACCGAACATGTGTATCTAATGTAGTCTGTCTCATGATACTGTACATGGAATGCAACGTACATGATCTTTTGATTGTTGGAATAAGCGTTGTCACTGTTGCCTGCTTATTTGATTTCTTCTTTTCTTGCTTGTACCCTTTGCTTCGTATGTGAAGATTGGTTACCAGATTGTTGTGGAGCGGGCATGTCTTAGATCAGCAATGGCCTGATGATTTTATTGTAATCAATGTACTATATAGTACACAATAATATGTAATTTAATGCAATGTAATGCAACGTATGTACACTGTACCACGTGCCTGCACCCCAACCTCCTCGTCACTTTTACAAACAACAAGCAACATGTGCTGCGCTTTATTTTTAAAGGAATGAAAGGAATTAAAAAAAAGGAATTTTACACCAGGCGGTGGGTCTCGCTCAACCAGAAATGCTGAACTTGCCAGACATATTATAGTTGATATTATTGCTGCTTTATAGACACCTCCGTCTTACACGTTTTTACGTTTTTTTGTAGATATTGGATTCATGGAACTGTCTTCTCATCTCATTATTGCTGCATTATGTGATGCCAATGAAATTAGCAGCGCAGCACCCTACTCTCCGTCTCCCTACACTAGTACTAGACTGGAAGGATTATATGGGACGTGGCGGAGCCTTTCCTACTCTGCATTGAATGCAATATGAATGCAATATGAATGCAATTTATGTTTCCATTAATCAAGTGGCAGTGCCTCCAGGGGGAAGGGCACGCTTTTTTTACTAAGCCAAAACATAAAAAGGAGGAATGGAAGAGAAATTTTGGACCCTCCACCCCATCTCCCTGTCCGTCCACTGATAAACAAAACCGCACCCACCCACATGGTTTTGAAACACCCACAATCACAGCCACTTACTGAGTGTGTGTGGTGAGTGTGTGGGGTGTGGGTGGTGGTGGTGGTGGTGATGGTGGGTTACAGGGGATGGTGAATGTTACAGTCCAGGGGAAGGCCAAATACTTGCCCAACCGTGATAGGAAAGGCTTCAAAAGAAAAAGCAAATGAACTGAACCCCAAACAATCGTTTTACCGACGGGAGGCCTGAGGAAGTGCCCCAACGCTGCTACGCAGCCATGAGTGTGCCCTACGATACAGTTTTTTCTTTTCAGCTAAAAGCAGCAGCTTCTAGGCAGTTCCCCTGACCAGCTATTCAGCCGACGCTAATGCAACCTAGTGTGTCTGGAAGCTGACAGATCTGTCAAGCTGTCAAAATCGTGGGGCTCAGCCTAGTAGCTGGCTCAGGGAGCTGCCTAGAAGCGTAGCTAGACAGAAAATCTATCCTAACACCACCTGCACAGCCATGGCAGTGACCCACCATCCCTACACAGCCTTGGGTACACACTATCCTAACACCACCTACACAGCCATGGCAGTGCTCCACCATCCCTACAAAGCCAAGAATTCGCTTTACCGTCCAAGCACAGCCACGAGAGTGCCCGGCCACCACCTACCACTACATAGCCATTGGAGTGCCCTATCGTCACCCACACAACCATAAGAGTGTCCTACCACCTAAACTAAAATAGCCACGGCAAGAAGAGCTCTACCACCACTACCCACATAGCCTTGGGAGTGCCCTAACACCACCCAAACAGCCATGACAGGACCCATAAACCTGCCCAATCGTCACCCACACAACAACAAGAGTGTCCTACCACCACACCGCCACGGCAGGACCCATAAACCAGTCAATCTGCCGTGAGACTGCCCTATCGTCACCCACACAACCGTAAGAGTTTTCTACCACCACAACCCACACAGCCACGGCAAGAAGAGCTCTACCACGACTACACACATGGTCTAGGGAGCAGTGTACTTCCAGGCGCGAGCTTTTGTGCGCTGGCGCGCTACCTTTTTGAGCCCCACTACGCGTTTCGCGCAGTTTTTTGCAACCCCCTGTGGACGCAGCATGCCATTTTTGCGCTTTTTGCACTACAAAGCGCAGTTTTTTTGTTTTCAAGTGCGCTAAAGCGCTGGCCAATTTGGTCAATGGAATACCCTGCTTGGGAGCACACTACCCCCACTCCAACACACACAGCCATAGGAGTTCCCTACTATCACTACCGCAGCCAAGGCAGGTCAGAGCTGCACCACAGCCCATCAGGGTACTAGGTTTTGTCTTTTTGCGTTGCGCTTTTGATGCAACCGCCTCCTTTGGGTTGCGCATTTGACTCAACTTAAAACGGAAATCTGCGCGCTGCGCCCGCAATAGTGCGCGTCATTTAGGACCCTGCAATCCACACATCCATGAGATTGCTGTTTTTTTTCTTTCGCTACGCATACTTGCATAGCATCTTCTAGACAGCTCCCTTTCCCTGTCCTTGAGCCAAACCTGAAGCTAGCTAGTTTGTCTGAAAGCTCATATGCCAGGCATTCAAATGCAGCTGAAAGTTTTGGGCTCGACTCAGTCTTTGGCTAATGGAGCTGGGTGAGAGCTGCTATGCGTAGCCCGAACAAGTTCTATGCAGCCTCGCAAGCAACGTTACAAATTGGCGGAGAGTGTTCGCGACGGAGCGACAGGTGGCAACGGAAGCGAGTTAGTTCCGAGACCATTGGCTGACATGTCAGGCTTCGTCTCGGTCAGATGGTCAGTCATACACACAGACGGACAAATGGGTAACCCTGGGGACTCCCACCGCCTTGAAGAACAGGATCCGCCAAAAAGGAACAGTGCATGAGAGTGCCCCACCGCAACCCAGACACGGTGTTCTTCTCTTTAGCTACGAGCAACAGCTTCTTGGCAGCTCCCCTGCCTCCCTATCCAGGCAAACCTAACGCAGTCTACTGCACATGGACGCTGCCGTCATCAGTTATTTACACCAGTTGAACTATCGGCGCAGAGCCCAGTGGATGAGTCAGGGAGCTGCCTAGAAGCTGCTGCTTGTAGCCGACAATAAAAACACAGCAACCCAGACAGCCATGGCATGCAAGGCCCCACCACCACCCTCATACGCCAGGCATTCAAATGCAGCTGAAAGCTTTGGGCTCGACTCAGTGGCTGGCTAATGGAACTGGGTGGAAGCTGCTACGCGCAGCCCGAAAAAGGAACATTGCATGAGAGTGTCCCACCGCAACCCAGACAGCCAGGGCTTTTTTTTTCAAATCTGAAAATGGTTTTTCTAGCTTAATGGTTTTAGGCCTCCTCCAGGGACAGCGTTTTAGTGCTTTTTATAGCTTCTTACAGATTTTGTAGCCTTTTATAGCTTTTCAGGGCCATGTAGGGGGTGGGGTGGGGAGTGGGGGGGTTACTTTTTTATAACGATATTTTTGCCAAAACGGGGTCAAAACAGGCGATCGCTATATAAAGCGGTAAAAAAAGCCCTGAGACAGCCATGGCATGCAGGGCCCCCCCACCACCCTCATACAGTACAACTAATAATATATGAGCTGGACTACCTATCTGTATCTTTATCTATATCTATACTGGTATCTATATATCTATATATATACATCCTGGTATCTATATCTATATCCAAATCTATATCTATATCTATATCTATATCCATATCTATATCTATATCTATGTCTATATCTGTATCTTTATCCATATCTATATCTATCTTTCTGTACATAAATGTTCTCAACAGGCATGCATCAAATATATCATATATGCCTACCACGCAAGTGGCTCTATGACCACCAGGTTTACCCCTTCTTGAATTGTGACCAGCATTTTGTCATGGCTGGCTAATTATTATGGATGTATAACAAGCTGATGACAGGCACAGAGTTTGTTTTCAGTTCAGAAAGTGGGTTGCCTGGTAGGCCTCCTCCAGGGACAGCGTCCTGGTAGCTTTAGAAGGGCCGCCCCAGGGTGCTCGGAGGGCAGCGGCCCCCCCGGGAGTTGGGGGGTTTGGGGGTCTCAGGAAGAGAACATTTCAGCCAAAACGGGTCTCAGGGAGCGATCAGGATAAGTAGCGGAAAAACAAATCTCTGCACAGGCATGCAAAGGGCCACAGGATTGTCAGCATGGCATGCATGTAAATGGAAGCAATGAAAGCACAACAACAACAACAACAACAAAAGCCTTCCTGTCCCGCACCCCGAGGATTTAAATGTGCACTGGCCTTTGTTCATCCAAATTGTCCCATCCAGAATTTGCATGTGTGTTACAGTCCAGGGGTAGGCCCAATAGGCGAAAGGGACTTGCCCAACTGTGGCAGGAAGGGCGAATAAGAAAAAGCATTGCACGCCCTTCAATTTCCGAGTCCAGATATAGGCTTTCCTTCGATGTTCTTCTTTTCAGCTACGAGCCACAGCTTCTTGGCAGCTTCCCTGCCTCCCTATCCAGCCAAACCTAACCCAGTCTACTGCACATGGACGCTGCCGTCATCAGTAATCTACACCAGTTGAAATATCGGCGCAGAGCCCAGTGGATGTGTCAGGGAGCTGCCTAGAAGCTGCTGCTTGTAGCCGAAAATAAGAACACCACAACCCAGACAGCCATGGCATGCAAGGCCCCACCACCACCCTCATATGCCAGGGAGTTCAAATGCAGCTGAAAGCTTTGGGCTAGACTCAGTCGCTGGCTAATGGAGCTGGGTGGAAGCTGCATTAGCTGTAAAAAGCTGTGTGGAAGCTGTAAAAACACTGCTTTCCTTGGGACCTTGGCATTCATGGGCCAACCTTCTGGACGCTCTGTAGACGCTGTGAGTTTTTCACCTCAGCGGATACTGCAGCCATGTAAGTTATAAGCGACACTTGATTACTTGAGGAGAGAATGCAATCCCGTTGACATCGTACAGACTCGACTCATTTGCTCTGGAAATGAAGATGACGAATGCAGCAAGATGCGAACTAAGTCCGATGCTTATGAACCCCACTTCTCCGAGTCAGCATCATACAAGAGTAGGGATCGGTAAATCATATGATAGTGACCTAAGGCAAGTATGAAATCATATTGCCGTTCCCTATACAAGTGGGTCCTCACCATGTGGGGAGAGATTCTGATCATCACACTGCAGCTGCTGTGTGCTATCCAATGGTATTACAAAGTCGGCAGTGACAGGATACACCTTGTATTCTCTGTCGTCCATTCCTGCAGTTCCGAGGGCAGATGGCTCGGCTAGGGCGCTATGATGCAACGCCTGACATTAGTATCGTTTCCCATTGGATTAATTATGTTGCTCGTACAAGCAGATCAGCTTCCAGGGGGAAGAGCGCGTGGCGCGGTGGAACTTGGAAGGAACCGAGCTGCGGGTGGATTTGTTCGATCAAGGAGAGGGTGAAGAACGGATGCGAGCATGGGATGTATGGGAAAGGAATGATTGGTCTGGTAATGCGAGTTGTGTTGCACGAAAGGGAGAGCGAACAAATTGAACTGGTGACTCAGCAGCAGGATTTTCGACAGAGGGGCTGGTGATCTGTCACGCTCTGGTCACGCTCGAGGCCGGCAGCTCTCGCGTTTGAACTTAAATTATTAAACTGTGCGTTTGAAAAGGAGTAACTTAACTGGGTGGCTTTAATAAATAATAACTTTGAGGGGCTAACTTCCCAGGTAACTTTTCCACTCTCCGGAGTTCGTGGGAGCTCGTTGCTCCCACGCCCACGCCTACGGCCGTGGACACGGTCGTGCTCCACGAACTACTGTAAGCCCGGGTAAGCCTCTGCCACACGCTGCGCGGATGCGCGCTACCACGAGCTCATGCACATGCGGAGCTCGTGCGTATCTGATTCGGGCCTGCTGGCACGTTACCCGGCTCCACGATCTTGCTCTTACGGCCTTGCTCGCCTTGCTGCCACGAACTCCAGGAAGGGTGACGTCCTCGTCGTTGGTCAGTAAAAATCATGTTTCCGAAACCGAGAAACCAATACGGCACCACATTCTGTACCAACGCTGTACCGCATTGCCGTCTGATGCAATTTGCCTGCTCGACGTCTTCGGTAATACAAATACATTTACCCGGGGAAAAAGGAACCGCTCTCGCACCCTTCCATCCGCTCGCACGACTCTACTTCAACCTACTAACCTTTGGACCGACCACCGCAGGGGCTCTACCAGGGCACCCGACTATTTTACACTGCGTGGGGCGAATTTTCGCCGTGCATATCTGCTACGTCCTCTATCCCCGTCCTCCTCATCATCATCATCAACCGCGCCCGCCCCTGACTCGCGCATGTGACCTGCAGACAACTCAGAATCAGCAACTCATTAACGTGGCGGCCACTTTGGCTGGAGCTTATGGTTTCAAGACCATGTCGTCCTGCAGACATGGGAGAAGATGGGGCCCATGATATGTGCAGGTACGCGTGCATGGATAAAGATAAATATACCGGTAGATCCTATATGCATGGCACACGGTGCATGAGTCCTCCCTCCTTCCCTCCCTCCCTCCCCCACTGACACAGTGAGTGGAAACTTATATGTAGGGGTCGGCCTGGGGCCGGCTATGTTATATAAGATTAGTGAATCAATAATATTATATACTATTATATAATATTAGTCGAACGAGCCGTCTCACCAGAATTACGAATTAATTTGAAAAACGAATATTATTGTGGCACTGTAATATAATTAGTTAATATTAGTTTGCCCATGGTTTGCCAAACACTTAAATTAGTTGCCGTTCCCTACTAATATGTAGAATAAGTAAGTCACTTAATGTAGAATTGGCAATACAGTATATGGGAAAACTCCCCCTTATTCCTGGTGTTGATATAGCTAAGAACCATATTTACTGTATTGGCTAAACACATCTTTGTGGCAAGGGGAAGAACTCCTATACTCCCGTGCTAAGGCGCAGTAGTCCAAGCTCAGGCACAGTAGCGGTCTGCGAAACCAAAAACCCCAACATAGTAAAAATTATCCAGTATGTACGGTGCATGCGAACGGGAGGGTTCCTTCAATCTCACACCCCATTGCGGTTGCTACCATGGCAGTTGACAGCGACCGCAAACACCAAAGCGCACCGGAGCAATACGAAGCAGTACGAAGGAATGGGTCATCATGAAACCAAGAAAGCAAAGATGCAGATCAGATTACATTGTCAGAACGTTTTCCATAAACCAATAGACCATCCACGGCAGGCCCATGCAGGTCCATGTATCAGGAGACTGACTATACTTCATATAAATCATATGATGTACAGTGATGTATATTAAATAATATATAATATATTTTACATGATTTATATTATTATTATTATTTTATATACATATATAGATATATTCGCATATATATTGAATCATTCATTTATATATTTAATCATTCATATAAATATAATTCATTAGGCATAAGTATTTTCCTACAGTCCAGAGAAAAGCCAAATAGTCCCCAAGGGACTTGTCCAACCATGATATCAGGATGGTCTATAAATACAAATCAAGCACTGATGAACTGAACCCCAGACAATTGTTTTACCGACAGAGGCCCTGAGCCCGTGCAACAGCGATAATTACATTTTGATATTATCATAAAGCAATGCAACACGTAACCAAGGAAGCAAGAAAGTACATCATTATCCACAAAAATTCTGGTCCCCTTGCCATGGTGACTTTCCCCAGCTGCGACGTACAGGAGGGTCCCCTTAACACCAGGTCCCTCCAGGCGTTACTTTTTTTCCCAGGACCCCAACGTATATATAGGGAACGGCAACTAATATTAGTGTTTGTAAAAATAATATTAACTAATATTACTATAGTGTCGCAATGATATTAGTTTTTTTAATAAACTTGAAATTCTGGTGAGACGGCTCGTCCGACATATGTTATATAATATTATTTATTCACTAATATTATTGACATAGCCGACCCCTACGTATATACCAAACCGACACCAAACGGGTCCCATGAATTGAAAGACGTGAGAGTGTGCTTTAACATCGCAACTGTTTAATTTCAGCTTGAGAACAAGTGTCACCCCCCACACCCCACCCACCCCACCCGTCTCTTCGACAAACACTGTTTGATACTATGTGCATTGTAAATGGGTCACCATTGATCCTCTGTATTTTCCACAACCACTCTTTGCTCCCACTCAGACGCCACGACATGTGGTCGCACCACATAACCTACACAATATATATGATGTGGCTAGTATTGGAAATAGGAGGCTGACGCTTTGGGTGGTTCCTATTCAGCCTCAGGCTACCACTTTTTGTTCTTTTTAGTTGTGAAAGAATTTTCACCCCAGGAGGTGGGTCTCCTGACATAAACCAGCGACGTCAAGGATGCAGTTCGAATGGTGTTGCCACTCCTACAAAAGAGTAGGCACACTTATGGTGAGATGCCGACCCTCGACCAAACGAACATTCACCACAATCCCTGATACATGGATTTAGATAGAGTGTTTATAAGTGCTCTCTCCAATGCCTTTATGGGCAGATGATTCAGTTCAAATGGCGTTGCCACTCCTACAAAAGAGTAGGATGTGGGTACTCTAGGTAGTTAGTGTACCTGACAGATTGCATGGTGGGTATTCCAATGCAGCTGAAGGATTTGAGATTGACCCGGTGGCTGGCTCCTACTGGAGTAGGCTGGAAGATGCCCTGCAAAGCCAGGCTAGAAGATGCCATGCAAAGCCCCCAAAAGAAGCAGTGTAGCTGGTCGAACTAGTATTACTCATAGTCGGCATAATCTCCATTACCCTCTGCATTAGGATCATACGGGGGATAGTTGACATAAGGAGGATAGTCAGCGTTGTAATAAGGAGGCTAGTTGGCCTCATTGTCATCTTGCACGAAACTTGCACGTTCAGCAATTCCAGTTGGAGGAGGGGGAGGGGGGAGGAGGGGGGGGGGGGGGGGGGGATCACTTGCACGTTCACCAATTCCAATCGGAGGAGGGGGAGGGGGCGGAGGGGGAGGGGGAGGGGGAAGGGGAAGGCGGGAGGGGGATTAGGGGATTGGGAGTGGGGGAGGGGGAGGGGGATCACTTGCATACGTTCACCAATGCCGATTGTAGGAGGGGGAGGGGGAGGGGGATCACTTAGCCACGTTCACCCAATTTCATTGAGGAGGGGGAGTGTTTTAGGGGGGGGGGAGGGGTTGGTGGGGGGAAATTTGGGGGGATGAGGTAAGAGTCTTTTTTTTTCTTCTTTTTCTTTTCCCCCCCTCTGATTTTTTAATCCCTTCACCTTTCACTTGTCCCCCATTCTATCTTTTCTTCTTTTTATTTTTTTTCCCTTTTTTCTTGAGGGGGCGGGTCATGGAGGGGGAGCGACGTGGGGAAGGGAGTAGGACGGGCTGGGTGGGTGGGGGAGGAGGCGGGGGGAGTAAGGGGGGGCGGGTGGGGTGCGGGGGGGATGTAGAGGGGAGGGGGGGCGAGGGGGGGGGGGGAACCTTCGGGATGGGACGAGGGGGCGGAGGGGAGGGGGGGGAGGGGCCTCGGGGGCGAGGAGGTGGGGAGAGGAGGGGGAGGAGGGGTGGAGGAGGGGAGGTTAGAGGGGGAGGGGGGAGGAAGGAGGTGAGGGGGTGGCAGGGGGGGGAGGGGGAAAACGGGGACGCGTCGGAACGGAGGGGAGGGGGGGGGAAGGAGGTTGGAGGGGGGAGGAGGTGGGCAGGAGGGGGTGGAGGGGGAGGAGGGGGGCGTTTAGGGGGTGGGAATGGAAGGTGGGAGGGGGGGGAGGGGGTGGAGGGGGAGGGGGTGGAGGACCCGGGGCGAGGGAAGATGAGGAGGTGGGGGGAAGGGGTGGCGGGTGGCAGGAGCGGGGAGGAGGGGGAGGGGGTCGGGGTTGAGGGGGAGGGAGCGAGGCGGGCGGAGGGAGGACTCGTAAGGGGGGGTGGCCCGGAGCGAGGGGGGAGGGGTGGGAGGGAGGGGGAGGAGGGGGGGTCGGGTCGGGGGGGGGAGGGGGGGGGGGCGGGAGGAGGGGGAGGGGTGGGAGGACTGGTAGGGGATGGGGGGGGAGGGCGAGGCTGGGGGAGGGGGGGAGGGAAGGGAGGAAGGGGGAGGGTGGGCGGAGGAGCTGGACGCAGGGGGGGGGAGGAGGGGGAGGAGGGGGAGGGAGAGGGAGGGAGGGGGAGGGGGGGTGGAGGGAAAAGGAGGAGGGGGGGGGAGGGGGAGGAGGGGGAGGGGGGGGAGGGAGTAGGAGGGGGAGGGGGGGGGGAGGGATAGGGAGGGGTGGGGTGGAGGGGGAGGGGGGGGAGGAGGGAGGGGGAGGGGGAGGAGGGGGGGATGGGGGGGCAGGGGGGGGGGGGGGAAGGGCGGGGGAAGGAGGGGGAGGGAGGGGAGGGAGGAGGAGGGGGAGGGGCGGGGGGGGCAGGGCAAGGGAGGGGGGAAGGAGGGGGGAGGAGGAGGAGGGGGGGGGGGAGGGGAGGGAGGAGGGGGAGGGGAGGGAGGAGGGGGAGGGGGGGGGGGAGGGGGGTAAGAAAAGAGCGGGAGGGAGGGGGAGGAGGGGGATGCCCAGGCGTAGAGGGATGCCCAGGCAGAACTTTGTCACAGTCGTCTTCAGGTGGAGGTGGGGGAGGGCTGTGGTCACAGTCGTCCTCAGGTGGAGGTGGAGGTGGAGGTGGGGGAGTGCTGTGGTCACAGTCATCCTCAGGTGGAGGTGGGGGAGGGATGTCGTCATCACAGTCGTCATCTTTGTCAACTTTGTCATCTTCGGAAGGTGTAGGCTCCTTCCCGCAGCCTGCTATTGCCAGTTTGTTCTCCGCACGATAAACGCATTGATCAATATCATGACAATTCATGACGCAGTCAAAGCATATGCCTTGCCACTCCAAATCGTGAATGCCTGCAGGCATACGGAGTACATGGAGTGATTAATCATCTGCCTGGGATGAGATAGCTGGTTTTAATAAACTGAGTTTTTCCTTTTGTATCTGCATTTGCATCTGTAAATATGTGTATATTCATTTGTATCTTTACCTGCATCTATGCTTATTTGTATCTGTATCTGTATCAACATTTATTTGTGTCTGCATCTGTATCTGTTTGCATCAATCAAGAACCGTATCTCAAGTTGCAATATACCATACCTGCGCAACCCGAGCAATATTGCTGGTAGCTGCCGCTCGTCATTCCAGCGGGAGATTTGTCAAATTGCTTCACGCAATGCATGCACGTGTTCATCGCTTCTTCAGCTGCAGCCTCACCAACCGTTTCCTTGATATAGGCCCCCGTCTTGAGGCAGGCGGAACAGCCCCAAGGATCACCTGCAGCAAACATTCAATATTCATTGAATTCATTTTCATTTAAAAAAACTTGCGAAAGGAATTTCACCCCATGAGGTGGGTCTCTGGACACAAACCAGCGAAACCGAGGATTCAGTTCGAATGGCGTTGCCACTCCTACAAAACAGTAGGCGCACTTAGGAATTGCAATTTTGGTTTTGAATTTAATTCATGTTTGGTATTTAATACGTGTGTAACGAACTGCTGCAACCCTAATTCGATACAGCCCATTGGCTATCGACATATTGGAGGACCAGTCCATTCAATAATTACCATTTAATAATTAACCAGGCGGATTTGTATACCCTTATGGCCAAACCCTGTATGTAAATGAGAACGATTATTGTATTTATTGCTCGACCCAGAATGAAAGCAAAATCACGCAGACCGATTATTTATGTAACCATCATCTCATACTCCAGACCTACCAGGCCCAAATCCTTTAATGCACTGGTAATTGGACTGGCCGTACTTAGTTGATGATGATGATGATGATGATGATGATGATGATGATGATGAATTGATGAATTGATGAATTGATGAATTGATGAATGGATGAATGGATGAATTGATGAATTGATGAATGGATGAATTGATGAGTTCATGAGTTGATTAGTTGATGAGTTGATGAGTTGATGAATTGATGAATTGATGAATTGATGAATTGATGAGTTGATGAGTTGATGAGTTGATGAATTGATGAATTGATGAATTGATGAGTTCATGAGTTCATGAGTTCATGAGTTCATGAGTTCATGAGTTCATGAGTTCATGAGTTCATGAGTTCATGAATTGGTGAATTGGTGAAAATTGATGAGATGAGATGATGATGATGATGATGATGATGATGATGGTGATGGTGAGGATGAGGATGGTGATGGTGATGAGGATGAGGATGAGGATGAGGATGTTTTTCCTGGTGCCCTACTGGACTTCAAATGCGCCCGTGGCTCGATGGAGTCAAGGGGGAGTTGTGCACATCGTGAATAAAAAAGGAACAGGGGAATTAGTTAATACATAATTTATATTGGATCATTTAAAATGAGATATGATTTTTTTATTTAATTAAAAATAAATAAAACAATTAGAACATTACTCGCCGTGATGGAATTCTTCTGTAGAGAATTTCTCCACGCAATAAAAGAATGACTCAGAGTCAAGGGGGATTTATGAACATTGCGAGAAGAAAAAAAGAATAAAAGCTGTTACTCACCGTGAGGGTATTCTACTGTAGAGACTTTTTCCACGCAAGAAAAGCATGGCTCCGAGTATCTGTGATCACTGCCGACCAGTGAGTCAGCCATGCAATAGTCGCCGCAGGCCCAGTTCTGTTCATCGCGGGAGTGTGGGAGTATACATTTACATTTTTTTGTTTTTTTAATAAGGGAATTATGTTTTGGTTCGATCGACATGGTCTAGCAGATTTTCGGCTGCACACCATCTGCAAGCAGGGAATGCATAGGGAGTGTACAACTGAATCATCATAGCATGTGCATATCATCTTGCGATTCCCATACACGCAGTACATTTATGTTTTATGGTGCAAATATTATATTGTGTTGTGTATGTATGTGACACTCCAGGCCGTAACTAACTCAGGCTTAATGGACTTGCCCAACCTTGGTGGCTCCAATATGCATGATGATTATAATCAACTATGACGCGGAGCCACCATTTGCCAGCGTGGCCGCCTGGAGGCCACGAACTGCCGGAACGGTACGTACTGTTAAGGTCTGGGATGGGCCTAAACATGCAATACCTTCAAAAGATTCCCTCAAATCAACCAGATCTCTGATTGGTCTCTTTATTTGTGCATCAAATTCTTGACAATAAAGTCCATCTACATATATGCAATGCATAACATTACAGGCACGTTCAATACTGCTTCAAAATCAACAACCGTGAAAATGCCATTTCTCGTTCTTTGTACTCAACAATGCTGCAATGCAATTAAATTAAAACCAATTAAATTTAAATCAATGTAATCAAAAATAATAAAACTCGAATCTTTTAAATTATGATGATTACATTTTTCCTGGTGCCCTACTGGACTTTAAATGTACCCTCGGCTTGACGGAGTCACGGGGGACTTACGAGCATCATGCACAAAGAAGAAAAGAAAAATGGAAAACAAATGTGTCATTCTGTTTGGTGAGATTTTCGTCGTGCATTCAGTTCAGGTAGATGCAATTCAATTTGATTATGTAATAGTAAGTTAAATTAAAATACCTCGACATGAAATCAAATCAAATTGAAATCAATTCAATTCAGAACTCGGACAATTTCATTCGGGACGTGTCTCCAGGCGCCCTTAATAAGAAGAGGCTGGATTGAGAAGCATTTGACTAGAATACGGCAACAGCCTTTTTTTGCACGAACGTGTTTTTACAGTCCATGTGTAGCCATTTATTGCAATAGGCTATGGGAACTCGCCCTACCTTCAGATCAGGTAAGGTTGTTTAAGACACAAGCATTGATGAACAGTACCCCGCAAAATCGTGCAGGGACCGTGAGTTGCAGATAATTTAACTTCACGTTACGGCTGCGTTACGGTGTTTTATTTTAGTGAAAGATTGAAAACTGTAGGGATTTCACGTATATTAAATATTTACATACCTTGCCATTGGGTCTTGAGTAAGACTCGCAGGTCTTGCATCTTCCGAAGTCAGCACTGTCGCTTGACCCGCAGCTGCTCCAGGGCTCATCAGTCGTGAGCACGGCCCTGCCGGAGCCACGGCTCGTCACAGAAATAGCTCCACCGGACACCAGGGAGACACCGCAGCTCAGGAGAAGCACTAACGAAGCCAAGGCCCACTGTGCGTGGGCCCGATTCCGCGCCATGGAAACCATGGAAACGAGTACGGGGATTGGTCGAGAGGGGGCGTCCGAGAGGAAACCCGTAACCTTGGGATGTGGCAACCTCGTTCGAGGGGTGGGGGAAAGAATGCGAAAAACAGAAGAGTATCGGCAGTGGTCGATAGATTAAAGGCTGGGTACATTGTCGAAGAGTATATATGTAGGACATAACCTCCCCCAAGGAAATTAGCTTCTCGGTCTCGGATGGGCCCTGGAGCCTGGAGCAAAAAAAAGTAGCGTCTCGGTCTCGGATGGGCTCCATGCACGAGAGCATGACCCGACATGACCACACAATCTGGATTCGGTTGGGGGATTTTGCCCGGACACCGCTATATGCAGGGGCTGGCTATACTATACCCTCGCCGACCCTCGCTTCGCTTTGGCTACTACTATACTACGCCTCCAACTTCCATATCGCTGCCTCGATACCAAGGCAGCCCTAGCCGCAGCATGCGTGCTAACAAATCTACGGCTAGGGCGAGCCTGGGCTAGGGCTAGAAGAAGAAAAAGGAAGCCTTAGCGTGACCATTGGGTCAATCGCACCGACCCCACCACATTCAGCTCTACTAATTCGCGCAATTGAAAATTCGAACGAAGTGCCAAGTCAACGGAATTCGGCTTAGTCATGCGCTGCTGCGCTGCGGACCCCCCATGGAGGCCGAGGGCCCGCCCTCCAACCTTGCTTCATTATTGCGGTTTTCATTTCGGTCAAAAACGACCAAAAATCTACTGCGTCGGTATTTTTTCTCCCGCTTTTCTACAGGAACGCCCTCCGCACCATCCAGTTTATTTGGTGTTGCGCCGCGCCGCAGGCGCACAGCTTCGTAAGCATTCTCCCTGCTGGCTCTGCTAAGGGTCTCGCTGGCACCAGCGCCTCTGCATCTGGTTCCCGTGCCCGGGCTTCCTCGGCTCCTGTCGCAAGAGTTCCGATCATACATGCAGCATGCAGCATATCCCTAGGCGAATAGGGCTCGGATGACGATCAGCATAGTCGAATTTGTCGTTTTCGCGGTTTGAAAACAGCCACACAGCCACACAGATGTTCTCGGGCCTCGGGTTGGACCTGGGAGTTGGGAATACCAGCAGCCTGTTCGCTGTTAGGACAGCGCAGAGAACAGAGAACAGCGGAGCCTATCCTAGCCTATCTGTCGACCTAATCTGGGATGCATGGACGGGAGGGACCGAGGGTTGGGGCAGAGGTGGAGTCAGATCTGATGCAGGCAATTCCATGCACCCATGCATGCTTTGATTGGGCTGAGTAGGGTGGATTTCCATTGGCCGTGGATGGGTGTGGTACTGGATGGGTCGCTAAATCGGTTTACTTTCGGTTATGTCTCGTGGATGGGTCATGGATGATTCGTGCATCCGTACGCAGGCGACAGCAGTCGATCATCCAGTTCCGCTTCTGTGGAAATGCGGCATGGTTGGTTCCGCAATGGCCGGGTAGGCCGGGTGCCATAACTTGCGCTGTAGCAATTGCTCCAGCGCAAGACAACTTGTCCGCAGGGGAATGATCGCCTGGCCATCCACTGTGGCTTAGATGCCGAAGAATCTGAAGATGCAGAAAGTCTTGGATTTGTCGTTCCTCGAATCAGATCTGACGCAATTCGGGAGGTGAAACTAGCAGAGGGAGGTCACAGATTTCGTGAGGTCAAACTAGCAGATTGAATTGACACTAGCAGGGGGAGGTCGCAGATTTCGGGTTGAGAGGGGGGGGGAAACTGAGGAAGGTCGCAGATTTCGGGAGGTCGAACTAGCAGAGGGAACGAGAGGGAATTGAAACTGGTAGAAGGCAGGTCGCTAGCACGACCGGCGCCGGCCTGCGCCGGGATGCGCCGGAAAGTTTGCGACTCATCCAGACTCATCCAATCCACCCCTCGGTCGAAGGCATGGATGGATTTTGCCATCTGGATGGGTCTCGTGGCTGGGTGTTTCGTCGGTACAATCCGTACAAATACGAATCATCCAGGGGCTCTGTGGAAATGTAAGGCCTGGATGGATCGTCGGTTGTTCGTACTTTTCGACCCATCCAGACCCATCCACGGCCTATGGAAATCCACCCTAAGGGGGGCGTTTGATGCATGGAATCTATAAGGAGCCTGACATCCCACCACAGGTGGCAATTCTTCTTCTTCTGCCTCCTCCTCTTCTTCATCGGAGTCGAAATCCCACCCCTTCGAGGTTTCGAGCTTCGAGTGTCTCGGAACTTGAAGCTCGAAACCTCGATACCGATAGTTCCCATGCAACAATGCCTGACCTCTCTCTACTAGTACTTATCTGTGAAATAATCGTCATGTATAGCCATATCACGCTGTTAGCCGCTAGCTATTCTCCCTTCCAGTCTGTATTCCGACCACCTGCCGATTGCTCTTCTGCTTACGCGCGCGAATCCCATATATACTGATATACACGACACCAAAGATTCAGATCGCCTCCCCCCCTGCCCCTCCTCTGGTTGTCCTCTTTAAATCTATGGATGCTTAATCCCAGCGTTCCCTACTGCCCTCTGCAATTCCGCATCCTTCCTCAACACCTGAGCCTCGGGCAGCCTAAACTGGTGTGTACATTCAGTTCTTATTGAAAGGATTTTCACCAAACTTATTGAATAATGTGATGAGAATCGCGAATTAGATTATGACTGTAGCACAAACTTGGGCCCCCCTTTGAAAAAACACTGTTTGGGATTCGGTTCATCAGTTAATTCTTATTAGCCCCTCATGCTATCATGGTTGAGCAAGTAATTTTAGCCTATTTGGCTACCCCTGGACAGTAACGACTTACATACACTCACCCAGGAGGGAACCCTTGGCACGAACCAGCGCCACCTAGGGTTCGGAAAGAAAGGCGGAGAATTTAAATACTTTACATTGTATCGCTAAAGTTTGATCACATGACATTATATTTGATTGTACTTGGTGTCGCGCACTTGCAAGTCCTAATTTCTTGGTTTGGTTTGGTTTGGTTTGGTTTGGTTTGGTTATCCGGTACAGGATCTATCAGACCCCAGGCTGTTCACCGTCTGCTGGCGGAGTAAACATGGGTAGCATACACACTACTACACCACACTCCAGAGTACAGAATGTAATAATGCTGTAGGGCTGCTGACAGTATACAGATCAGGGTACTACTTCTTGCCAAATTGGTCAGCGCTTAAAGTGCACACACGTCAAATTGGCCAGCGCTTTTTAGTGCAAAAGGCGCAAAAACTGCGCGCTGCGCCCACAGGGGGTTGAAAAAACTGCACGAACCGCGCAGAGGGGCTCAAAAAGGCAGCGCAGCACCGCTCCGCTGCGCGTGCTTAGTAGTACCCTGATACACATATTTCAAGGTCAAGTCTATACTATAAATGCGCCTACTCTTGTGTAGGACTGGCAACACCATTCAAACTGAATCCTCGGTGGCGCTAATTTGTGTCAAGAGACCCACCTCCTGGGTGAAATTCCTTACATAAAAAAATACTTATCTTTCGTCCCCTCACCTCCCTTACTGCCAGCAGGCGCCGAAGAACTAAGTGGCCCCTGAACCAGGGCACTTCAGGAAGACCCCCAGCTCTGCTGCCTGAGACGCAACAAATTGTATACCCTTCCTTCTGGTCAACAGACCCTCCCCACGTTGCATCCTGCGACGCAACAGACTCTTCGACCTTGTGTCTGCGACCGAGGACGCAGCGTCCTGAACAACCCTGCCCTGCCCGTCAGTCTTGCGACAATCCCCCCCCCATCCTGTCAACCCGTCCGCTTGCAACTTACTCCCTTGCGCTCTGAATCTCTTGGGATGTACATCAGAGCTTTGCTGCATGCAAGTGCGATTGGCTTGGCTTGCTTGTGGGGCGCAGATGCACAAGCTGCAAGGAAGTCGACAACAGCAGTGTCTGGGTGCACTTTACCTAAAACGCCTGGAATGGGATGCTTGACGTTGAATGATGTCTGCTTTGACCAGCAAGAAATCATAACATATGACCCGCGCTACAACCCAACCCTGAGCCTGGAGAAGCCACCCACGTTCGATGTGACAGATATGTATTTCAACTGGCCCAGCCATCTAGGCAACGGGGACAAGTTCCATCGTGGCCATAACTTGCCATGCAGTCCAGTCAATATTCGCGCCAACACATCTGAAGAGGTTTGCGAGGGCATGCGTGGTACACCCCCTGACTTTGAGCAATGCATAGCGCCAGTGGTCCTCTGGAGCCGGTGGCCGTTCAATGTGGGAGAGACATACGGAGAACTGTACATGCGACTAGCACATGCAGTACAGAATGGAATGTCAACTGACTTTGCCCCTGTGGTGGCTACTCCCCATGGGCTGAAGATACCCACTTACACCAAAATCTTCCTAGATAGTGTCTTCAATCGTATACCAATATCGCTTGCTGACATGTCAGCTCGTACTGGCTGCCATGGGACAGCTAACTCCTCCTCCTCCTCCTCCTCTTCCTCCTCCTCCTCCTCCTCCTCAACCTCCTCTCCCTCCTCCTCAATCTCCTCCTCCTCCTCAACCTCTGAAAATTCCGAATCATTAGTAGCAGAGCCCCTCTCAGGCCGCTGCTTCAAGCAGGCTCATCTTTGCAAATTCAGAAACCGGGATGATTCATATGGGGTGGTTAAGGCGGGACGATTTCTGATGAAACACTTTGAAGCGCAGATAAAGGCTAAGGGAGCCGAATTCAGAGGCAAGGGGACTTGGTCAGGAGCAGGTGATGATGTGATGAGAGTTGTCTTTGCCACAAAAACCGGCAACTCCTCTCGCCGCCTGGTAAACGAGTATGACCTGGTGACTGAGTGCAACAAGTGGTCTAGGCAGAGCGGTACATTTACCAGCTCATCTGCTGACCTGGAGGGCTTGCCTGCACCAGCGCGGCAGTACACCTCTGCCCGATGTGTTGCGCATGTGTTTGGCCACAGCATGGTGGAGGACATGGCGCTCATGGAGCATGCGAGTGTTCTGGTGGGGCTACATGGTGCTGCATGCTTCAACTCATTCTGCTTGCCGGACGGGGCAGCTTTGATTGAAGTGCGTCCACATGGGTTCGCTAACAGCTGGGCCAATAAATACTTCCACAGTCAGCTTGGGGTGGAGCGCCTTGTGCACTGGCTTGGCATCAACATCTGGAACAAGACCAACTCAGTAGCGTCGTCATATGAGGCCGAGCGTGCACCAGTGCTAGACCATGGCGTCATGGCTCGTGAGCGTAGTGTGAATCTCCCCTGGCCAGCCCTCCAACGGCACCTTGACCTTGTAGCAGATGTGGGTGGTGTAGCAGATCGCTATTACCAGCTCGCGTACAAATCGGGTCGCTATTACATCAATGACAACTCCAGCATTTTACCCCCCGGTAATACGTCCCCAGTCAAATCAACTGATGGGTGGGGGCGTCACAGGATGGGTGGTTCTACTTAATCCTTGTTGCAGTGCCCATGGTGGTAACTGTAGTGCTTGTTGCAGTGCCCATGGTGGTCACTGTAGTGCTTGTTGCAGTGTCCATGGTAGTCACTGTATTGCTTGTTGCAATGCCCATGTTGGTCAATGTAGTGCTTGTTGCAGTGCCCATGGTGGTCACTGTTTCTTTTTGAGGCTACGCATGGTAGCTTCCATCTATCTTCCATCTAAGCTTTGGGCTAGACCCAGTGTCTAACTGTTGGAGCTGTCAGGAAGCTGCTATGCGTAGCCCAACAAATAAACAGTGGTACTAAGACTCCAGCCCTGAGGGCAAGCCAACTAGTGCCTCATTTAGTTTTTTTTGGGGGGGGGGCTACGCATTGCAGCTTCTATCTAGCTCCGTTAGCCAGCGATTGGGTCCAGCTCAAAGCTTTCAGCTTCATTGGAATGACTGTCGCGCCAGCTTTCAGACGCAGTAGCTAGCTTCAGGTTTGGCCCAAGGATGGGGAAAGAGAGCTGCCTAGAAGCTGCTATGCGTAGCCCAAAAAACAAACTGTGCTAAGTGCCAAGACTCCATCCCTGCGCGCAAACAAACTATACACTATTTGTTTTTCTGCAACGTGTATCAGCTTCCATCAAGCTCCATTAGCCAGCCACTGGGACAATGCCAAAGCTTTCAGCTGCATTCGAATTTTCCTTGTAGTACTTGATCTCAGGTACTCTCTTGTCGTACAATTTGTGTGTGTGTGATGATGATGATGAGGATGAGGATGAGGATGAGGAGGATGAGGAGGATGAGGATGAGGAGGATCAGTCCCAAGCCAAACTGACAAATAACTCCTTGTTTGTTTTGCACATATGAATAATTTACAGGATATCAAGCTGGCGATAATTTATTGGATGAAGCTGGATGGAGGCTTATACATTTATAATTTATTTGATGAAGCTTGATGTATTTTATTGTATATTTTATTTTATTTATAATTGTTTTCCCTCATTTTTTACCTCTGCGCTTCCCTTCTCCAGCCGCTGTACAATGTACAAGTACCAAGTTGTTTATATTGATGATGATGACATTTTTCCTGGTGCCCTACTGGTCTCCAAACGTGTCCGTGGCTTGACACTTTGCACACCGTATGTGTATTAATGCTTTGCATGATAGGTTGTGATTCGCGCATGTGGGTGAACATGGTAGCTACATAGCTTTTATTTTCAGCTACCAGCAACAGCTTCCAGGCAGCTCCCCTGGCCTGCTACCCTGCTACTCCTAATGCAACTTAGTGCAACCGGAAGCTGGTGTAACTAGCTTTCCAGCACTTCTGAAATCTTGGGGCTCAGCCCAGTGGCTGGATCAGGGAGCTACCTAGAAGCTGCTGCTCGTGGCCGAAAAGAAAAGCTATGGGCGGCTCCCACCCCAACAGTCTTGTGCCTCTCCACAATAAATGTATTCAACCCATTATTTTCAGGGCTTTTATTTTCAGCTTTTCTGAGCAGCTTCTTGGCAGCTCCCTGACCAAGCGACTGTGCTGTACCCAAATATTTCAGCACTTCTGTTCAATTGATTGTGCCAGCTTCAAGGTGCCCTAGGTGGCGGTAGGCTTGGATGAATAGCCAAACAGGGGAGCTGCCTGGAAGCTGCAGCTAGAAGTGGAAAATAAAAGCTCTGGTTATTTCCAGTGTAGGACAACCCCACCATCATTGCGGTTTATATAGTTTTTGGGGGAAAGACGGTTTTTCTCGGTTTATACACTCTTCATCGTTGTATATACTATTTATTGTCTTGAGCCAACATTGGCCTGTCAATGGCGATGTAATGTAATGATGACCGCCGTGTAAAGTAATGACGACTTCCAAAACCAGGCACTAGTTAATGCCATTACTCCAAGAGAAATAAGACACTCAAAGGTTAAGAAGGATTCTAACCAGGGTTGTTTCACGTCTGAAACACACAATATTTCGTTGGAAAGTGAGATATGGGTCATGAGACGAGGATTTTGGCCCCAAAAATGTAACTTTTGATCACAGTTACGACTCAAAACGTAGATTTTGCAGAACACTGGAAAACACGTTACACGAGGACACAGAGACATAAACGAATTAAAAGGTGTGATCCTGATTCGACGAATGGCTCAATGCTGGAGCTCAATCAGAAGGTGCTGGGTTCGAATCCCAGTGGGTGCGCTTTAGTGTTCAAGGTCGCTGTCAACTCCCGTGTTAGCTTTTCCAGGTACAGTAGCAGCCCGCTCACTACCGCCGTAAGCTCCCCTATAAATAAATAAATAAATAGTACGCCTTATTACGAGGCGTGAGATTGAGAGTGACAGCCCGTTAGCTTACACTGGGGCCTACTACCAATGGTGGGTGGGTGGGTGGGACTATCATGACCATGGAGAAGGCTTTGGGGCCTGTTCCATGTCACCATGTGTGATGTGTCGTCTGCACGCGACAAATGGACTGGGAGGGTGTGGAGTTTGGTGCAGAGCTTGAGGGCGGCCTACCTATACCTATACCTAAGCGGGCGAGATTGGGAAGTGCATTGGTGGGTATGGTCCCTGTGTTACCCGATGTAACACCTGCGTATATCACTTTATATCCCTGATCTTTCAGAGCCTGTGATAGGGTCTTGTGCTGATTCCTTTTTTTCACATATTTAACCGAGTGGTTGTGTCTGAGAAGTAGCCGACTTCAACTATCAACTATGTGGATGGGTGGACATGAGGTGGGATTGGAGCATCTTTTTTATCCGGGGTCAAGAGGAGGTCTGGTCTGAGCTTACCCCAGGTGGGTTGGGTCATGTTCGGGGGGTTCAGCCACGAGGGCGGCCTGGTCCTCCAGTTTGCCAGCGTCCATATATCTATTTCCCCCCTTAATCCCTTTTGGAAACTGCTTTCTGTATTCATTTTACTGCAAGGTTGTGCCGATTAATATACATCCCAGATTCCCAGTAAAGGTTGGGTGCTTGCAGCCCGCCTACATGAGACTAGCCCCATCTTGGCATGTGTGACAGATGGGGCAGGTTTCTGTCAAGGGTAGGTGGGGGTTACTGCCATATGGCATTTCCCATCGATACGCCAGCTTCCTGTTCCATAGGTGCCTTCACCTAGCCTTGTGGATTTGTATCTTCTGCCACCAGGGGGCGGATGCCTGCTGCCAGAAGTGGTGGCTAGTATGTGGGAGGTGCTCGGGGGATGCTGTGGTCCACAATGAGGCGTACACAGGATGCCATTCATGTTGGTCCCTGCTGTGTGGATTTGGTGGGGAAGTTAGCCTTGACCCCCCTGGTGAGGTTGTATTTTGCTATCCTAGGGGGCAGGGCAGGGTGCCATCAGCTGCCACCGGGGGCTGGACAGACGGCCAGATATGGTCCATTTGCGCCACCTCTCCTACATTGTAAGTGACGGAAGTATTTATAGGGAAGTGGGCGGCTTTCTTGGCCAGCTTATCTGCTTCCTCATTGCCATGGGACCTCACCTTGGCCTGGTGGACAGCGCATAGTTCTGCTCGATTGTTGGTTCTGGTATTGTCAATACCCCCTGGATTGATTGTAATGCTTTGGCCCGACAATGGAGAGTATACCGCAGCCCGGAGGAGGTCCGGGCCCTCAGGCTGGGGGATCTGGCTGCCATCGGTGTTTAGCTACTGGCATACATGGGGGGGGTCTTGGTAGTTGCAGGGGTAAGGTGTTGGGGGAGTGTGTGTGTGTGTGGGGGGGGGGGGGGGGGGGCACTCCAAGGGGCCTGGATGATGAGTCGGAGAGCCTTGGGTGGTGGGGGGAAGGAGAGCGGGGCAGGGCTGACGGCAGGGTTGGGGATGTTTTTTTTATTAGTGAGGGATGGAGGTGATGCATAGCTTCATTCCATGCTTGGGTTGAGGGGATGGCCGGGCTGGGGTGGCCAAGGGGGTTGGCGATGCGGAGGAGTTGGTGCCCCTTTGTCCTTGCAACGGTGGAGGTGATGTTACCCACAGTCCAGATGGACGGTTGATGGATAATGGGGGACCCGGCTGGGATAGTATCTACGACCTGGACCCAGGGGTGGGCGGTGTGTGTTTTGTAGGCTGTGTGCTTTGTGTGTAGGACCAAGAGAAGGGTGCAAGTTGGAATGGAGTGAGTTTGGACTGCCTTGGCACTAGCGAGTGCCCATCTGACTGCCTTCTGGAGTTCTGGGCTTCCTTGGCATCCTGCAGGGAGTGTATCACTGATGCTCCTGTCCATGTGTGAGAGTATGGGTCTGGGCTTGCCCCAAACAGTTGGCCATGAGAGTGGGGGGAAGAGCAGTGGGAGAGAGATGGGTGGCATAAGAGTGGCCCTGTTGACATGCCTGTTTGAGCCCCCAAGAACGTGAGGGCTTGAAGGAGGGTCGGGTGGGGAGCGGGGGGGTTGGTGTCCTTGAGTCGGTGGAATAGGCTGGCTAGGTCTACAGCAAAGGACCCTTGGGAGAGTGAGCGCCCAGGCTGGGTACGGTTGCCTGGGTGGTGTTGTATTGGTGTTTGAGTCTGTTGGCCGAGGAGGTGGGGAGGTCACCTATGCAATTTACAGAGGGGGAGTAAAGGTATGTGGTGGTGGGGTGGATGGGTGGAGCTCCATTGGGTTGGGCATGGGGGAGGAGGCCTGTTTGGATATGATAGTGTCCAGGGGCTGGGATGCCCAAGTCAGGGTGCCTGTCCAGGGGCTCTATGTGGATGAGTTGCATGAGAGTGCGGTACCACTGGGCATTGAATTGGCCTGTCAGGGTCCACTGCCCTTGGGATTTGGCGTTTATGAGGTGAGCGTCCTTCCTAGGGGGGTAAGAGGGGTTGTTAGCTGGTGTGATGTGCGAGGCTGTTTTATGGGCCTCTAGGAGGGCGGTGGTGGCTTGGTCTCCTATGCGCTCAATCAACTCTGTTTTGGCAATGCTGATGGGTTTCCAGTGAGCCTGGCTTTGACCACATGGTAGGGGTGTCCCATGCTTGAGGGTATATCCTAGTGCTAGGTAGGATGGGAGGTGGGACGGGTGCATGGTGATGGGTCCATGCTGGACCCGAAGATGGGTGGTGAGGGTGTCCTGGATCCGTTGGACTCAGATGCATACCTATCTAACTATCTATCTATCTATCTATATCTATATCTATCTATCTATCTATCTATATCTAGATAGATGGATATATATATAAATAGATAGATAGATAGATAGATAGATAGATAGATAGATAGATATTAAGTATAGCAGTGTACTCGTATTGGGATGCATATAGGAGGTGCAGGAGTTTGGGGGTTAGGCAGGGGGAGTCAGGAGCAAGGTGCCTGGTGCAGGCGCGACGAAGGCCACCAGTGCCGTTCCACTTGGTGATACCCAGCACCTTATAGTGGCTGCATCCTTGCTGTGGCAGAAGTCTCCTTTACAGAGTTGGTAGCGGGCTACCCAGCGATCTGGGTGGGTAGGGTCCAGGGCGGTCACAACCTGGCCCCTCTGGTGTTGGGAGCCGGGGCGGGCGTCTAGGTGGAGGTATGGCATGGGAGACAGCCAAGGATGGATGACAGTGGCTATGGTTAGTTGTGGTTGCGTGTGGCTGGTTGTGATTGCGCGTGGTTGCGTTTGGTCCGTTGTGTTGAGTGGGTTGCGTGAGAGGAGGGACACTACAGTGGAGGGTCTAGCGGCTGTGTGTGTGTGTGTGTGTAGGGGAGGGGAGGGGGGGGGGATCATGGGCATGGGGGGGGTCCTACATGTCATAAGAAGGGGTTGGGAGCTCTTGAAGGTGGTATTGGGGGGTCCCCGGGCGGTGGGTGCTGGCTAAGATGAAGGCTGAGCCTGTTGAGGGAGGCCTTCTGGTAGTGGGCGACAGTTTTGCCAAATCTCAGGGTGAGGTCAGTGGTGGTAATCAGGTGGGTACCCGCTGGGGTGATGAGGTCCAGGTAGGTAGTGATACCAAGTGGGAAGAAGGGGCTAATCAGTCTCCAGGGGACAACAGGATCAGGGTGGAGCTGGGTGGGGGTAATGACATCATCATTTAGGTGTAGTTGGATGTCAGCTTGCTTGAGCAAGAGGAGCTTCTTTAATATTAAGGTATTTCTCGTGAGGGTGTGGGGGGTGTCTGGGTGGGCTTTGATCAGTTGCATGGTCAACAGAGCCTTGGCGGTGATGCCAAGTTTCCCACTGTCATTGAGATACCGTGTAAGGGTGGTTGTGGTTATCTGGGTGTAGTCAACAAGGAGGGAGGGCACCCCTAGGCCTGCCTGGGTAGTGGGTAGGCAGACAGACGCAGAGGAAAAGGTGGTGGGCAGATTGCAGCATGGTTTTGCCAGGGCTGCTATGGCCCTATCTAGGGTATGAATGTCCCCAGGGCTGTAAGGGCGCAGAGTCATGGGGCATGTGATTGCAGGTTTGACACATGTCTGGATGAGGTGTATGCATTGCCTTGGGTTGGCAACCCTGGATTTGGCAGATTGTAGTATTTGGGTCCCTTTCTCTTGGATTTGGTCAAGCATTTGGGGGTGCCAGTTCAGGGCGAGGGAGATGAGGACCCCCAGGTAGAGGTGAGGTGTGTCAGGGTGTTGGTATGCGGCAAAGGTGCCCCCAGCCACTATTTTATTTTTGAGCAGGTGGGACAGTGTGGTATTATTGGTAGGATTGGATGGGCAAGACTTGTGAAGGATACCAGCCACTACACATTTACTGCCATTTAGCGGGAGGCCTGCCCACTGACTGAATTCCTGAACCTCCTGGCACTGTGTGATGAGGTCCTCTACGGTGTGGGTAAGGACTGCTGTGTCATCAGCGTATCCTAGGGTGCCCTTGCAGTGCTGGTTTTGTTGGCTAGTGGTGAGGCAGGTAGCTTTGTATCCCCTGCCTCAAGACTTGAGCCATCTGTAAAGAGGTTCGATGTAGAGGATAAAAGGAGTGGGGAGAGGGTGTCACCTTGGATGGTACCCCTAAGAATATCAATTATGTCAAAGATCAAGAATATCAATTGGCGTGGCCTGGTGTCCTTCTAGGGTGACGTGGGTAGTGGCCTGGGTGTATATGCCTTTAATGGTGTCTATGAGGTCATTAGGGAGGCGCAGCTCATACAGTGTGCATTGGAGGGTGGCATGGTTGATCATATTGAAAGCGTTGGAGAAGTCAAAATAGCCAACTAGGAGGTCTTGTTTAGTCAGTGCTGCATCTTCTATATCATTCAAGAGGTGGGCTAGTTGTCTGTGGGTGCTTCTGTGTTGTCTAAATCCTTCCCGAGCTTCACTCAGGATGTTGTGGTGTTCAGCAATGCTGGCGTTACTGCTGTGACCATACTAGTCCACAGCTTATCCAAAGTGCTGTTGAATCCTATGGGTCTATAGATACCAGGGTCAGTGGGCTCCCCTTTCTTGTACATCATGACAGTGTTAGATGTTTTAAAGCATTTTTGGGTGTGGCCCATGATCCACATGAGGTTGAACAATTCGTGGATGCAATGGTGGTATGCCATTCCAAGAGAAGGCATTGCAGAGTTTCATTGAGGATTGTATAAGGGACGGGTTCTTTGTTTTTTGCTAAATGCTGGACACATGTTTGGTACACTGAGGGCTCCATGAGGTAGGTGAGGGCCTCTAGCTAGTGTCTGAGAGGTTGGGCAGTTTTCCCTACTTTTTTATGAAAGGATGTTCAGCCTCCAGTTTTGTTTTTTCGATGACGCGCCGCCACAGCGTTGCTTGTCCGCCAATGCATGGCGACGCATGAGTTTGGCGCTGCCCCCCGAACCCCACGGGCTACGCGCTTCACGCTCCGCCATGCGCTCTGCCATGCCATGGCTATGCAACGATCACCATGGCTACGCAACGATGCGCCATGCGCTCTGCCATGCCATGCCATGCACCATGCGCTCTGCCATGCCATGGCTATGCAACGATCGCGGAATCAGGCTTGAGTATCCCTAGTTGCTACTCAACCTGACATACAGAAATAAAAAATAAAAAACACTCTGGATCGCCTTACCTTTTCTTGGGCCTGAGGCAAGTGCCTCATGACACAAATTGAAAATTGAACATTTGAACATCCAAGAATTGTCACAATGACCTCTAAGGACTTGCCACAGTGGGATCGTAAGTATGCGGTGGTCGAGCCGACATCGCATCTAGATTCCAGTTACCGTGCCGGTCGACGACCCTCCGGACGGGCCCAAGCGAACTCAAGGTGCGTCATGATATGCGTTTCTGTCTTTGACTGCAGCTACGAGCTTTAAGCTTGACCCAATGGCTGGTGAATGAATGGGGGTTTGATGGAAGCTGCCAAGCGTGCCCCCCAAAATATACAGTCCTGGCAGAGTATTAGAACAAGAAGAATTGTGACATGTTTATTTTCGCCTTAAGGCGAGTAACAGCCTGCAGAATGTAATTTGTCTACGTGCGTATGTTATTACAACAGAAGCTGAGCCCCCGTTACTACAACCTAATAGTCCGACTCACCCAGTACGACGCACGAGCCCCAGGACCGACCTCCAGGGGACCCGCCAGGGCACCCTACTATTTGTTAAATCCCCAGCGGTCCCCAGCTTAAATTCCCTGCTGCCATGCATATTCCGCCCCACAAATTATTACGAAATGCTCCACCCCCAAGCCACCTCAAAACAACAACACTGCCATGCCCCCCCCCCCCCCCCCCCCCCCCCCCACCACCACCAGCACCAGCACCAGCACCACCAGCACTAGCACCAGCACCAGCACCAGCACCAGCACCAGCACCACAACAACAACACTTACAGCAGCACCAGCACCACCCACCCACTCAAACCCACCTGCACCATGTCGACAGCTGCTCAAGGAGCAATACTTGAGCCTGCCTAAGCCTCATTGCGCAGCGCACATTGCCAGCGGCAATGCATCCTGTTCCAGTGCTGTCGAGTTCGATTTCGGTGCTTCGAAACTGGAGACAGCGAGAGCTTGGAACAGCTCCTGTTGAGTTTTTGAGGCGTTAAAACTCGAGGATCTGGCGACAATACGGGAAAAATGAGGGGGTGCATGGTAGCCTGGATTTGGTCAGTTGTTATTTCTCGAACAGCTCCGGGTAAGATTGGTTTGGCCAGGGCAGGGGGGGCAGGGTGTGACGATGCAGCAAGGTTTTGAATCTGCGAGCACGGAAGTCGGGTAGCAGGCCGGGGTAGGGGCCGGGGTAGCAGCCTATGAGGGGGGCCGGTCCCACCTGGGTTGGGGCCAGGGGCTGGGGCCGGCTCAGGGGGCCGGCGGGGGTGAAAATTCTTTCAGTTGTGTTCCATTTGGTCGTGACTTTCATAATGGTCAAGCCGCGGGCACATTTGGCGTCCAACAGAGAACCAGGAAAAAATTTAACATCATCATTGCATTCATCAGCACCATCAAAAAAATGACAACGTGATGTTATGAAGACCCACCCAGAAGTTGCGGTGTATGTGGGATGTCTTGGGCCGGCATTGGCAACGTGATCTCATTTTGTTTACAGTCATCGTAACTAGTAAGCCTCAAACACGTCATGGTCATCGGATGATTTGAAACATTATATTCATCGACAGGCCGTCGTTGACCCACGACAAGCCAACTCCACATAACATGCGGGAGGGGTCTTCCAACTAATCCTCGAAAATGTAATGTATGATCTTGCGTTGTGGAAGTTGCGGTCTTGTCTTCACTCTTCCATTCCGACGTCCTTCACAGGCAGTGCTGTCGCTAGACACGACAAGTTCACGATGCGCCTTGTTGAACACCCGCGACTCCTGACAGGCCGTTATAAATGCCTAGAAAATCGTATTTCCCCACCAGATAACCAACCATCTTCGAGGCAGCTCCCGGGCAAATCCCAACCGAATTCCAACCGATTTGCGTGAAACGGAGGACTGTCCTGTCAGCCTTGTGGGCTGCCTCGAGGGGGCTGCTAGAGGCTGGTCGGTGCTTTTCTTTCCATTTGCTTAACAGCTGCTGGGCAGCTCCTCGAGCCAGCCACTAAGCCACACCGAACTATACTACACTACACTACAGTACTACACTACACTGTACTACGGCTTCAAGGCTGCCTCGAGGATGCTCGACCGAGGTGCTAATTCCCTTGGATGAGGTGACGAAACCTGTATAAAGTCTGGAGATTCCTCTAGGATGTACACCCAATTTATCGACCACTGCCGATAAACCTGATCTGTATCGCATACTCCCTCCGAGACTCCCGACCTCTCGAACAAGGTTGCCACCTCTCAAGGTTACGGGTTTCCACTCGCGCCCCCCTCCACCCCCCCGGTCAACTCCCGTTATTCATGGCGCGGGATCGGGCCCACGCAAAGTGGGCCTTGGCTTCCTTCGTGCTTCTCCTGATCTGCGATATCTCCCCATCCCTGGTGTCCGGCAGAGCCATTCCTGAGGCGAGCCAGGACTCTGGCAGGGCCGTGCTCTCGGCGGATGAGCCCTGGAGCAGCTGCGGGTCGAGCGACAGTACTGACTACGGGAGATGTAAGACCTGCGAGACTCAGTCAAGGCCCCATGCCAAGGTACGTAAATGTGACTAGATCCTGTCCTGTTTAGGAGACTGTGCAAGTCCCATTAGCCCAGTTGGTTAAGATGGCTAACCCTGGACTTTAAAAAAACATGAATCAAGCTGCTGCCGTACTAGTATTAAGGGCTTCTCAATCCTCATTGTCTCGAATTAAATTTGCACAACATTGTCATAGATAGGCCATGGCTGATTATAATTAGCATGCCCATTTGAACCTTCGAGGCCGGATAACTCCGATCAGTCAGAGTTGGATACCCCCTGGAAAAGTGCAGTTTCACATGTTACACATTCATGTATGTATGTTACAGTCCAGGGGTAGACCAAATAGGCTAAAGGGACTTGACCAACCGTGATAGGAAAGGCTTTAAAAGAAAAAACATTGATGAACTGCACCCCACAAATTTGTTTTGCCGACGGGTGCCCTGAGTTCGTGCTACATGGATCATTTAATTCAGGGATTTTTTTTTCGTTTTCGAAGCCCCCCCTTTCCATAGCTATTCTGGTTCCGGAGCCATGCGGCCAGTCTTCGTTTGTAGCTATTCATAGCTATTCAAATTGGCGTCTTTGGCGTATTATTGGCGGATTGCCGTCAAATTGGCGTCTTTGGCGTATTATTGGCGTATTTGGCGTATTCATAGCTATGCATAGCTATTCAAATTGGCGTCTTTCAACATTCTAACTTCAAATTTAACTTGGCCAAGGATGGCCGAGCTTAAGTTGATCTAGGTCTGGTCTAGGTTTCCCCCAATTGCACGCACACTCCATAAGTTCAGATGATTTATCCCCTGAACTACTGCTTACCCCCTCCACTCTCCACCAGAACCACTCCCTTGCCCTTCCCCCCCCCACCCCCCCACCCCACCCCCATCACCACCACCACCCTAACACACACCACGACCCAACCACCCACCAACATGCACATACTCCCCTCCTCCAATCAATCTGCCTACCGCTCTTGCTATTAATTTGCGGCGAGCTTTGATCATGCAGAAAGACAGAGACCAGGTTGCAAATTCAACCTACCTGATTGAACCAAGTTGCGAAGTGTTGATTCCGCGTTGTGTACCGGAACTGCGCAATCACAAATCTAAACGCCTAGAGCTTCTGCTTTGCGCGCAGTTACCCACTCAGTTGGGTTTTCAAGCTTTCCAATCGAGTCGATCGGCCTACGCAAATAAACTCGGTGCATGGTCTGCAATACATCTGTTTGGCCATGAGCCATAGGGGGTACAGTCTTTCTCTTATCAGGGAGCATCCTTCGAATGTTCGACAGATGGGAATGCAATATTGTCCTCGAGAACAGCAACGAGGCTGCAGCTCGCACTCGACTCCTCTTATGTAACTGCCAGCCAGGGTTTGACCTCTTCTACTACGGCGATGTGGGCATGTGGCTGTTACAACTGGTACTGCACGGGGGGAGGGGCCCCTGGGAGGGGCCTGGGGGAGGGGGGGGGGCCTGCACAGAAATTCGAGGAGTTCCAGGCCAGGTCAGCTCCTAGGTGGCCTGGGCCGGGCCAGTTGGGACTCGAGGGCCAGATCTAGCTGCATCGCTCAAATCGATTTCATCGCTAGGCAAATCTCGAAAGCGATGGGTTTCATCGATAATAGCGACACATCGCTAAAAAAAAAAACTGATTTAATTCTACAACAATAGTACGCTTTATAATATTTACTTAATAAGTTACTACGTGTATGGGAATTGCAATATGATATGATACCGTATGCACATGTAATCATGATACAGTTGTACACTCCCCGTGTATTCCCTGTCTGCAGACAGTGTGCACCCTGTAGGCTGCTAGACCATGTAAATCGAAACAACACATAGGCCCCTTCAAAAAATTGCACTACACACCTGATACACATGTAAATGTATGTTCCCACACTTCCGCGATGAACAGAACTGGGCCTGTGGCGACTATTGCATGGTTGACTCACTGGTCGGCATTGACCACAGATACTCGGAGTCATGCTTTTCTTGCGTGGAGAAAGTCTCTATGGTAGAATACCCTCACGGTGAGTTACAATTATTACTATTTTTATTTATTTTGTATTTTCTATTTATTCCTTTTTTCACAATGTGCGTGAGTTCCCCCCTTGACTCCGCCAAACCGCTGGCACATAAAGTAGGAGTCCAGTAGGGCACCAGGAGAAATCATCATCAACATTATCGGATGAGATAGGTCTACCCTATGTGGGTCTCATGCCACACAAGCTTAATGCATGATGCATGCCATGGAAACTACTGAACTATCTACTCGCAACCTGTATAGTTCAACAGATACATACAATTGACTACATGATTATCTCAATCTAATACACCTGCTAGAACCAGGTAGACATTCCAACTCCAATTAAAGGTTAAATTAAATAAATAAATTAAATAATTCAAGTAAAGTAAAGTAAATTAAAACAAAATGATATGATGATAGATCGTACCCTTTTAAGTATAAATGAACAGTCGGAAGACCCCCCCCCCCCCCCCCCCCCCCCCCCCCTGTCGTTTACTTGATCTTTTCATAAAGCCCCCATCGACTCCGTCAAGCTGCGGGCACATATGGAGTCTAGGAGGGCACCAGGAAATATGTGATCATCATCATCAACATCATCATCAACTAATTTTGGCATGTCTATGACAATGAATTGGATGCATATTGTATGTGTGTTGCAGGTGATCCTTGGGGCTGTTCCGCCTGCCTCGAGAAGAGGGCTCATATCGAGGACACATTTGGCGAGGCTGCGGCTGAAGAAGCAATGCACTTGTGCATGCACTGCGTGAAGCAATTCGACAAATCTCCCGCAGGAATGACCAGTGGAAGCTACCAGCACTATTGCACGGGTTGCGCAGGTAGGGTCTATTGCAATCATGTGAGATAAGGACATATAAGTGTTTCTTGATTGATACATATAGGTGCTGAGGTGCAGGTGCCATGCATGCAGATACAGATGCAGATACAAATACATGTACAGATAAATATACAGGTATGTATGATACGATGCTAATACATATACAAAAGGCTAAACTCAGATTAGTGAAACCAGGTATGACACCTCATGCAGGCTATACATACCTCCATATACTGTGTATACATGCAGGCATTCAAGATTTTGAGTGGCAAGGCAAATGCTTTGACTGCGTCATGGACTGTCAGGATATAGATCAATGCGTTTATCGTGCGGAGAACAAACTGGCAATTTCAGGCTGCGGGAAGGAGCCCCCACCTCCTAAAGATGACGACTGTGACCACAGCCCACCTCCACCTCCACCTGATGACGACTGTGACAAAAGTCCGCCTGGGCATCCCTCACCACCATCCCATACAGATTCCCCTATGCACCCCTCTACCCCTGGGCATCCCTCACCACCATCCCATACAGATTCCCCTATGCACCCCTCTACCCCTGGTTATTCCTCTCCACCTGTTTATCCCTCTCCACCTGGGCATCCCTCTCCACCTGAGTGACCCTCTCCACCTGGTTATCCCTCTTCACCTGGTTATCCCTCTTCACCTGGTTATCCCTCTCCACCTGGGCATCCCTCTTCACCTGGTTATCCCTCTCCACCTGGGCATCCCTCTCCACCTGGGCATCCCTCTCCACCTGGGCATCCCTCTCCACCTAGGCATCCTTCTCCACCTGGGCATCCCTCTCCATCTGGTTATCCCTCTCCACCTGGGCATCCCTCTCCACCTACCCATCCAGTTCCCCCTGCCTATCCATACCCACCTCCTCCACCGCACTCAAGTGAGGACGTTGCCGCCAGGCAGTCCCCCCCTTCCGACTATCCTCCTTATGATTATCCTCCTAATAAATCGCCTCCCAATAATGGAGATAGCGGTGGTGCTGGTGCTGATGCTTCCTACGGTGACTACCCTCCTTATGAAGGCGTTCCTCCTTTTGATCCCAATGCATATTATGGTAATGCAGAAGGGGATTACGACTATTACTACTACTACGACGACTAGTTAAGCAGGGTACACTCAAGGCCTTTCTTATCGGCTTTTCTGACCAGCTTCTAGGTTGCTCCTTGAGCCAGCGACTGTGCTACACCAAAGCATTTCAGCAGTACTGGACAGCTGATTGTGTCAGCTTCAAGGTGCACTAGGTTGCTCGAGTTTGGCTGAACAGCACGACAGGGTAGCTGCCTAGAAGCTGCTGCTGGAGACATGGGACAAGGTTTGGTGTTCTGTTAGAGCGTTTGGGATGTCTATTCCTTGATGATACATACGGTACTCAAATTTATATTAACTGTGGCACGAAATCAGGGACTCTGTTGGTAAAATGATTGCTTGGGGTTCAGGTCATCATTGCCTTTTCTGTTTAGCCCCCCACCCCCCACCCCCCCTCCTGATATCATAGTTGGGCAAGTCAATTTAGCTTATTTAGCTACCCTTTGGGCTGTACCAACATACATACTTGCACGTAGTCACGTATATACATGTATACCGGAACATGTGTACCGTCTCCTCACCAAACATGGAATGGAACGTGCATGATTTATTGATTGTTGGAATAAGCGACAATGGTGTCTGATTTTTTGCGTTCGCTTCTCTTGCTTGTACCCTTTGCCTCATATTAAAGGATTGGTTGGAAGAATCCCTGGAGGTTGTGGAGCGGGCTTGCCTTAAGTTAACAATGGCCAGCTGATAAAAATACAATGTAACATACGGACACTGTCCCCGGATCCTGCGCGCACACCGAACTCCCTCGGCACTATTTCAAATGACAAGAAACACGTGCTGCGCTTCATTAACTTGATATGCCTGTCGCCTATTAATTTGGGGGGGTCATCGGCACCCTTTTACTTGGCTTGGAATGGTGCTCTTTGATAGGGTGAATATTTCAAAATACACCCGGGTGCCAAAAATGACCGCATGGAAAATGCCTTGGGGAGGTCGGAGGGGGGGGGGGGGGGGGGGGGGGGGTAGTACTTGATAGAGACTGCAGACTCAGTGTTACAATGGGATATAGAAGAGAGATAAATAGTTGCACTGAGGCGGCAATATACTAGAGCAGACTGTAGTGCACAGTGCTGCAGGGCGGCTGGAAACTAGGGACCGGGTAGAAACCGGCCCACACTAGCCTACTCAGGTAAAGACATATAAGTTGTCTACAAGAGGGGGGGGGGGGGGGTCTAAAGGGTGCAGGATAAAAGGGTGCGGAATGGAACTCTGGAAGGATGAAAAGGAGGGGTGTCAACTGTCAACCATAAGAAATAAAGTAGGTGTACCAAACATGAAAAGGAGGGGTGCCATACGGAACACACAAAGGAGGGTGTCAACTGACAACGTTTTCATCCAGAATGAATGGTTGGGACCGAGGGGGGGGGCAAAAGCAAAATCTCCTACCCCATGCCCTTTTCTCCTACAGAGGTCTGAGTTACCACCCACCCACCCACCCACCCCCTGGGTCGGGAACCCACTTGGAGGCCATTATCTCCTCCCACAATAATAATTAGGGGGTCAAAGTAGGGTGCATTTTGTATAGGTTGAAAAGGCCTATCTAATGATGCTGCTCCCATAACCATGCACCCTACATGGAGCAATAAAAATCAAACAAGACAATACAATCAGCGTTTGTGGGCACACGGACGAAGTGCATCATCACCATCAATGTTACATGAGAGGTAGGGCCTGGGGTTTAGGGCCCCCGGGCCCCTAATATGCCATAGCCTATAAAATTAATATGCTTGGCTTATTTTAATCTCGTGCTCAGCCAATACGAATCACATGCTCGGACTATTACAACCGATTACCTAGTCGACCAACCCTTTTATTTATCCTAGAGGTTTGGCACCAGTGGGCCATGGGCTGGTGAGCAGTTGCTGCCTGGCTGGCTTGCTCTCCGCACCTTTCTTTCCGCGGTTGCTTCTCTGCACGCCTTCGAGTTCTTGAGCCTCGCGACGTTCACAGGGTGCCTGTTCAACAATTCCCGTCCGCACTCGTCACATTCGATGCTAGCAGCGAAGGGGTCCTTTGAACAACATGAAATGGTCCCAGATGGGAAGAAAGAAGAGCATGCACCAGCACGTTCGTTGCGGAATCTGTTCCTCCTCGTTTTGTACTGCTGGTTGGTTTGGGGGTGGGTGGGAGGGGTTGGGGGGTTGGCCGGTTGGTGGGTGTGGGTGTGGGGGAGGGGGTGTGGGGGTGTGTGGGTGGTGGGTGTGTGGGTGGTGGTGGTGGTGGGGGGGGGGGGGGGGGGGGAAGCCCTAATAACACCAATGGAGACTGGTCTTTAGACTGGAACATCCCAGTTCCACTCCAATCACCCATGTCATTCTGTGGGCTGTGAAAAAATACTTGAAAAGTACCTATGTTTTCTTAAATTCCAGTTATTTCTCACCACCCATGTTATGGCATGCCTCACAGGTCGTACCACACTGACCATGTACACGAGTATGCCCGGCCAGGTCTGCGACTTTGGACCGGCAGCCAGCTAGTGGCTGATACCACCAGCCAGCTAGGGCACTTGATTGTAGCACCGGAAGGCTCCTATCGCTATTAGTTCTGGCAAGTTCATCTTGTTTTTATCTCAACACCGATCGTTGTACCATCTGTGTAACAACTGTGTCTCTGCCAACCGTGCCTCTGCCCCATCGTCAACGAGAAGCAACACAAACTACAACCCACCCACCCACCCACCCCAACTTTGGAGGCCCATAACTTTTTGCTTACTGGGCCAAAAATAAATAAGACCAAACTCTTCATCCTCTCAACAAGCTCTACACATCTGGGGCATGGGGTAAGATTTATTTTTCTGCCCCCCCCCCCCCCCCCCCCCCCCCCCCCCCCCCTCGGTTGGGACTGGTAATTTCAGAAATAATTGTGTTACATCGGTTTCACGGAGGCCCACCATGTTATTCATATACTGGTAAGCAGCATGACGAAAATCTACATGGATAGAGGCCTTAATAATCACCCAGCAGATGTCAATGGTAGCTAGGGTCTATCTATGATCACGCATTTCACACATCACATACCGGTTTCAAGGTTGACGCTTTTCTTGTGGTTACCGGTACGCCACTACGCCCACCAACGCCCCCTTTCAGGCCGATCACTATTTTTATTTTCGGCTTCTAGCAGCAGCTTCTAGGTAGCTGCCTGAGCCAGCCACTGGGCTGGGCCTCAAAAATTCAGCAGTGCTAGAAGGCTGATCACGTCAGCTTCAAGGCACCCTAGGTTGCTATAGGCTTGGCTGATTAGCCAGCCAGGAGATCTGCCTAGAAGCTGCTGCTCGTAGCCGAAAAGAAAAACAGTGAGGCCGTCATCGCTAAGCCATTTATTTTGTAGTAACCAAGTTCAAGGTCAAATATCTTCAGGATGACATGATCTAGAAACCGCAAGCTCCATCCAAAGTGGGCGCCAGGTTAATGAGCTGCTGATTCTGAGCTGTCAGCAGGTGACAGGCGCGAGTCAGAAGCTAGCAGGCGTGGTTGAAGAGGTGTGTGTGTGTGTGTGTGTGTGTGTGTGTGTGTGTGTGTGTGTGTGGGGGGGGGGGGGGTCTTTGGAGGAAAAAAAATTAAATAAACAGGGGGAAAAGCCCCGGGCACGGAAAACGACGAGGACCGGTATTTGAAATCGTTGTACCTGGTTAGAAATCTATCCGTGAATTGTACCGACGGGGGCCCTGAGTTCGTGCTACAGTGATCATTTTATTATAAAATGTATCGGTTTTAAATCATCATCGCATGTGGGATCTGGGATGATAATTTAATTGTGCGATTATTATCACATTTTCATAACTTGTATTCAGTATTTCCATCCTTCAAAGGAATCAGGATTCATGACCAGCGTCATGCTGAAGACTTTATCCACAAATTCAGGTTAATGTTTTTCTTCCCAAAACAAATAAATCTATCCTCAGCGTATAACGGACATTCTGATATGAAATACATTTCATCTTCGACCACTCTTCTACCGTAAAAGGCGTCATAGTCATCGGATGATTTTAAACATTATATTCATCGACAGGCAATTGTTGACCCACGACAAGCCAACTCCACAAAACATCCGGGAGGGGTCTTCCAACTAATCCTCGAAATGTAATGTATGATCTTGAGTTGTGGAAGTTGCGGTCTTGTCTTCACTCTTCCATTCCGACGACCTTCACAGGCCTGGCAGTGCTGTCGCTAGACACGACAAGGTCACTAAGCGCCTCGTTGAACACCCGCGACTCCTGACAGGCCGAAACATGCCTCAAAAATCGTATTTCCCCAATCAACCATCTTCGAGAGAGCTCCCGGCAAAATCTCAACCGAATCCCAACCGATTTGCGAAAACGGAGGACTGTCCTGTCAGCCTTGTGGGCTGCCTCGAGGGGGCTGCTAGAGGCTGGCCGATGCTTTTCTTTCCAGCTTAACTTAAAATTAACAGCCGCTAGGCAGCTCCCCGAGCCAGACACTAGGCCACACCGAACTTTACTATACTACACTACACTACACTTTACTACGGCTTCAAGGCTGCCTCGAGGATGCTCGACCGAGGCGCTAATTCCCTTGGATGAGGTGACGAAACCTGTATAAAGTCTGGAGATTCCTCTAGGATGTATACCCAATTTATCGACCTCTGCCGATAAACCGGATCTGTATCGCATACTCCCCCCGAGACTCCCGACCTCTCGAACAAGGTTGCCACCTCTCAAGGTTACGGGTTTCCACTCGCGCCCTCCTCCACCCCCCCGGTCAACTCGGATCTGTTCATAAGTCCCCCCTTGACTCCGTCAAGCCGCGGGCACATATGGAGTCTAGGAGGGCACCAGGAAATATGTGATCATCATCATCAATGTCATTATCAACTAATTCTGGCATGTCTATGACAATGAATGGGATGCATACTGTATGTGTGTTGCAGGTGATCCTTGGGGCTGTTCCGCCTGCCTTGAGTGGTGTACGGGTTAGAATGGTCACCACAACCGGAGGAGTCCCCGTTTCGCATCCAAACCCGACATGTGCACTAGAAATCCCTGTTTTAAATGGTTCTTGCACGGGGAGTAATTGTTCGCCACAATGTGCAGACGGTTAGACACCAAACCTGGCGTATAGACCCTTGTAACAACGATTCCTAACAAAACTTATTCTTGTACGTGCGTTGCAGGTGATCCTTGGGGCTGTTCCGCCTGCCTCGAGAAGAGGACTCATATCAAGGACACGTTTGGCGAGGCTGCGGCTGAAGAAGCGATGCACATGTGCATGCATTGCGTGAAGCAATTCGACACATCTCCCGCGGGAATGACCAGCGGCAGCTACCAGCACTATTGCACGGGTTGCGCAGGTACGGTCTATTGCAATCATGCCAGATAAGGACATACAAGTGTTTCTGGATTGATACATATAGGTGCTGAGGTGCAGGTGCCATGCATGCAGATACAGATGCAAATACAAATACAGATAAATATACAGATAACTATAAATATACAGATGTAGTGCAAACGTATTGTACAATATCGACAGCCCTATATGAGATATGGTACAGATACAAATACAGATACAAGAGGCTACACTCAGATTAGTAAAACCAGCTATGTCACCCCAGGCAGGCAATATATAACTCCATATACTTAGGGAACGGCAACTAATATTAGTGTTCGACAAACTAAAACTAACTAATATTATAACAGTGTCACAATGAGATTAGTTTTTCAAATAAATTCGAAATTCTGGTGAGAAGGCTCGTCCGACTAATATTATAAAATATTATTCATTCACTAATATTATATAACAAGCCGACCCCTACATCTACTCGGTATAAATGCAGGCATGCAAGATTTTGAGTGGCAAGGCAAATGCTTTGACTGCGTCATGGACTGTCAGGATATTGATCAATGCGTTTATCGAGCGGAGAACAAACTGGCAATAGCAGGCTGCGGGAAGGAGCCCCCACCTCTTAAAGATGACGACTGTGACCACAGCCCACCTCCACCTCCACCTGAAGACGACTGTGACAAAAGTCCGCCTGGGCATCCCTCTTCCCCTGTGCATGCCTCACCACCATCCAATACAGATTCCCCTATGCACCCCTCTACCCCTGGGTATCCCTCTACCCCTGTGCATCCCTCAACACCATCTCACCCAGATTCCCCTATGCACCCCTCTACCCCTGGGCATCCCTCACCATCAACCCACCCAGATTCCCCTATGCACCCCTCTACCCCTGGGCATCCCTCCCCCCCTGGGCATCCCTCTCCACATGGGAATACATATACCCCTAAGCACCCCTCCCCCCCTGGTTATCCCTCTCCCCCTGGTCATCCCTCTCCACCTGGGAATCCATATACCCCTAAGCACCCCTCCCCCCCTGGTTATCCCTCTCCACCTGGGAATCCATATACCCCTAAGCACCCTCCCCCCCCTGGTTATCCCTCTCCCCCTGGTCATACCCTCTCCACCTGGGAATCCATATACCCCTAAGCACCCCTCCCCCCCCTGGTATCCCTCTCCACCTGGAATCCATATCCCCTAAGCACCCCCTCCCCCCCTGGTTATCCTCTCCACATGGGAATACATCTACCCCCTTAAGCACCCCTCCCCCCCTGGTTTCCCTCTCCCCCTGGTCATCCCTCTCCACCTGGGAATCCACATACCCCTAAGCACCCCTCCCCCCCTGGTCATCCCTCTCCACCTGGGAATCCATGTACCCCTAAGCACCCCTCCCCCCCTGGTTATCCCTCTCCCCCTGGTCATCCCTCTCCACCTGGGAAACTACATACCCCTAAGCACCCCTCCCCCCCTGGTTATCCCTCTCCCACCTGGAAATCCATATACCCCAAGCACCCCCTCCCCCCCTGGTCATCCCTCTCCACCTGGGAATCCATATACCCTAGCACCCCTCCCCCTAGTAATCCCTCCCCCCCTAGTAATCCCTCTCCCCCTGGGAACCCAGACCCCCCCTCCCATCCAGATTCCCCTGCCTATCAAGACCCACCTCCTCCACCGCACTCAAGTGAGGACGATGCCGCCAGGCAGTCCCCCCCTTACGACTATCCTCCTTATGATTATCCTCCTAATGAATCGCCTCCCATTAATGGAGATAGCGGTGGTACTGGTGCTGATGCTTCCTACGGAGACTATCCTCCTTATGAAGGCATTCCTCCTTTTGATCCCAATGCATATAATGGAAATGCAGAAGGGGATTACGACTATTACTACTACTACGACTAGTAGTTTGGAAGGTTACTCGAGGCCTTTCTTATCTGCTTTTCTGACCAGCTTCTAGGCAGCTCCTTGAGCCAGCGACTGTGCTGAACCAAAACATGTCAGCAGTACTGGACAGCTGATTGTGTCAGCTTCAAGGTGCACTAGGTTGCTTAAGTTTGGCTGAATAGCAAGTCAGGGTAGCTGCCTAGAAGCTACTGCTTAAGACACGGGACCCGGTTCGGTGTTCTGTTAGCGTGTTTGAGATGTCTATTCATTGATGATAAAGCCACCGATATAGTGCAGCACGAACTCAGGGACTCTGTTGGTAAAACGATTCTTTGAGGTTCAGGTCATCAGTGCTTTTTCTTTTTACCCCCCCCCCCCCCCCCCTCCCCTGATATCATGGTTGGGAAAGTCCATTTAGCCTATTTGGCTACCCCTTGGGCTGTACCAACATACTCATACATGCATGTATAACCGAACGTGTTTATCTAATATAATCTGTCTCATCACCGTACATACATGGAATGGAACGTGCATGATATTCATTGTTGGAATAAGTGCTGACACTGTTGTCTGCTTATTTGCTTTCTTGCTTTCTTGCTTTCTTGCTAGTATGCTTTGCCTCGTATTTGAGGATTGGTTGGAAGAATCCCCGGAGGTTATGGCGCGGGCTTGTCTTAGGTCAACAATTGCCAGCTTATGAAAATATAATGTAACATACGTACACTGTACCCCCATCCTGCACGCACCCCGAACTCACTCGGCAATATTTAAAAGAACAAGAAACATGTGCTGCGCTTCATGACCTTGATCTGCCTGTCGCCTATTAATTTGGAGGGTCTTTTCTCCCGTTTAGACGATTGGCTCAATGGTCGAGTTCGTTGAAATCAGGCAGAAAGTGCGGGGTATGAATCCCTACGGGTGCACCTTAGTGTTCGCGGTCGCTGTCAATGGTAGCACTGTCCAGGTAAAGTAGCAGCCCATTCTATGCCTCCATAAAACAGGACTCCCTGAATCCCACACCCCACCAGGCGTTATCATTACTTTGGGGAGTCTTCGGCACCCTTTTATTTGGCTTGGAGGGGTGGTCTTTGTGAGGATGCAAATTTGAAAATACTCCCTTTGAGTTTGCTTTAACGGGTGCTGCAACACATGACCGCAAGGACTCGTCTTTGGGGGGTGCCAGAGTGCCCCCCACAATGAGTGGGTGGAATGGCAACTATGGCAGGTTCCCCCCCCACACCTTGCACGGAGGGGGTATATAGCTGCGGGGTCCGCCCTGTGACCCGAAGGGGTGTCCTGGATGAGGAAGAAAGGATGGGTGTCTGCCGACCGACAGGAGGGGTACCCCCCCCCACCCTGCCACGGAGGGGTGCCATCGACGCGCCCCAGGGAGGGGTTCGAAACTGACACAGATGGCTGCCATTGGCCTGCGACGAAAGGAGTGCCACCGCCCATTTTGACCAGCGGGGTGCCCTGGCTGGACAGCGAGGTGTGCCCAACCATGCCCAGGCGGGGGGTTGCCCGGGGATGCGACGAGAGGTGTGCCCCACATGCCCCGGCGGGGTGCCATGGCTGAGAACGCGCGGTGTGCACACCATGCCCCCGGCGGGGTGCATGGCTGCGCAAGCGAGGTGTGCACCAATTGACCCGGCGGGGTGCCATGGCTGAGACAGAGATGGTGTGCCCCCTCCTGCCACGGAGGGTGCCCCTGGTGAGCCGAGAGGTGTGCCCCAAACATGAAAAGGAGTGGGTGCCCATGGCTGCGACAAGCGCGGTGTGCCAACCATGACAAGGGGGGTGCCTGGCTGAGAACGCGCGCTGTGCCAACCTGACCACGGAGGGGTGCCCTGATGGAGCCCGGAGCGGTGTGCCCCCCACCTGAAAAGGAGGGGGTGCCATGGATGAGAAAGAGGAGGTGTGCAACACATGACACGGAGGGGTGCCTGGATGCGAAGGCAGGTGTGCACAACATGAAAATGAGGGGTGGCCTGGATGAGAAAGAGAGGTGTGCAAACATGAACGAGGGGTGCCCTGGATGAGAAAAGCGAGGTTGTGAAAAACATGAAAAAGGAGGGGTTGAATGATGGAAAGAGGGGTGTGCAAAAATGACAAGGAGGGGTGCATGGATGAGAAAGAGAGGTGTGCAAAACATGAAAAGGAGGGGTGCCATGGATGAGAAAGAGAGCTGTGCAAAACATGAAAAGGAGGGGTGCCATGGATGAGAAAGAGAGGTGTGCAAAACATGAAAAGGAGGGGTGCCATGGATGAGAAAGAGAGAGTGTGGCAATACAGTGAAAGGAGGGGTGCCATGGATGAGAAAGAGAGGTGTGCAAAACATGAAAAGGAGGGGTGCCATGGATGATAAAGAGAGGTGGTGCAAAACATGAAAAGGGGAGGGGGTGCCATGATGAGAAAGAGAGGTGTGCAAAACATGAAAAGGAGGGGTGCCATGGATGAGAAAGAGAGGTGTGCAAAACATGAAAAGGAGGGGTGCCATGGATGAGAAAGAGAGGTGTGCAAAACATGAAAAGGAGGGGTGCCATGGATGAGAAAGAGAGGTGTGCAAAACATGAAAAGGAGGGGTGCCATATATACTTAGGAGGGGTGCCATAGATGAGAAAGAAAGGAGGGGTACGAAAGATGAAAAGTAGGGGTGTCACGGATAAGAAAGAGAGGAGGTGTACCAAACATAAAAAGGAGGGGTGCCATACATACAAAGGAGGGGTGTTATGGATGAGGAAGAAAGGAGGTGTTCGAGGCATGAAAAGAAGTGTTATCAAGCATGAAAAGTAGGGGTGTCACGGATAAGAAAGAAAGGAGGTGTGCCAAACATGAAAATGAGGGGTGCCAGACATACAAAGGAGGGGTGCTATGGATGAGAAAGAAAGGAGGTGTACGAAACATGAAAAGGAGGGGTGTTATAGATGAGAAAGAGAGGAGGTGTACCAAACATGAGAAGAAGGGTGTCATGGATGAGACAGAAAGCAGGTGTACCAAACATGAAAATGAGGGGTACGAAACATAAAAAGGACGGGTATTATGGATGAGAAAGAGAGGAGGTGTGCCAAACATGAAAATGAGGGGTGTTATGGATGAGACAGAAAGGAGGTGTGACAGACAAGAAAAGGAGGTGTGACAGACAAGAAAAGGAGGTGTGACAGACAAGGAGGGGTGCCTTACATACTAAGGAGGGTGTTGACTGACACCCTTTTCATCAATAATCAATGGCTGGGACTGGTAATTTCATTTATAATTTTGCTACATCGGTGTCCCATATGTGAGAATTCATATACCAGTAAGCAACATAACAAAAATTCCTATGCAGCGTCGCAAGCGGTGCTGAAATTGGCGGAGTGCGTTGGCAACGGAACGATAAATGGCAACGATGGAGCTGACCGAAGCCAGGTAGGTATACATGAGATAGTTGGCTGACGTGCCAAGCTTCAATTTTTTTGTCGGTTGGTTGTGTTGTTTGAGTTGTAATGCGTAACAAGAATTGCTGAAAGAAATCAGAGAGCAGCAAGATTTCTTGTCTGGACTTCTGAATATGCTGGCGCTCATAATCATCTTCGTCCATACGTTTAGGATTTTGTTTTCACGCTTACACTTTCCTGGTAAAAAAAAAATTGTATTGCCGAAGATGGCGAGCAGCTATATTGCTGGCTGAAGCTATGTAACCAAGTTTAAGTTTGAATATCTTCAGGATGACATGATCTAGAAACCACAAGCTCCAGCCAAAGTAGGCGGCAGGTTAATGAGCTGCTGATTCTGAGCTGTCAGCAGGTGACAGGCGCGAGTCAGAAGCTAGCAGGCGTGGTTAAAGAAGTGGGTGGGTGGGTGGGTGGTGGGGTAGAGGTTCCATCGCTTGCATCCTACCTTGATGAGGCGATCATAGTACTGTACTGCCTTGCTGAAGGCTTCGAGCCCTCTCAACCTAAGTCTGACACTGATGTACGCAAGCATGGTAAAAAAAAAAAAAACGCCTGGAGGGGCGTGGTGTTAAGGGGACCCTCCCGTACGCCGGCAAGCATGGTAAGTAGCATGAAAGCCCAGGACTGACTTCCGGTCTGGTTTGGGTAAATGCATGGCAAAGGAACACATACAGAAGGCACATCTGTACTCAGCCCAACATGATGAAAGAAAGGCCCATACACAAAACAAAACTTAAAGAGAGGGACAATGATCTCACCAGCGCAATGATCTGGCCAACGATGTCAATGTAGAAACCATGGCATTCCATTTCGCACAACTCCTTGTAGTACCTGAGTTGGAGATGAGCTCAGATGACCGTAAAACAGTGAACTTTTGACCAGGGGCATGTGTAACCCCTATGCTATCTCCATATTGAATACGACCTTTCAGCTCAGCTTCTGAGAACACATCCATCTCAGCGGGAGCCAGCTTTTTCATGCGCTTGGCCAGAAATAGCAGTGTCTGCATTCAACTGGTATCTGTCCTTGTTGAATTCGTACTTGGCCTGGCACAACTGTTGGCTGGTTTGCTCAGTCAAGGAATAGTTGATATATATTTGCTGGCTGGTAGGGTGGGCGGCCAAACCCAACTGATGGGCATGAGCGGGAACCTGAGACAAGGAAGCCTTCACTAACTGCTCCCTGCGATACTCACTAAGGGGCTGCAACCTGGCCCCCTCCCCCTCACCAGGTGGTCCATGCACACAAGCCTCACGTGCAAATATCACATGGAGGGATGGAACCGCCTCCCTATCTTGGAAGATGATCCCCACGCCTGTACATGCTGGTCGCACGCTGAAGACAAAGGTCTGGTCCCAAAGAGCTTCGTCATGGACTGCAGTTCTACGACTCCTTGCATTTGATTCACTGGGGCGGGCGACAAGGCACTTTCTACTCGGGATGGTAGGCCACGCCAACCCACCATATGTGGCATTCGTATCCGGTCCTCTGTGTAGGAAGGTAGGATGAAGTGCTCGGGCATACCGGGCATCGCGTCGAGCATGGCTTGAAGGTGCTCCGCCACCCGAGCCCCCTTTCCAGTCCCGAAATGCAACTGTCCAGCACTGTCATCAAGCAAATGTCTCTTCAAGAATGCTTCATCAAACGCAGCCTTATGATTAGAGCCCAGCGTAGTGCACTCAAAGTATCCAAGCTTCACTTTCAGATCAGGCGTGCGCAAGTATCTTGGTGCACATATTTCGCTCTTGGGAAGCCCCATTTGAATAGTTATTATAACATACCATGCAACGCACTGGTATTCGGAAACGACATTACGCATTTAATCGAGGAGCTGTTGCCGCTATTGATAGGAAGGCGATATCTTCTAAACGGAAAGAGAGATAAAATCACTATACCAAGTCGGCGGGAAGAAAGCAGTATGCCAAATCAGAGTAAAAGATAGATTCGCAGGCGACAGCTCAGTCGTTCGCAAGCAACAGCGTGTTAATTCGCAGGCGACAGCCTAACCGTAATCTCGTGGATCATTCTCACGTGCTAACTTGACAGGAGCAGGAGGTCCCCCAAGGTAGAAATGCGCATGTACGGCACATTTCACACTTCATACGTCCACGTCCAGTGGTTAAAACGGTTCACTTAGCTCCCAGCACAGATCCACATAAATCCACCCTGCCAGTTTCGAAATTGTAGCGCATTGAGTGGCTGAAACTTCTGCTCATTCAATCCGGGTATATTCCTGAAGTCGAACCGATTTGGCGTACTGCTATCTTCTGCCACGACAGTAGCGGGCTTGTATCAGGTGTGACCGCCACCCTCGTACACACGCACGCAATCAAGTGTTGGACGGGTCTAAGCGTCCTGTCGTGACAAGGAGCATATTGCCTTGCTTAATTGCATTCGTTGCTGCTGCTGCTGTTCTAATGTTGCTTCCATCCAGCTTGTAAGACTTGGTACAAACCAGCTTCCTCCCCCCCCCCCCCCCCCCCCCCCCCCCCCTCCAACCTGCCTATTCCTCCCTGCGCCTCCCTCCGTCCTCCACCTCCCCCCACCCCATCCCCCCACCCCACCCTCCCACCATCCCCTCCGCCGCCCTTTTCCCTCCTTCCCCCCCTCCTCCCCTCCCCCCCCCCTCCTCCGCCCTCCTCCGCCCCCACCATGCAAACCCTAGCCACACAACCAGCTGCGCTCGCTGCCTTCACCGCCCTGCTCCTTCTCCTTCCCCTCTCCACCCTGGCCGACCAAATATCTGGCAGCTTGGTCCTCGTCAACTGCGACCCCTCCCCTTTCGAAGTCAGTAGTGCGTACGTCACCGTAAGCTCAGGCAACTACTCTGAGCGTTTCAATGCCACAGGGTCCCTCACTCGCGACCCAGCAGACAATCTCATATACCTATCCTACAGCGTCCCCTTCCCTGTGGGGAAGGGTGCCAATGTGATTGTTAAACCTTCTGTACGCTGCCGAGGTGGATCCTTTTCCCCCCGTGAAGCCAACATCTCCAATAGCAGTCTGCCGGCAAAAGGAGTTGACTTCGCGTGGAAGGGCGGCTTCCCCTTGAGCCTGGTTGATGTAGCTAAAGGTGGGTGGTTGTCGCTGAGGATGGGTGGTTGTAGCTAAAGGTGGGTGGTTGTCGCTGAGGATGGGTGGTTGTAGCTGAAGGTGGGTTGAAGTAGCTGAAGGTGGGTCCACTGCTCGGTGGTACTTGCTTAAGGTGGGTACACTGGTGGTTAGGGGTCGGCTGTGTTTGATATAATATTAGTGAATAAATAATATTATATAATAAAAGTCTGACGAGCCGTCTCACCAGAATCAGAATTTCGAATTTATTTGAAAAACTAATATAATTGTGACACTATAATAATATTAGTTCATATCAGGTTTTCAAAACTATTATTAGTTGCTGTTCCCTACTGGTGGTTGGTGAAGCTCAAAGTCACCGCTTTTATTTTCTGCCTACAAGCAGCAGCTTCTAGGAAGCTCCCCGGGCTCTCTCTTTGTCCAAACCTCAAGCAACCTAGTGCACCAGGACGCTGATATAGTCGGCTTTCCAGTGCTCCAGGAATCTTTGGGTTTGGCCCAGTGGCAGTCTCAGGGAGCTCCCAGAAGCTGCTGCTGGTAGCCGAGAAGGCAAGTCCTGCTGCAGGTGGATACACTGGTGGGTGGTCGTAGCTGAAGGGAGCTGCCTAGAAGCTGCTGCTGGTAGTAGAGAAGGAAAGTCCTGCTGAAGGTAGATACACTGGTGGGTGGTTGCAGCTGAAGGGAGCTGCCTAGAAGCTGCTGCTGGTAGCCGAGAAGGCAAGATTGCTGAAGGTGGATACACTGGTGGGTGGTTGCAGCTGAAGGGAGCTGCCTAGAAGCTGCTGCTGGTAGCAGAGAAGGAAAGTCCTGCTGCAGGTGGATACACTGGTGGGTGTTTTTAGCTGAAGGGAGCTGCCTAGAAGCTGCTGCTGGTAGCTGATAAGGCAAGTCCAGCTGCAGGTGGATACACTGGTGGGTGGTTGTAGCTGAAGGGAGCTGCCTAGAAGCTGCTGCTGGTAGCAGAGAAGGAAAGTCCTGCTGAAGGTAGATACACTGGTGGGTGTTTTTAGCTGAAGGGAGCTGCCTAGAAGAGTGTGTATATATGTATGAGTGTGCGTAAGAGTGTGTGTATATGTACGAGTGTGTGTAAGAGTGGGTGCATGTGTATGAGTGTGTGTGTGTACGTGTAAGAGTGTGCGTAAGTGTGTGTAAGAGTGGGTGCATGTGTATGTGTAGGAATGTGCGTATGCGTGTGTGTATATGTATGTTACAGTCCAGGGGGAGCCACTGTGACGACTGGGACGTGCCCGACCTCGAACAATCAAGAGGGGGCTAATTGAAAGAAAAGCTTGAAGCACTGGCCCCCAACAAATCAGAAGCATTATGCTCATAACGGAGGACCTGAGTTCTAGTTTTAATCATATTTTGATGCAGTGAAGATATTTTAATATATTTGTGTATGCTATGTTGATACTTCGATAGATTTCAATATATGTTCCGATGATGTGTTGATATTTTGATAGATTTCAATATATCTTTTGATGCTGTGCGAGGGTATCAAACATACTAGCCCTTGCATAGCAGAGCAGTTTTTTTATTTCAGATTTATGTAGACCAGCTTGAGTAGCTACTTGGGCTACTCAAGGCTGAGTTCAGGATTGTTGCGTAGCCATGGCATGGCAGAGCATGAAGCGCGGAGGAGTCCGGGGCGTTCGGGGGGCAGCGCCAACCACATGCGTCACCATGCATCAACGGAATGGCGTTGCAGTGGCGACGCATCGTTCAAATAACTGCACTCAAAACACAGTACACAAAACTGTAAAATAAAACTGTACCAAAACCAGTTACTGTCTTTAACAAACTGCAGGTCAAGATGGCAATGTGTGCATCAACTGTCGTTATTTGAAATAAATCAAATTCATCAACCGTCATTTTGAAATAAATCAAAGCAACCATATGAATCAATTGCATTTGGAAATTAATCAAATAAGCCAACCATCATTTTGAAATAAAACATGTATTGTTTTGATACATTAAAATTTTCACCAAATGCCAACCTTCTCACTTTTTCTCACCTCTTCTCACGTTCTGCCTTTATCCAACTTTCTCACTTCATTTCACTTCTTCTCACGTTCTACCTTCATCTAACTTCCTCACTTCTTCTTAACTTCTCCCTTGTTTTAACATTCTCGCTTATTCTAAGACCATCTAACTGCTTCTTGTCCAACCTTATCCCTTCTTTGACCATCAACCATCTCATGTGTTCCGACTACTGACCATAAACCATATCACTTGTTCTGATCATCTCACTTCTTATTTTCCAACCTTCTCTCTTCTTCGACCATCAACCGTTGACCATCTCACTTGTTCCAACCTTCTCTCTTCTTCTACTCTTCTCCCTTGTTAACTAAAATTGTTCCCTAACCCTTCCCTTGTCACCTAACCTTCTAACCTTCTCACTTCTTTTACCCTTCTCCCTTGTTACCTAAAATTGTTCCCTAACCCCTTCCTTGTCACCTAACCTTCTAACCTTCTCAAACCTTCTCCCTTGTTCCATCCTTCTCACTTTTATACCCTTCTCCCTTCTTGCCTAAACTTGTTCCCCAACCCTTCCCTTTCCTCCATTGTTTCCAAACCCCTCCCTTGTCTTATAACCTTCTAACCTTCTCCAACCTCCTCCCTTGTTTTAACCTTCTCACTTCTTCTACCCTTCTCCCCCGTTCCCTAAACTTATTCCCTAACCCCTCCCTTGTTGCCTTACCTTTTTACCTTCTCCAACTTCCTCCCTTGTTTTAACCTTCTCACTTCTTCTACCCTTCTCCCCCGTTCCCTAAACTTGTTCCCTAACCCCTCCCTTGTTGCCTTACCTTTTAACCTTCTCCAACTTCCTCCCTTGTTTTAACCTTCTCACTTCTTCTACCCTTCTCCCCCGTTCCCTAAACTTGTTCCCTAACCCCTCCCTTGTTGCCTTACCTTCTAACCTTCTCCAACTTCCTCCCTTGTTCTACCCTTCTCCCTTGTTCCCTCAACTTGTTCTTTACCCCCCCCTTTTTCCTCCATTGTTTCCTAACCCCCCCCTCGTTGCCTAACCTTCTTACCTTCTCCAACTTCCTCCCTTCTTCTACCCTTCTCCCTTGTCCCCTAAACTTGTTCCCTAACTCCTCCCCTCCCTCCATTGTTCCCTTACCTTCTCACCATTTCCAACCTTCTCACTTGCCCTCCCCTCTCCCAACTGCCACCCAGGCCTCAATGACTTCATCGATGGTATCCAGGCTACAATCAGCAACTACGATCCGAGCACTCAGAGAGAGCGGCAGAGCAGCTTTGTGAGGGTTGCTAATACGACGATCTCTATACCTGACATCCCAGTCTTCGAGTTTGACCTAGACCTGTGTGACTCCTGGTGGTGCCCAGATGTGGGAGATGGTGAGTTGCGTGATTTGTGCTGTGCAGGTGGGTGAGTGGGTGTGTTGATATCTGACGTCCCGGTCATTGCGTGTGACCAAGTTGTGTGTGACTCATGGTGGTGTCCAGATGTGGGAGATGCTAAGTTGCGTGATGTGTGCTGTGCAGGTGGGCGAGTGGGTGAGTGGGTAAGCATCAGTGCAGGTGGATGAGTGGGTGTGTGGGTGTCTGACATCATGGTCATTGAGTTTGACCTGGATATGTGTGACTCCTGCTACTGCCCAGATGTGGCAGATGGTGAGTTGCATGATGTGTGCTGTGCAGGTGGGCGAGTGGGTGAGTGGGTGGTGAGCATCGTTGCAGGTAGGTGAGTGGGTGTGTGGGTGTCTGACGTCCCGGTCATGGAGTGTGACCTGGCTATGTGTGACTCCTGGTGGTGCCCAGATGCAGATGGTGAGTTGCGTGATGTGTGCTGTGCAGGTGGCTTGGGGGTGTCTGACATCCTGGTCGTTGAGTGTGTCCTGGATATGTGTGACTCATGGTGGTGTCCAGATGTGGGAGATGCTGAGTTGCCTGATGTGTGCTGTGCAGGTGGGCGAGTTTGTGAGTGGGTGGGTATGGCTGCAGGTGGGTGGGTGAGTGGGTGGGTGGGTGTCTGACATCCCAGTCATTGAGTGTGACTTTGATATGTGTGACTCCTGGTGGTTTCCAGATGTGGGAGATGGTGAGTTACGTGATTTGTGCTGTGCAGGCGGTTGAGTGAGTGTTTGGGTGTCTAACATCCCGGTCATTGATTTTTGCCTGGGTATGTGTGATTCCTGCTACTGCCAAGATGTGGGAGGTGGTGACTTGCGTTCACGTCAGCATCATTTGTGTGGTGCACGAGGGTGGGTGAGTGGGAATGTGGGGGACGGTGGGTGGGTGAGCGGGTGTGGAGTGGGGTGGGGTGTGTGTGTGGTGGTGGTGGTGGTGGGGTGTGTGTGTGGGGGGGGGGGGGGGTCAGGGGGGCGGTGGGGGTAACTGGGTATGTGGGGGGGTGAGTGGGTGGGGTAGGAGAAGGGAGGGAGTTATGACTGGGCCGTACCTATGTGTGATCTTGCTTGGCAGTACACAGGAGAGGAGGATTGTGATATGTGATGTGTAACACATCGTAATCTATAATCTGAAATATTTAAAATGTTGCCACCTCCTGTGCCCTGCAGCCAAGTACTATGTGAACAACATCCAGCTGGAATCTTTGAGCTTGACGGTGCAAGGAGGCGATTTCGTTGTGATGTTGAAGTTGAAGAATGCAGAGCGTGGTATCAAGGTGAGACCATGAAATATATGAGCAACCGGTTAAAGAAAGGAAGAGAGAAACAAACAAAAAAGAATGTAATAAACTAACTGTCGCGCTTGAAGGTGCTCAGAAGCGAATTTATTGTGGAGTTCAAGTTGAAGAATGCAGAGCGTGGTATCAAGGTGAGGGCATGGAATATATGAGCAACCGGTTGAAGAAAAGAAAAAGAAAAGAAAAAAACGTAAGAAAATAACTATGAAGCTTGAAGCTGCAAGGAAGCGAATTCGTTGTGATGCTGATGTTGAAGAATGCAGAGCGCTGTGTCAAGGTGAGACGATGAAATATATGAACAACCGGTTCAAGAAAGAAACAAAGAAGAGAAAAAAACGTAATAAACCAACTACCGGTATCAAGCTTGAGGGTGCAAGGAAGTGAATTCATTGTGATGTTCAAGCTGCAGAATGCAGAACGCGGTGTCAAGGTGAGAGCATGAACTACATGAGCAACCGGTTGAAGAAAGAAAGAAAGGAACAAAAAATAACGTAATGAACTAAATGTCGAGCTTGAAGGTGCAAGGAAGTGAATTCATTGTATAGTTCATGCTGCAGAATGCAGAGGGCTGTATCAAGGTGAGAGCCTTGGATATATGAGCAACGTTTCACAGAAACAAGCAGAAATCATACAAAATAAGTAATAAACTAAGTAACTAAGACGCTCAAAGATGCAAGGAAGCAAATTCATAGTGGATTTGAAGTTGAAGAATGCAAGGCATGGTATCAAGGTTGAGAGCATGAACTATATGAGCAACCGGTTAAAGAAAGGAACAAACAAAAACAGCAAACAAACAAACACGCACACAAACAAACGAATGTAAATCAGTCGTGGAGTTGAAGCTACAGAATGCAGGGTGTGGTATCAAGATGACGGCATGAAATATACAAGCAACTGGTAAAAGAAAGGAACAAACAACAGCAACAGAAAACAAACAGAACGAACAGAATAAACAGAACAAACAAGCATGCAAATCAGTCGTGGAGTTGAAGCTGCATAATGCAGAAAGCTGAGCGTGGTATTAAGGTGATAGCATGAAATATATGAGCAACCGTATAAGGAAAGAGACAAACAAACAAGCAAACATGCAAATCCGGCGTGGAGTTGAAGCTGCAGAGTGCCGGGCGCGGTATCAAGTTTAAGAGCATGAAATGTACGAGCAACTGGTAGAAGAAAGAAACAAATGGACAAAAATAGCAAACAAACAAACAAACAAACAAACGCATGTAAATTTGTTGTGGAGTTGAAGCTGCAGAATGCATGGCATGGTATCAAGGTGAGAACGTGTAATATATGAGCAACGGATCACAGAAACAAACAAACAAAAACAGCAAACAAACAAAACAACAAACAAAACAAGTATGCAAATCCATTGCGGAGTTGAAGCTGCAGAATGCAGGGCGTTATATCAAGGCGAGAGCATGAAATATACAAGCAACTGGTAAAAGAAAGGAAACAACAAATCTGCCGTCGTGTTGAATTTGCAGAATGCAGAGCGCAGAGCGCGGTATCAGGGTGAGAGCATGAAATATTTGAAACCTAAATCCTAAAGCCAACCTCCCCATGTAGGGCGTCTACTACCCAGGTGGCCTTGACCTTGTGCCTAAACCCTAAACCCTAAACCCTAAATCCCTAAACCCTAAACCCAACCTCCCCACGCAGGGTGTCTACTACCTGGGTGGCCCTGACCTTGTGCTTAAACCCCAAAACCTAAACCCTAAACCCAATCTCCCCATGTAGGGTGTCTACTACCCAGGTGGCCTTGACGGCTGGGCCCCAGACTTTAACATTGAGGATGCAAGTTTGACTTTGACTGCACGCTTGAAGGCGACCACAGCTGGCATGGGCATAACCCTGGCCATCACTCCTGGAGAGCTGTTTGCCAACATCGAGGGGAGCGGTGGTTGCAAGATTCTAGGGTTTGATATCTGGTGGTTGCAAGATTCTAGGGTTTGATATCTGCAGCTCACTGTTTGGAGGGGACGATTTGATCTTGCATGCTGTCAGAGATGCCTTGGACTCATTTGCCGAATCAACGGATTTGGAGAATACCTTCGCAGTAAGTGTTACTTGTATGTGCTGCTCTTTATTGGTTTTTTTATAAATTCCTGGTTTTTCGAATTTATTGTATCTGCTCAGGGGGGGGGGGGGGGGGGGGGGGGGCAACTTCAAACCAAAAGGACACCATCCCTCAACTTTGTAGATATCATGGAGAGGATGAAGAATCAGGTTTTATTTCTTAATTTGGCTGAGTAGAAAAAAAGTGTTGGTCCTCCAAAGTTTGGGGCCGCAGGGGGGGGAAGGGGGAGGAGAAAATCTGACATTTTCAAAAACAGTAGGTACTTTCAGCTGAGGATATCAGGGAGGATATCCTCTTTTTTATTTGAAAATAATCCATGGTTTATTTGGTTTCGCACACACTAACAACAGGAGGTCATTGAAAGCTATTGTTCAGACCTCATCATTCTGGCGCTGGTTGGTGTCATTCTGGCGTTGGTTAGTGTTTTTTGGGGTCCCACCTCCTGGGATGAAGATCCTTTCAATGAACAATTGTATCGCCTACTCATATCTATCCCTTCCCAACCCGGTCACCACAGGAACCTAAAGATTACATAATAAAATATCCCTAAACATGAACCCTAAACAAGAACCCTGAACAGAAACCCTAAACAGGAATGAATTTATAAACCTAAACAGGAACCTAAATAAAATACGTATCCCTTCCCAACCCGGTCACTGCAGGAATCTAAAAATAAAAAAACGAAACAGGAACACTAAAAAGAACCCTGAACAAGAATGAATGTATAACCCCAAACAGCAACCTAAATAAGATGTATATCCCTTCCCAACCCGGTCACCACAGGAGGTGTTTCATAGCTGCTTGTCAGATTTCTTTAGTTTTGCCGCTGGTTTGTGTAAGGGGTCCCACCTCCTGGGGTAAAAATCCATTCACTTGAAGAAATACCACCCAAATAAATATAACTCAAATAAATGCCACCCAACTAAATACCACTCAAAGAAATATAATGACATAATTGTTCCCAACCCGGTCACCACAGGAAGCTATTGAGAGCTACTTGTCAGACCTCTTCCCCATCCCCGTGGACGGTTGGGGCTTGTTCGAGGGAAGCATATACATCCTGTTCGGGACCGTGGCAAGCCCACCATCCAGTCCATCCAGCCCATCCAGCCCATCCAGCCCATCCAGTCCAACAACCCCATCAAGCCCAGGAAGTCCTGACCCTGATGCTCCTCCAGGCTTCCCTGCCCCCAGTAGGGACCTCCTCTCCTTCCCCCCGGTGCCATCACCCCTGATCCACCCAGCACCGATTCTTCAGAACCGCCCTACTACTACTATTACTACCCCGTCGCTCCCTCAACTCAACCCTACTCAGAACCGCCCTACTCAGAACCGCCCTACTACTATTACTACTACCCCGTCGCTCCCTCAACTCCGCCCCCTTCCTCTCCTCCACCGCCACCGCAACCGCCTTATCTGCCGTACTTCCCCTATCCTCCCTCAAAACTGCCCCCTTCCCCTCCTTCACCGCCACCGCAGCCACCTTATCTGCCGTTCTTCCCAAATCCTCCATCATCTAAGAAGTAACCCCCCCCCCCATTCCTTCCACCCACCCACCCCCCACCCCCACCCCCCCATTCCTTCCTTCCTTATTTCCCTTCCCTTCCCTTCCTGGCGGCGCTGCTCCTTTTGGGGGCTACACGTAGCAGCTTCCATCCAGCTCCATTAGCCCGCAATTGGGTCCCGAAGCTGCCAGGTTCATTGGAATACCTATGATGAAGCTTTCGGACGCACAAGCTAGCTTCAAGTCTGGCCCAAGGACGGAAAAAGTGAAGCTTCCTAGAACCTGCAGCTTGTAGCCCAAAAAAGGAACAGTGCCTGGCGGAGTCGCTCCCCCCCAGGAAGTACTGCAGTCCAAAATACCGGCACCGCCTACACTGACCAAACCTGAATCCAGTACAGGTGGCAGGAAGTAGCGCAGGTTCAAGTACATGCACCGCCTACACTGACCAGATCTGAATCCAGTACAGGTGGCAGGAAGTAGCGCAGGCGCAAGTGCAGGCACCGCCTACACTGACCAGACCTGAACTACAATGTAATAAAAGTAAGCTGGAGGGGCCAGTGCCAGCTGGACTGGGGCTGAGCCCTATCACAGTTTGGGGTAATAAGGATGCTAGGGGGAAGATAGTCCGGGGGTAGCCAGTCCGGGGGTGACCGGTTAACCCTACCCCACTAAACCTTCCACCCCCGGACTGGCCTACCCCCGGACTCGCTGACCCAAATGATGAGAAAGAGGAGGTTGTGCAAAAAATGAAAGGAGGGTGCCATGGATGAGAAAGAGAGTGTGCAAACATGAAAAGGAGGGGTGCATGGATGAGACAGAGAGGTGTGCAAACATGGAAGGAGGGGTGCTTGGTGAGCGAAGTTGGGGGTGCCATGGATGAGAAGAGAGGTGTGCAAACTGATGCCATGGAGAGAGAGAGTTGCAAACCTGAAAAGGAGGGGTGCCATGGGTGAAAAGAGAGGTGGTGCAAAAACATGAAAAGGAGGGGTGCCATGGATGAGAAAGAGAGGTGTGCAAAACATGAAAAGGAGGGGTGCCATGGATGAGAAAGAGAGGTGTGCAAAACATGAAAAGGAGGGGTGCCATGGATGAGAAAGAGAGGTGTGCAAAACATGAAAAGGAGGGGTGCCATATATACTTAGGAGGGGTGCCATAGATGAGAAAGAAAGGAGGGGTACGAAAGATGAAAAGTAGGGGTGTCACGGATAAGAAAGAGAGGAGGTGTACCAAACATAAAAAGGAGGGGTGCCATACATACAAAGGAGGGGTGTTATGGATGAGGAAGAAAGGAGGTTGTTTCGAGGCAGAAAGAAGTGTTTATCAACGCCATGAAAGTAGAGGTATCCACGGATAAGACCCGCACGGAGGTGTGCCCACCAGGCAAATGAGGGGTGCCCGCCCTCACCCGGGGATGGCTCTATGCGCACCCGACAGGCGGTGTACAAACCTGAAAGGAGGGGTGTTATAGATGAGAAAGAGAGGAGGTGTACCAAACATGAGAAGAAGGGTGTCATGGATGAGACAGAAAGCAGGTGTACCAAACATGAAAATGAGGGGTACGAAACATAAAAAGGACGGGTATTATGGATGAGAAAGAGAGGAGGTGTGCCAAACATGAAAATGAGGGGTGTTATGGATGAGACAGAAAGGAGGTGTGACAGACAAGAAAAAGAGGTGTGACAGACAAGAAAAGGAGGTGTGACAGACAAGGAGGGGTGCCTTACATACTAAGGAGGGTGTTGACTGACACCCTTTTCATCAATAATCAATGGCTGGGACTGGTAATTTCATTTATAATTTTGCTACATCGGTGTCCCATATGTGAGAATTCATACACCAGTAAGCAACATAACAAAAATTCCTATGCAGCGTCGCAAGCGGTGCTGAAATTGGCGGAGTGTGTTGGCAACGGAACGAAAAATGGCAACGATGGAGCTGACCGAAGCCAGGTAGGTATACATGAGATAGTTGGCTGACGTGCCAAGCTTCAATTTTTTTGTCGGTTGGTTGTGTTGTTTGAGTTGTAATGCGTAACAAGAATTGCTGAAAGAAATCAGAGAGCAGCAAGATTTCTTGTCTGGACTTCTGAATATGCTGGCGCTCATAATCATCTTCGTCCATACGTTTAGGATTTTGTTTTCACGCTTACACTTTCCTGGTAAAAAAATATTTGTATTGCCGAAGATGGCGAGCAGCTATATTGCTGGCTGAAGCTATGTAACCAAGTTTAAGTTTGAATATCTTCAGGATGACATGATCTAGAAACCACAAGCTCCAGCCAAAGTGGGCGGCAGGTTAATGAGCTGCTGATTCTGAGCTGTCAGCAGGTGACAGGCGCGAGTCAGAAGCTAGCAGGCGTGGTTAAAGAAGTGGGTGGGTGGGTGGGTGGTGGGGTAGAGGTTCCATCGCTTGCATCCTACCTTGATGAGGCGATCATAGTACTGTACTGCCTTGCTGAAGGCTTCGAGCCCTCTCAACCTAAGTCTGACACTGATGTACGCAAGCATGGTAAAAAAAAAAAAACGCCTGGAGGGGCGTGGTGTTAAGGGGACCCTCCCGTACGCCGGCAAGCATGGTAAGTAGCATGAAAGCCCAGGACTGACTTCCGGTCTGGTTTGGGTAAATGCATGGCAAAGGAACACATACAGAAGGCACATCTGTACTCAGCCCAACATGATGAAAGAAAGGCCCACACACAAAACAAAACTTAAAGAGAGGGACAATGATCTCACCAGCGCAATGATCTGGCCAACGATGTCAATGTAGAAACCATGGCATTCCATTTCGCACAACTCCTTGTAGTACATGAGTTGGAGATGAGCTCAGATGACCGTACAACAGTGAACTTTTGACCAGGGGCATGTGTAACCCCCATGCTATCTCCATATTGAATACGACCTTTCAGCTCAGCTTCTGAGAACACATCCATCTCAGCGGGAGCCAGCTTTTTCATGCGCTTGGCCAGAAATAGCAGTGTCTGCATTCAACTGGTATCTGTCCTTGTTGAATTCGTACTTGGCCTGGCACAACTGTTGGCTGGTTTGCTCAGTCAAGGAATAGTTGATATATATTTGCTGGCTGGTAGGGTGGGCGGCCAAACCCAACTGATGGGCATGAGCGGGAACCTGAGACAAGGAAGCCTTCACTAACTGCTCCCTGCGATACTCACTAAGGGGCTGCAACCTGGCCCCCTCCCCCTCACCAGGTGGTCCATGCACACAAGCCTCACGTGCAAATATCACATGGAGGGATGGAACCGCCTCCCTATCTTGGAAGATGATCCCCACGCCTGTACATGCTGGTCGCACGCTGAAGACAAAGGTCTGGTCCCAAAGAGCTTCGTCATGGACTGCAGTTCTACGACTCCTTGCATTTGATTCACTGGGGCGGGCGACAAGGCACTTTCTACTCGGGATGGTAGGCCACGCCAACCCACCATATGTGGCATTCGTATCCGGTCCTCTGTGTAGGAAGGTAGGATGAAGTGCTCGGGCATACCGGGCATCGCGTCGAGCATGGCTTGAAGGTGCTCCGCCACCCGAGCCCCCTTTCCAGTCCCGAAATGCAACTGTCCAGCACTGTCATCAAGCAAATGTCTCTTCAAGAATGCTTCATCAAACGCAGCCTTATGATTAGAGCCCAGCGTAGTGCACTCAAAGTATCCAAGCTTCACTTTCAGATCAGGCGTGCGCAAGTATCTTGGTGCACATATTTCGCTCTTGGGAAGCCCCATTTGAATAGTTATTATAACATACCATGCAACGCACTGGTATTCGGAAACGACATTACGCATTTAATCGAGGAGCTGTTGCCGCTATTGATAGGAAGGCGATATCTTCTAAACGGAAAGAGAGATAAAATCATATACCAAGTCGGCGGGAAGAAAGCAGTATGCCAAATCAGAGTAAAAGATAGATTCGCAGGCGACAGCTCAGTCGTTCGCAAGCAACAGCGTGTTAATTCGCAGGCGACAGCCTAACCGTAATCTCGTGGTTCATTCTCACGTGCTAACTTGACAGGAGCAGGAGGTCCCCCAAGGTAGAAATGCGCATGTACGGCACATTTCACACTGCATACGTCCACGTCCAGTGGTTAAAACGGTTCACTTAGCTCCCAGCACAGATCCACATAAATCCACCCTGCCAGTTTCGAAATTGTAGCGCATTGAGTGGCTGAAACTTCTGCTCATTCAATCCGGGTATATTCCTGAAGTCGAACCGATTTGGCGTACTGCTATCTTCTGCCACGACAGTAGCGGGCTTGTATCAGGTGTGACCGCCACCCTCGTACACACGCACGCAATCAAGTGTTGGTCGGGTCTAAGCGTCCTGTCGTGACAAGGAGCATATTGCCTTGCTTAATTGCATTCGTTGCTGCTGCTGCTGTTCTAATGTTGCTTCCATCCAGCTTGTAAGACTTGGTACAAACCAGCTTCCTCCCCCCCCCCCCCCCCCCCCCCCCCCCCTCCAACCTGCCTATTCCTCCCTGCGCCTCCCTCCGTCCTCCACCTCCCCCCACCCCATCCCCCCACCCCACCCTCCCACCATCCCCTCCGCCGCCCTTTTCCCTCCTTCCCCCCCTCCTCCCCTCCCCCCCCCCTCCTCCGCCCTCCTCCGCCCCCACCATGCAAACCCTAGCCACACAACCAGCTGCGCTCGCTGCCTTCACCGCCCTGCTCCTTCTCCTTCCCCTCTCCACCCTGGCCGACCAAATATCTGGCAGCTTGGTCCTCGTCAACTGCGACCCCTCCCCTTTCGAAGTCAGTAGTGCGTACGTCACCGTAAGCTCAGGCAACTACTCTGAGCGTTTCAATGCCACAGGGTCCCTCACTCGCGACCCAGCAGACAATCTCATATACCTATCCTACAGCGTCCCCTTCCCTGTGGGGAAGGGTGCCAATGTGATTGTTAAACCTTCTGTACGCTGCCGAGGTGGATCCTTTTCCCCCCGTGAAGCCAACATCTCCAATAGCAGTCTGCCGGCAAAAGGAGTTGACTTCGCGTGGAAGGGCGGCTTCCCCTTGAGCCTGGTTGATGTAGCTAAAGGTGGGTGGTTGTCGCTGAGGATGGGTGGTTTTAGCTGAAGGTGGGTGGTTGTCGCTGAGGATGGGTGGTTGTAGCTAAAGGTGGGTGGTTGTCGCTGACGATGGGTGGTTGTAGCTGAAGGTGGGTTGAAGTAGCTGAAGGTGGGTCCACTGCTCGGTGGTACTTGCTTAAGGTGGGTACACTGGTGGTTAGGGGTCGGCTGTGTTTGATATAATATTAGTGAATAAATAATATTATATAATAAAAGTCTGACGAGCCGTCTCACCAGAATCAGAATTTCGAATTTATTTGAAAAACTAATATAATTGTGACACTATAATAATATTAGTTCATATCAGGTTTTCAAAACTATTATTAGTTGCTGTTCCCTACTGGTGGTTGGTGAAGCTCAAAGTCACCGCTTTTCTTTTCTGCCTACAAGCAGCAGCTTCTAGGAAGCTCCCCGGGCTCTCTCTTTGTCCAAACCTCAAGCAACCTAGTGCACCAGGACGCTGATATAGTCGGCTTTCCAGTGCTCCAGGAATCTTTGGGTTTGGCCCAGTGGCAGTCTCAGGGAGCTCCCAGAAGCTGCTGCTGGTAGCCGAGAAGGCAAGTCCTGCTGCAGGTGGATACACTGGTGGGTGGTCGTAGCTGAAGGGAGCTGCCTAGAAGCTGCTGCTGGTAGTAGAGAAGGAAAGTCCTGCTGAAGGTAGATACACTGGTGGGTGGTTGCAGCTGAAGGGAGCTGCCTAGAAGCTGCTGCTGGTAGCCGAGAAGGCAAGATTGCTGAAGGTGGATACACTGGTGGGTGGTTGCAGCTGAAGGGAGCTGCCTAGAAGCTGCTGCTGGTAGCAGAGAAGGAAAGTCCTGCTGCAGGTGGATACACTGGTGGGTGTTTTTAGCTGAAGGGAGCTGCCTAGAAGCTGCTGCTGGTAGCTGATAAGGCAAGTCCTGCTGCAGGTGGATACACTGGTGGGTGTTTTTAGCTGAAGGGAGCTGCCTAGAAGCTGCTGCTGGTAGCAGAGAAGGAAAGTCCTGCTGAAGGTAGATACACTGGTGGGAGTTTTTAGCTGAAGGGAGCTGCCTAGAAGCTGCTGCTGGTAGCCGAGAAGGCAAGATTGCTGAAGGTGGATACACTGGTGGGTGGTTGCAGCTGAAGGGAGCTGCCTAGAAGCTGCAGCTGGTAGCAGAGAAGGAAAGTCCTGCTGCAGGTGGATACACTGGTGGGTGATTTTAGCTGAAGGGAGCTGCCTAGAAACTGCTGCTGGTAGCCAATAAGGAAAGTCCTGCTGCAGGTGGATACACTGGTGGGTGATTTTAGCTGGAGGGAGCTGCCTAGAAGCTGCTGCTGGTAGCTGATAAGGCAAGTCCTACTGCAGGTGGATACACTGGTGGGTGTTTTTAGCTGGAGGGAGCTGCCTAGAAGCTGCTGCTGGTAGCTGATAGGGCAAGTCCTACTGCAGGTGGATACACTGGTGGGTGTTTTTAGCTGGAGGGAGCTGCCTAGAAGCTGCTGCTGGTAGCTGATAAGGCAAGTCCTACTGCATGTGGATACTCTGGTGGGTGTTTTTAGCTGGAGGGAGCTGCCTAGAAGCTGCTGCTGGTAGCTGATAAGGCAAGTCCTACTGCAGGTGGATACACTGGTGGGTGTTTTTAGCTGAAGGGAGCTGCCTAGAAGCTGCTGCTGGTAGCTGATAAGGCAAGTCCTACTGCAGGTGGATACACTGGTGGGTGGGTGTAGCTGAAGACACTGTTTTTGTTGGGCTACGCGTAGCAGCTTCCACCCAGCTCCATTAGCCAGAGACTTAGTCGAGCCCAAAGCTTATAGCTGCATTGGAATACCTGTCATGTCTGCTTTCAGACACACTAGCTAGCTTCAGGTTTGTCCCAAGGGTGGGTGAAAGGAGCTGCCTAAAAGCTGCTATGTGTGTGGATGTGTGTGTAAACTCACACATATATACACACACTGACACACTCACACATATATACACACACTGACACACTCACACATATATACACACACTGACACACTCACACATAGAGTGTGTATATATGTATGAGTGTGTGTAAGAGTGTGTGTATATGTACGAGTGTGTGTAAGAGTGGGTGCATGTGTATGAGTGTGTGTGTGTACGTGTAAGAGTGTGCGTAAGTGTGTGTAAGAGTGGGTGCATGTGTATGTGTAGGAATGTGCGTATGCGTGTGTGTATATGTATGTTACAGTCCAGGGGGAGCCACTGTGACGACTGGGACGTGCCCGACCTCGAACAATCAAGAGGGGGCTAATTGAAAGAAAAGCTTGAAGCACTGGCCCCCAACAAATCAGAAGCATTATGCTCATAACGGAGGACCTGAGTTCTAGTTTTAATCATATTTTGATGCAGTGAAGATATTTTAATATATTTGTGTATGCTATGTTGATACTTCGATAGATTTCAATATATGTTCCGATGATGTGTTGATATTTTGATAGATTTCAATATATCTTTTGATGCTGTGCGAGGGTATCAAACATACTAGCCCTTGCATAGCAGAGCAGTGTTTTTATTTCAGATTTATGTAGACCAGCTTGAGTAGCTACTTGGGCTACTCAAGGCTGAGTTCAGGATTGTTGCGTAGCCATGGCATGGCGGAGCATGAAGCGCGGAGGAGTCCGGGGCGTTCGGGGGGCAGCGCCAACCACATGCGTCACCATGCATCAACGGAATGGCGTTGCAGTGGCGACGCATCGTTCAAATAACTGCACTCAAAACACAGTACACAAAACTGTAAAATAAAACTGTACCAAAACCAGTTACTGTCTTTAACAAACTGCAGGTCAAGATGGCAATGTGTGCATCAACTGTCGTTATTTGAAATAAATCAAATTCATCAACCGTCATTTTGAAATAAATCAAAGCAACCATATGAATCAATTGCATTTGGAAATTAATCAAATAAGCCAACCATCATTTTGAAATAAAACATGTATTGTTTGATACATTAAAATTTTCACCAAATGCCAACCTTCTCACTTTTTCTCACCTCTTCTCACGTTTCTGCCTTTATCCAACTTTCTCACTTCATTTCACTTCTTCTCACGTTCTACCTTCATCTAACTTCCTCACTTCTTCTTAACTTCTCCCTTGTTTTAACCTTCTCGCTTATTCTAAGACCATCTAACTGCTTCTTGTCCAACCTATCCCTTCTTTGACCATCAACCATCTCATGTGTTCCGACTACTGACCATAAACCATATCACTTGTTCTGATCATCTCACTTCTTATTTTCCAACCTTCTCTCTTCTTCGACCATCAACCGTTGACCATCTCACTTGTTCCAACCTTCTCTCTTCTTCTACTCTTCTCCCTTGTTAACTAAAATTGTTCCCTAACCCTTCCCTTGTCACCTAACCTTCTAACCTTCTCACTTCTTTACCCTTCTCCCTTGTTACCTAAAATTGTTCCCTAACCCCTTCCTTGTCACCTAACCTTCTAACCTTCTCAAACCTTCTCCCTTGTTCCATCCTTCTCACTTTTATACCCTTCTCCCTTCTTGCCTAAACTTGTTCCCCAACCCTTCCCTTTCCTCCATTGTTTCCAAACCCCTCCCTTGTCTTATAACCTTCTAACCTTCTCCAACCTCCTCCCTTGTTTTAACCTTCTCACTTCTTCTACCCTTCTCCCCCGTTCCCTAAACTTATTCCCTAACCCCTCCCTTGTTGCCTTACCTTTTAACCTTCTCCAACTTTCTCCCTTGTTTTAACCTTCTCACTTCTTCTACCCTTCTCCCCCGTTCCCTAAACTTGTTCCCTAACCCCTCCCTTGTTGCCTTACCTTTTAACCTTCTCCAACTTCCTCCCTTGTTTTAACCTTCTCACTTCTTCTACCCTTCTCCCCCGTTCCCTAAACTTGTTCCCTAACCCCTCCCTTGTTGCCTTACCTTTTAACCTTCTCCAACTTCCTCCCTTGTTTTAACCTTCTCACTTCTTCTACCCTTCTCCCCCGTTCCCTAAACTTGTTCCCTAACCCCTCCCTTGTTGCCTTACCTTCTAACCTTCTCCAACTTCCTCCCTTGTTCTACCCTTCTCCCTTGTTCCCTCAACTTGTTCTTTACCCCCCCCTTTTTCCTCCATTGTTTCCTAACCCCCCCCTCGTTGCCTAACCTTCTTACCTTCTCCAACTTCCTCCCTTCTTCTACCCTTCTCCCTTGTCCCCTAAACTTGTTCCCTAACTCCTCCCCTCCCTCCATTGTTCCCTTACCTTCTCACCATTTCCAACCTTCTCACTTGCCCTCCCCTCTCCCAACTGCCACCCAGGCCTCAATGACTTCATCGATGGTATCCAGGCTACAATCAGCAACTACGATCCGAGCACTCAGAGAGAGCGGCAGAGCAGCTTTGTGAGGGTTGCTAATACGACGATCTCTATACCTGACATCCCAGTCTTCGAGTTTGACCTAGACCTGTGTGACTCCTGGTGGTGCCCAGATGTGGGAGATGGTGAGTTGCGTGATTTGTGCTGTGCAGGTGGGTGAGTGGGTGTGTTGATATCTGACGTCCCGGTCATTGCGTGTGACCAAGTTGTGTGTGACTCATGGTGGTGTCCAGATGTGGGAGATGCTAAGTTGCGTGATGTGTGCTGTGCAGGTGGGCGAGTGGGTGAGTGGGTAAGCATCAGTGCAGGTGGATGAGTGGGTGTGTGGGTGTCTGACATCATGGTCATTGAGTTTGACCTGGATATGTGTGACTCCTGCTACTGCCCAGATGTGGCAGATGGTGAGTTGCATGATGTGTGCTGTGCAGGTGGGCGAGTGGGTGAGTGGGTGGTGAGCATCGTTGCAGGTAGGTGAGTGGGTGTGTGGGTGTCTGACGTCCCGGTCATGGAGTGTGACCTGGCTATGTGTGACTCCTGGTGGTGCCCAGATGCAGATGGTGAGTTGCGTGATGTGTGCTGTGCAGGTGGCTTGGGGGTGTCTGACATCCTGGTCGTTGAGTGTGTCCTGGATATGTGTGACTCATGGTGGTGTCCAGATGTGGGAGATGCTGAGTTGCCTGATGTGTGCTGTGCAGGTGGGCGAGTTTGTGAGTGGGTGGGTATGGCTGCAGGTGGGTGGGTGAGTGGGTGGGTGGGTGTCTGACATCCCAGTCATTGAGTGTGACTTTGATATGTGTGACTCCTGGTGGTTTCCAGATGTGGGAGATGGTGAGTTACGTGATTTGTGCTCTGCAGGCGGTTGAGTGAGTGTTTGGGTGTCTAACATCCCGGTCATTGATTTTTGCCTGGGTATGTGTGATTCCTGCTACTGCCAAGATGTGGGAGGTGGTGACTTGCGTTCACGTCAGCATCATTTGTGTGGTGCACGAGGGTGGGTGAGTGGGAATGTGGGGGACGGTGGGTGGGTGAGCGGGTGTGGAGTGGGGTGGGGTGTGTGTGTGGTGGTGGTGGTGGTGGGGTGTGTGTGTGTGGGGGGGGGGGGGGTCAGGGGGGCGGTGGGGGTAACTGGGTATGTGGGGGGGTGAGTGGGTGGGGTAGGAGAAGGGAGGGAGTTATGACTGGGCCGTACCTATGTGTGATCTTGCTTGGCAGTACACAGGAGAGGAGGATTGTGATATGTGATGTGTAACACATCGTAATCTATAATCTGAAATATTTAAAATGTTGCCACCTCCTGTGCCCTGCAGCCAAGTACTATGTGAACAACATCCAGCTGGAATCTTTGAGCTTGACGGTGCAAGGAGGCGAATTCGTTGTGATGTTGAAGTTGAAGAATGCAGAGCGTGGTATCAAGGTGAGACCATGAAATATATGAGCAACCGGTTAAAGAAAGGAAGAGAGAAACAAACAAAAAAGAATGTAATAAACTAACTGTCGCGCTTGAAGGTGCTCAGAAGCGAATTTATTGTGGAGTTCAAGTTGAAGAATGCAGAGCGTGGTATCAAGGTGAGGGCATGGAATATATGAGCAACCGGTTGAAGAAAAGAAAAAGAAAAGAAAAAAAACGTAAGAAAATAACTATGAAGCTTGAAGCTGCAAGGAAGCGAATTCGTTGTGATGCTGATGTTGAAGAATGCAGAGCGCTGTGTCAAGGTGAGACGATGAAATATATGAGCAACCGGTTCAAGAAAGAAACAAAGAAGAGAAAAAAACGTAATAAACCAACTACCGGTATCAAGCTTGAGGGTGCAAGGAAGTGAATTCATTGTGATGTTCAAGCTGCAGAATGCAGAACGCGGTGTCAAGGTGAGAGCATGAACTACATGAGCAACCGGTTGAAGAAAGAAAGAAAGGAACAAAAAATAACGTAATGAACTAAATGTCGAGCTTGAAGGTGCAAGGAAGTGAATTCATTGTATAGTTCATGCTGCAGAATGCAGAGGGCTGTATCAAGGTGAGAGCCTTGGATATATGAGCAACGTTTCACAGAAACAAGCAGAAATCATACAAAATAAGTAATAAACTAAGTAACTAAGACGCTCAAAGATGCAAGGAAGCAAATTCATAGTGGATTTGAAGTTGAAGAATGCAAGGCATGGTATCAAGGTTGAGAGCATGAACTATATGAGCAACCGGTTAAAGAAAGGAACAAACAAAAACAGCAAACAAACAAACACACACACAAACAAACGAATGTAAATCAGTCGTGGAGTTGAAGCTACAGAATGCAGGGTGTGGTATCAAGATGACGGCATGAAATATACAAGCAACTGGTAAAAGAAAGGAACAAACAACAGCAACAGAAAACAAACAGAACGAACAGAATAAACAGAACAAACAAGCATGCAAATCAGTCGTGGAGTTGAAGCTGCATAATGCAGAAAGCTGAGCGTGGTATTAAGGTGATAGCATGAAATATATGAGCAACCGTATAAGGAAAGAGACAAACAAACAAGCAAACATGCAAATCCGGCGTGGAGTTGAAGCTGCAGAGTGCCGGGCGCGGTATCAAGTTTAAGAGCATGAAATGTACGAGCAACTGGTAGAAGAAAGAAACAAATGGACAAAAATAGCAAACAAACAAACAAACAAACAAACGCATGTAAATTTGTTGTGGAGTTGAAGCTGCAGAATGCATGGCATGGTATCAAGGTGAGAACGTGTAATACATGAGCAACGGATCACAGAAACAAACAAACAAAAACAGCAAACAAACAAAACAACAAACAAAACAAGTCTGCAAATCCATTGCGGAGTTGAAGCTGCAGAATGCAGGGCGTTATATCAAGGCGAGAGCATGAAATATACAAGCAACTGGTAAAAGAAAGGAAACAACAAATCTGCCGTCGTGTTGAATTTGCAGAATGCAGAGCGCAGAGCGCGGTATCAGGGTGAGAGCATGAAATATTTGAAACCTAAATCCTAAAGCCAACCTCCCCATGTAGGGCGTCTACTACCCAGGTGGCCTTGACCTTGTGCCTAAACCCTAAACCCTAAACCCTAAATCCCTAAACCCTAAACCCAACCTCCCCACACAGGGTGTCTACTACCTGGGTGGCCCTGACCTTGTGCTTAAACCCCAAAACCTAAACCCTAAACCCAATCTCCCCATGTAGGGTGTCTACTACCCAGGTGGCCTTGACGGCTGGGCCCCAGACTTTAACATTGAGGATGCAAGTTTGACTTTGACTGCACGCTTGAAGGCGACCACAGCTGGCATGGGCATAACCCTGGCCATCACTCCTGGAGAGCTGTTTGCCAACATCGAGGGGAGCGGTGGTTGCAAGATTCTAGGGTTTGATATCTGCAGCTCACTGTTTGGAGGGGACGATTTGATCTTGCATGCTGTCAGAGATGCCTTGGACTCATTTGCCCAATCAACGGATTTGGAGAATACCTTCGCAGTAAGTGTTACTTGTATGTGCTGCTCTTTATTGTTTTTTTTATAAACTCCTGGTTTTTCGAATTTATTGTATCTGCTCAGGGGGGGGGGGGGGTGGGCAACTTCAAACCAAAAGGACACCATCCCTCAATTTTGTAGATATCATGGAGAGGATGAAGAATCAGGTTTTATTTCTTAATTTGGCTGAGTAGAAAAAAAGTGTTGGTCCTCCAAAGTTTGGGGCCGCAGGGGGGGGAAGGGGGAGGAGAAAATCTGACATTTTCAAAAACAGTAGGTACTTTCAGCTGAGGATATCAGGGAGGATATCCTCTTTTTGATTTGAAAATAATCCATGGTTTATTTGGTTTCGCACACACTAACAACAGGAGGTCATTGAAAGCTATTGTTCAGACCTCATCATTCTGGCGCTGGTTGGTGTCATTCTGGCGTTGGTTAGTGTTTTTTGGGGTCCCACCTCCTGGGATGAAAATCCTTTCAATGAACAATTGTATCGCCTACTCATATCTATCCCTTCCCAACCCGGTCACCACAGGAACCTAAAGATTACATAATAAAATATCCCTAAACATGAACCCTAAACAAGAACCCTGAACAGAAACCCTAAACAGGAATGAATTTATAAACCTAAACAGGAACCTAAATAAAATACGTATCCCTTCCCAACCCGGTCACTGCAGGAATCTAAAAATAAAAAAACGAAACAGGAACACTAAAAAAGAACCCTGAACAAGAATGAATGTATAACCCCGAACAGCAACCTAAATAAGATGTATATCCCTTCCCAACCCGGTCACCACAGGAGGTGTTTCATAGCTGCTTGTCAGATTTCTTTAGTTTTGCCGCTGGTTTGTGTAAGGGGTCCCACCTCCTGGGGTAAAAATCCATTCACTTGAAGAAATACCACCCAAATAAATATAACTCAAATAAATGCCACCCAACTAAATACCACTCAAAGAAATATAATGACATAATTGTTCCCAACCCGGTCACCACAGGAAGCTATTGAGAGCTACTTGTCAGACCTCTTCCCCATCCCCGTGGACGGTTGGGGCTTGTTCGAGGGAAGCATATACATCCTGTTCGGGACCGTGGCAAGCCCACCATCCAGTCCATCCAGCCCATCCAGCCCATCCAGCCCATCCAGTCCAACAACCCCATCAAGCCCAGGAAGTCCTGACCCTGATGCTCCTCCAGGCTTCCCTGCCCCCAGTAGGGACCTCCTCTCCTTCCCCCCCGGTGCCATCACCCCTGATCCACCCAGCACCGATTCTTCAGAACCGCCCTACTACTACTATTACTACCCCGTCGCTCCCTCAACTCAACCCTACTCAGAACCGCCCTACTCAGAACCGCCCTACTACTATTACTACTACCCCGTCGCTCCCTCAACTCCGCCCCCTTCCTCTCCTCCACCGCCACCGCAACCGCCATATCTGCCGTACTTCCCCTATCCTCCCTCAAAACTGCCCCCTTCCCCTCCTTCACCGCCACCGCAGCCACCTTATCTGCCGTTCTTCCCAAATCCTCCATCATCTAAGAAGTAACCCCCCCCCCCCATTCCTTCCACCCACCCACCCCCCACCCCCACCCCCCCATTCCTTCCTTCCTTATTTCCCTTCCCTTCCCTTCCTGGCGGCGCTGCTCCTTTTGGGGGCTACACGTAGCAGCTTCCATCCAGCTCCATTAGCCCGCAATTGGGTCCCGAAGCTGCCAGGTTCATTGGAATACCTATGATGAAGCTTTCGGACGCACAAGCTAGCTTCAAGTCTGGCCCAAGGACGGAAAAAGTGAAGCTTCCTAGAACCTGCAGCTTGTAGCCCAAAAAAGGAACAGTGCCTGGCGGAGTCGCTCCCCCCCAGGAAGTACTGCAGTCCAAAATACCGGCACCGCCTACACTGACCAAACCTGAATCCAGTACAGGTGGCAGGAAGTAGCGCAGGTTCAAGTACATGCACCGCCTACACTGACCAGATCTGAATCCAGTACAGGTGGCAGGAAGTAGCGCAGGCGCAAGTGCAGGCACCGCCTACACTGACCAGACCTGAACTACAATGTAATAAAAGTAAGCTGGAGGGGCCAGTGCCAGCTGGACTGGGGCTGAGCCCTATCACAGTTGGGGGTAATAAGGATGCTAGGGGGAAGATAGTCCGGGGGTAGCCAGTCCGGGGTTGACCGGTTAACCCTAAACCCCTAAACCTCCACCCCCGGACTGGCTACCCCCGGACTAGCTTCCCCCTACCCATAAGGATGGGCACTATTTCCGAATCAAAAAAGGACTTTTCAGAGGGGCAAAAGAAAGAAATGAAAGCTTTGTGCATACGTGGTGGCGCGTTTTTCACCTCCCGGGTTCCTAGGGTGGGGTCATATCTCAGAAGTTGTTCTTGCAGCCATTAGTGGTATGTCAGTGTTATGATAATGATAACGCCTGGTGGGGCGTGGTGTTAAGGGACCCCGTCGTACGCGGGCAGAGTACAGTTTACCACCTAAACTGGACAAGCTACCATCGCGGTTGACAACAACCTGCAATGCCGTAGGGGGAATCGAACCCCTGACCCCGCTTGGTCTCAGCGATTTGGTGTGTCAGTGTTATGATATGACTCACAAGTCATATCATGTACTGCCTGGCAGGTTATGGATAGGACTAGTGAGTCCTATCATGTACTGCCTGGCAGGTTATGGGTAGGACTCGTGAGTCCTATCCATAGTGAGTGAGTGCCTGGCAGGGTTCCTATGGATAGGGACCCTCCGGTTCTATCTTACACCCGCAGCTTTCATAGTTAGTTTGGTTTGAAGGGCCTTGTGTTCATATTTTACTCGTTTTTACGACAGATTTAGGGAGGGCCACCCAAGTTGGGGCCAAGTTGGGTGCCAAAGGGGCGGCCTAGTTGGGGCCACCCTTTTTAACTTTTTCATAAAATAATCATTGTGAGCAAATCTTGGAAGACAGAAACTATATATTATTTTCCCAAAGCAAGGCTGTTCTGCTGAAGAAGTGTGCCTCACTAACATCGATGTTTTTTATGCTGATTGATGCTGACGGAGTCAATGACTGAAAGAGTGAACGACTCGGTCTGCTTCTTGCTTTTTTTAGTTGTGAAAGGAATTTCACCGCAGGAGGTGGGTCTTCAGACACAAACCAGCGACACCAAGGATTCAGTTTGAATGGCGTCGCCACTCCTACAAAAGAGTTGGCACACAGTGTGGGTGTAGATGGGTGTGTGTGGGGGGGGGGGGGGGGGGGGGGGGCAAAAGGATTTCCACTGTAGGGTGGGTCTCCCTGCAATAGTCCTAGACTAGGAGGAGTACATGTGATGTGGCAGAGCCTTTCCTACTCGGAGCGAGGGAGTAGGCTCGCTTAGGTCGGCAGGAGGTGCTGACCCAAGACCAATCACACCAGCATCACCGGAGTAAGAGTGACTATCCTCCTCCTTGCTCTTACCGAATTTTGGATGTCGTTCCTGCCTTCTTTTTTAAGATGGTGCTCGGCAGGGTACTTCAAACGGACCCCAGGGGTTGCGTCCACCTATCAACAGAACCTATAGCCCACGGCAATTGAGTGGTGGTGGGCCAATCAACTGCTAGGTGAGACGCAACTAACATCCTGAACCTGCGTCTACGACGCAACCAACATCCTGAACCTGCGCCTGGGACGCAAGGGACCCTCCCATGTTGCTTCTGCGACGCAACGGACCCTTCCCATGTTGCGTCCTGCGACGCAGGACGCTGCGTCCTGCACTACCCTGGTGCTCGGCCTTAAGGCTTTTTTAAGTTGTGAAGGATTTTCACCCCAGGAGGTGGGTCTCCTGACACAAACTAGCCACACTGAGGATTCAGTTCGAATGGCGTTGCCACTCCTGCAAAAGAGTAGGCACACCTAGGGTGGGAGATACCGACCCTCGACCAAACGAACATTCACCACTACCCCTATTTGCCACGGCAGACAAGCTCCCTGCCATGGTCGTTAGAGGAGGAGCCAAGGAGATAACTAAGAAACCACAATGAGGGCAGAGATCCGACAGTGCTTCCCTACAAGGTTTGCTTGGGGGCAGGACGCCAAAATACTGAGGAAGAAGGCTAGAGATATGTAACCATGCCCATACATATATCAACTGCACTTATGTTCTTGAACTTGAACTTTCGTGCATAGCTTCAGCCAGTAATTAGGCTGCTCGCCGTGTTAGGCAGTAAATACAAATACCATGGAAAAGTAAACGCGAACAAAAATTTGTCACGTTTGTTCATTTGATCTCAAACGAATAATCGCTTTGATCAACATACAGAAGGCAAATGACCCGTCACAGATTTGCATGGTGTCTGACGGCGGAAGAACACAGTACCACAACACGCTCTTGAAACCAGAGTGGCAGGGAGTGGTATATCAATGGTACCTAAATTGTTTACGATTAGTCTAGGCTAGAGTGCTAGACTACATGCTTTGGGTTATCAGTTTTCGTTTCGTTCAGTTTTCGATTTCTATTATTGATTTGGTTGGCTCCGAAACTACCGTAAATTACATTACATTACATTACATTACATGTTGAAGTCTACTTGACACCGCGAGGGTGTATGAGACTCTGTGCTTTAAACAAAAAGAAAAAGGATTCACAAAGCAAAAAACCCCATTACATCAGGGGTGTGTCGAGGACAAACAAACCAAACTCCCAACCACCGTTTTGGTGGCGTAGGTATTAAACCCCTTAGAGCCGGACCCAGATCTCAACCACTTACAGTGGCGGAGGTAAGAAGCTAACAAATGAGAAGTCACAAGAAGAAGAAAAAAAGGGATGATAAATTACGGTGCCACTAAGCAGTCCAGGGCTTCCTGTCTTGCTCTTCTACAAGTAGAAAGATAGTCGGCTAGGTTGCTCCAAAAAGACTTAGTGCCATTTCCATCATAAAGGTTCTGAATGTGGAATCGCAGAATTCCACATTCCATACGGTTAAGTTGGTATCCTCATGGACATGCCTATAAATATCTGTAAACAGCTTCTGGTAGCGGAGGCGAATATCATTATAAAAAGGGCACTCAAACATATGCATTTCATCCTCAGGTTTTTGGAACCCACACATTTGACAGTGTCTCATTGAGCGAGGGATGTGTAAATGAAAAGACAAACCATCAAACAACGAGCTCTATGCCAGTTGTCTGCCAAATTTAAATCGAAAATGGGCGAATAGACCGGCCCATGGATCTACTGTAATGGGTTGGGCTACAATGCAGTGTTTTTATTTTCAGCTAAAAGCAGCAGCTCTTAGGTAGCTCCCCTGACTAGCCATAGATTCATCCAAAGCTCATGCAACCTAGTGTGTCTGGAAGATGAAAGAATCCGCTGGCCAGAACTGTCGAAATCTTGGGGCTTTGCCCAGTGGCTGGCTCAGGGAGCTGCCAAGAAACTACTGCTCGTAGCTGAAAAGAACACACCTTTGTTACAATGTGTATATGGTATGGACACACCACGTTCCCGACTTCTCCTTATATGCACGTGATGTAGTAGTACACAACTGAAATACCACATCTATGACAAGAGGATGTTGCAATGTGGATACTACTCATGTATACTCAGCCCGCAGAAGTTGAGTTACCTGAAGGCTGATAGACCATGTGACCATAGAAAAATAAGACAAGCCCGCTCCACAGCACCTAGGAGGACTTGGAATTGGAAGACGGCGGGCAGTTGGCTGAAAAACCATGTAACAATTAAGAACATTTCAGTGTGGCCATCTTCCAGTCTAGGGCTAGTGTAGGGAGACCCACCCTTTGCGAAAATCCTCCATGTCAAAACTCCCACTTGTCCAAAAAGGCGAAGAACTTATGTGATCCCCGTTGCCTATCGGCGGTACATGTACTGCCAGAGAACGAAAACCCTGAAGAATATTACATATTATATAATATTTATTCATTACGAAGCAAGGGGTGACAGCAAGAATGCAAATAAGCAAAAAATTACGTCCACGGGATGACCAATCAATCAAATAAGATCAGACGGCCAGATAAGGTGGTCTTAAATAAAATGTATGTATAATACAATAGTGGAATTTATGTGTTGTATTATTTGCTTTGTTTTTATATGACTGATATCTAAGTATGACCTTTCTCAGTTTGAGGCATCCTATTATGAATGTAACTACTAGGTCTTGGTCAGTTTTTTTGAAGATTTTGTGCACCCTGTTGTCATGAACTCATGATCAACAATAAGTACAATGGCATGCCTTGGTTGGGGATGCGTGAATGTGTCACTTCCTGACGCTCGGTGATGATTATATTGTTTCTGAAACGCTCGTCAAACGCAAGCCGTATCCCTGAGTATGCAGGGCATTCGAGGAGGAAGTGAACTTCATCCTCCACTATAAATAAATAAATAAATAAATAAATAAATAAATGAATGGTACGCCTTATTACGAGTTGTGAGGTTGAGGGGGCCGGCCCGTATGCTTTCACTAGGGCCAACCACCATCCTCCACTATACCCTATTCATAGGAGAGCATTAGCACATCCTTTCATGAAGAGGGATGCTAGCCCAAGCACCACTGACAGGGACTTCCAATCGCACATAGCAAACAAAAACAGTGTGTGTCCCATCCTTTAGTCTTGAAGTCTTGTTGGACAGTCCAACGACTAAAACAAAAGCAGATTTGTATCCCAAGACACCCCTCTCAAGCAAAGGCCTCAAAAAAACAGCAGGTATGTTATAAACAAGTTATGAGCTGAACCAAATAGGTTCTCAACAAGTTATGAGCTGAACCAGCTAGGTTCTCATCAAGTTATGAGCTGGCCCATCTGGTGCTAAAAACAATTGGTTAGCTCTTCATGTGTGTTGATTGCATTTTATTAGCAGAGAAACCAAAATAACCACAAATCGTATCACCAGATACCCTTGAGGTTGGTATGCCATGCAACAGATGGGAACGTGCAAAGGGCTCATTCATTGAACTGAGAAGATCCAATTATATACTAATGGGCGCGCAACTGGCTGTATGTATGGACGGAGGCAAGATAGCATAAAAATAAATGTCTACCACTTGATCTCCTGGCTGATACATGCAAATGAACATGCAACTGGCAAGATATAATATAGAGTACACTGGCACATTCTACACTAGCTGGTTCTACACTGGCAAAATGTAGAATATGTAGTACACTGGGGAAATGTAGAATATGTAGTACACTGGCACATTCTACACTGGCAGGTTCTACACTGGCAAGATGTAGAATATGTAGAGACCGGCAAATCATATGATGCTGACCAAATGTGAGTATGGTATCATATATCATACAAGTTGCATCTTATGATATTGTATTTAAATGGTAACTTTAGCCTAGTCCGACTGCCAGCATCATATGATATCATATGATGACATGATATGATATCATACTGCCGTTTCCTAAGAATATGTAGTACACTCTTCAGAGCAAGAGTGTGGGAAGAAGTCCTGCTTACGATTCGTCCCGCACATGTGGGAATCCATCAGAGGACCACTTTTTTGTGTGGACTACGCATGGCAACTTCCAGTCAGCTCCATAAACCAGACACTGGGACAAGCATAAGGCTTTCAGCTTCATTAGGATGCCCCACATGTCAGCTTTAAGACTAGCTAGCTAGCTTCAGGTTTGACCCAAGGACGGGGAAAAGAAGCTGTCTAGAAGCTGCAACGCGTAGCCCAAAAAAGAAACAGTGCAGAGGACGAACTTCAAATCTTGTGCTTTGACCACTGGTGTGGTCGGATGACATCCCATTAGTGAACGAATAATATGAGTGAACGTTAGTTAATATAATAATGACGAGCCGTCTCACCAGAATTTGAATTTATTTGAAAAACTAATATTATTGTGACGCTCTTACCGTATTAGTTAATATCTGTTTTTCAAACACTAATAGTAGTTGCCGTTCCCTAATGACATGCCATGATCTCATAAGTCATAACTCCCACTGTTTCTTTTTTGGGCTACGCGTAGCAGCTTCTAGGCTGCTCCCCTTCCCTCTCCTGCCTTGAGCCAAACCTGAATCTAGCTAGTGTGTATGAAAGCTAAGATGGCAGGCATTCCAATGCAGCATCGGGCTTGGGTTTGACCCAGAGGCTGGCTAATGGGGCTGGCGGGAAGCTGCCATGAGTAGCTCAATAAAGAAACAGTGATAACTTTCATCTGCAGGGGCAAGTAGCAAACACAAAGATGGACCAATCAGTTGGGTTGTCAAGTACGCTATCGTGGATATGTGCGTAAATGCATGTAGAGATAGTCACTACATATGATCTACTGTACAATATCGTACAGTATTATATCAATATAGCGTACAATTTATTGTATGATATCGTATGATTTATCACCCGATAATCTTGGAGCCAGAACGATATTGACAACCCTACATATCAGCCATCAGCCATGACGTTGGCTATGCTAGCTGACAAGTGCGGTACCGGTATTCAACCTAGCTTGTGGATGACTAATGCAATTTGTGTTGACTTTACCAAGATGCACTGCAGCATGTTGCAAAATAAAATAAATCGGGCTGAAGAGACATAAGAAAGAGATAGCTAGTTCTTGGCATGGTTACGGACAGGTACAACGACGAGTGCTCTTGGCTTAGACCTGACCAGTACCACTGCAGCAAGCTATCCTGCTACAGACAAGGGCAGTAAGCCGCATGGGTCATCGGTGACGTAGATTTTGTGAGGATGGTTGGAAGCCCCCCCCCCCCACCCCACACACACACACCCACACCCACCCCCCGAAGTTGTGGAGTGGGCTTGTCTAGGGTCAACACTGGCCTGCCTATGACAATGCAATGCAAAGTAATGTAAAGATCAAGAATTGCTTAATTAATCAAGCATCTGTCGCTCATGGCAGGGTGAGGATCTTGGACGCTTCGAGGAACAACATTCAAACCATCCTACCCTTGATTGAATGAGGTTCAACTGTCTTCATTCATGAGTGCAGTTAGTTCAAATGCTTTGAACTGTTCCATGCTTGGTTTCTGAACATAAATTAGGTCTTACCAGCTGCTCAGTCGCCTAGGCTCCCAATATCATCAGCATGGCGGTAGCTGAGAGGGTGACGAGGATCCCCGCATCCACAAATGCCATGGAGGCAGACAAGAACTGGAATACCACCTCTATAGGTATATTGCACATGTCTTCATCGCAGCATGAGAAATTGGTGAAGCTCATTCCATTCCAGAAGTGCAATCCATCCCAGAACAGAGGGATCGCAGGAGCGTGTAAACGGGCATACTCGTTTGCAGAAGCAGTGGGGGCGCCTGTGTCGTTTTCTATCAGCTCGTCGCAGGTCAGGAGCTGGACTCCGACTCCATCGAATCCTACCAGAATACCATCAGGCACGGCGCTATTCTCGACAAAGCTCAAGCTAGCGACCGTGAGCCATCGCAGACAGACGTTAAAACCTCCCTCATGGCTTTCATCCTCGACCATTCGGAAGCTCAAGCATGTATCGCCGCAGTTTTGGGTAGGTAAGCTTTCTGTCGTGTAGCAGCTGATGCTATTCTGGGCCTGAGTTGCTGGAGAAAAGGCAGCGATGAGAGTAAGGGCGACTAGCGCTATTCGAGCGAACATTGGATGGTATGAACCTGGAAGAACTATGACAAGGGACAGAAGCTCGCTGTGGAATTGTTACAATGAGAGGAGGAAGGAAGAAATAACCAAGGGACAGAAGCTCGCAACTCGCAGCTCGTAAAGGCTTTCCGACGTGGACTGGAAAGTGTTATCTGCCGTGTCACTAACCACTGTAACCAGACTAGAGTGACCCAAGGGGGGCATTAGTGACCCAAGGCTTCAAGGTTGTAACCATCTGTGATTTGAACTTAGACCTTTATATGTCTTCAAACTATCTAAATCCGTGAATTACATATATATTTGTGAAAACTGAGAATTACCACCTCCGCACCAACATTTTTTGTTCATAGTTGGAGTGCGCATGAATGGAGTTATCAGCATCGCATCGGTCGAGATCCTTCGCAAAAGGTGTTCAATTTGTGTAGCTCTATTCGGCTACGAGTAGCTACTTCTCCACTACTTTCGAAACTTCCTGCCGGTGACTGCTAAAGTGCTAAAGCGATTTTCCGTGTCGCTTTCGACACGATCTTAGAACTTGTCTTCTTTTTCTTCAAGCACTGTTCATGTTTTAGTTGGAAACAAATTTGAATTTTTGGAAATGTTATTAAAATTAAAAAATAAAAAACATGATTTGCTCACGTTTACGGTACATTTTTCCTGTTAAGTTTTTTTTCTGCCGAAGTCAGCGAGCAGCCAAATTGCTGGCTGAAGCTATGCAGCCAAGTTCAAGTTCAAGCTCGCGTTTTAGGACGTGTAGCAGCTTGTAGACAGATCGCTGACCCTGTCCTTGGGACAAACCTGGGGAGAGCCAGTGAGTCTGCAACTTGGCATGACGGAGATTCAGATGTGGCTGAAACCTTTGTGCTTAACTCAGTGGCTGGCAAATGGAGCTGGCTGGAAGTTGCCATGCAAAGCCCAAACATGACAGTGCTGCGCATACGGTACTGTAAATACAGCCTGCCTTGCTTCATGAAACCAACTGCACTTTGTATGCTGCGGTGTGGTACTGTCCGCGTGACTATGTTTTCTCACCCTGCAGACGACACCCTGGAGGCTGATAGAACATGCAACAAAAACAAACCGAAGAAAAACAGACCAAACTAATGGACCCAATCAGGATTGATGATGACAAAGAGAATCGTTACATCAATGCATGATCCTGCTGCTGTTAAGGCCCACTTAATGCATAATTGTGTGCCCGCAGGTCAAAAAAGTCTAAGTGTAAAAGACTAAAATCACGAAAACATCACATCTCATCGCACATCGATAACATGAACTATATGTGTCTCCTCCTTCAGTCCCATTTGAGCAAAATATAATCAGACTCGTTATCCAAGTCAGCCCTTTCATGCATATGGTAGACCTTAAAAACATCAGAATCAAGGTTTTAAATCATTAATGAGCTGTTACCCATCCACTGATGAATTTGTGCGCTTCGAATTTAGCTGGACATTCATGCGACTGGGCATGTCCAAGAAAATCAAGAATGCGATACTATCTCCTAAGCAAGAGGGTAGAGAAAAGTCCTGCTTACGATCTGTATCGCTCATGTGAGAAACTGAGAATCCATCAGACGGCGCGCTTCAGATCTTGTGTTTTCATCACATCAGAAACAGTCCTTGGATTGCACAGTTCTCATATCGCTCACCTGCAGGGGCAAGGAATGAACGACAAAAATGGAACAGATCAGCAATGCAGTTGGTGATGTAAGCTACTAAGTTGGGAAGTACCTAACCTTGCTTGTGGATGCATCTCATTGCCTTCGCCACCATGCACTTCAGGGTGTAGCAAAATGATGAAACTATACTGGATGAAGAGGCAGAACGAAGAGACAAGAGGGCAAGAGGTGGATGAAGCTCGCTCAATGCAGAATCAACCATGCATGCATGATTGACCAAGCTCTAGTGTCTGCAACAGAGCGTTAGACAGTCGGGCATATCGAAAAGAAAAATCGAGTTGTGCTGGTACTGGTGCTTATGTACACGCACTTACACACAGATAGCAGTCAGGCCTTTTCTTTTCGGCTCATAGGCTGCCCCCTGACCTATCCACCGGGCTACACAGACATATTTCAGTACTTCAGGGCAGCTGATTTCGTCCGCTTCCAGGTGCACTAGGTTGTGCCAGCTTAAGCTTAACAGCAAATCAGGGAAGCTGCCTAGAAGCTTGTGCCCGTAGATGAAAAGAAAAACTCTAATAGCAGCCTTCTCTGCCAGCGTGTCACTCCGGGCAATGAGGATGATGGTAATGATGATAATTACGTTATTCATGGTGCCCTACTGGACTCCAAATGTGTCCCCCCTCTTGACAGAGCCAAGACGCTAGTCAAATAACAATGAAAACCTACCAGTTGAGGTTGCTTTTAAAAGGTAAGTTTAATTGATTTGCCCAGATTTACTGGTTGTTGTTACTAGGCCAAAACAAGGGTCTAATTGTTGTAGTTATTTTACCAGTCAGGGGAGGAGGCCTCGTTGTCATCACTCATGTCTACAGGTAGTTGAAATGCTTCTAACCGTTCCATGCCTCGTTAGGGAGTATCAATGTGGACTTACCGGCTGCTCAGACGCCTAAGGGTGTGTTTCCAGTGGGGTTTTCGGTCACCGTTGAAGTTCCGCTGAAGTCCACGCTGGCACGAAGTGTTTCCAGTGGGGTTCCGCTGACATTTTGCTATGTCCCGCTGAAGTCCACGCTGGCTTTTTTGACCGCTGAAGGCCGACGTGGACTTCAGCGGATCCTACGTGGACTTCAGCGGAATACAAAACTTCAGCGGGAGCCCTGACCCTCCCGCTGAAGTTTTTAAATTCCGCTGAAGTCCATGTACGATCCGCTGAAGACCAGCCCGGCGAGCACCGGCGAGCATCAAGTATTCTCTCCAGGATTCTCTCGATGAGGTTTGAGGCTTTCAGAACATGGACAATTTGACGTCCGCGAGAAACCAGCCCCTGCCCCACTGGAAACACACCCTAAGCCATCAGCATCATCAGCATGGCGGAAGCTGAGAGGGTGACGAGGATAACCGCGTTGACAAATGCCATGGAGGCAGGGCTGCCTCTGAACTCAAGCTTCACAGGCGAGTTGCAATTGTCCGTCTGGCAGCACGAGAAATCGGTGTAGGTCATTCCGTCGTAGAAGGATTCTGCAGGATACTTGGTACGCGCAGCCTGATCAGCCAACCTCGTTGGCCCTGTGGCGGGGTCGATCAAATCGTCGCAGGTCAGAATCTGGACTCCTCCTCCATCAAAGCCCGTCAGGTCACCACCGAAACTGTCCGTGAATGCTGATTTCAAGGTAGCATTTGTGAACCATCGCAGGCAGACGTTCCAACCACCCGCGACGCTGATGTCCTCAACTTGTCCAAAGCTCAAGCAATCAGCGCCACAGTTTTCTTGGGCGTTCACGCGCTTGGTTGTGTAGCATATGATACTCTGAGCCAGAGCTGCAGGAGCAACGCAGGCGATAAGAGCAAACGCGAGAAGAACCATGCGAGCGAACATTGGATCGGATGATGTGCGAAATAATAGACAATAGTGTCTGTCGTAAGAGGGAGCGGACGAAGCAGGGACCTGATAAGGTGCCAATGGGATAATGGCAAAGGTATTGTAACCTATATTATTATTGAGTCAAGCCTATTCATAGGCGTGAACAAGATAGGATAAGAAACCACGACAGTGGGACGCGGCACCGTAGCACGGAGTTCCGGTGCACGTCAGACTCAAAAAGAAAAATTGAAACAAATGTGCAGCGGAGTGGCTGAAGATGCAGAATTGTTGCAATAAGAGAGAGACGGGTAAAATCGTTACAGAGACAGAAATTGAGCGAGGATCGAACAAGTCCTACGCAGCGTCGCAAGCGACGCGGAAAATTGGCGGATTGTGTTAACAACGGAACGACAGGTGGCAACGGAAATGAAATGAAGCCAGTTAGTTATGACTAATGAGACAATCGGCTCGTGCCCGCTGCCCGCTGCCCGCCCCGGATGCCCGGCCGCGGGCCCGCGCGCGGGAGACTAGTGATGGGGCAGAGGGATGGGGGCTGGGGCGGGCTGGGGGGCGGGGGCGCGGGGCTTGGAGCTGTGTGGTAGGAGCGTGGACAGATCTGTGATAAATGCTGGATTCGGGCTGGGTCATTTATGTTGGAATTTAGGACTCAGGAGGTAGGATCCTGTGCCCAAAGTTGATTCAAGCCGATCAACTAATTCCGAGTATAGGAAGTATAAGACATGAATGTTAGCGATTTATTAAGCATTTTTAGATTTTTCTGAGCGCCTCATTTAGGGGGGGGGGGGGGGGGGGGGGGGGGGGGGGGGGGGGGCGCCCTCATTTGTTTTCCTCCTAACTTTTTACTCAGGTGTCCAAATGCAATTCTGAGACCACCCATGAGTAGGCCATAGTAAGGGCAGTCAATTGGCACCACTTTGGACCACGTGCAATAATTATATACCCCGCCCCTCTGCCCCCAGCCCAGCCTAAGCAAAAGGGTCGTTTGCCAAACCGTTTGACAATACTTAAGGCGAGTACAGAAGTCCATTCAGCCACATGTTAAAATAATAATTGGAAAACCATAGTGATTAAAACTCAAAACTGAACACGAAAATTTGTTTTAACGTCGTCTCAAACCGGTTCTAGAATATCCGGACGGAGCTATAAATATGCTGCACAAGTAGGACAGGTTTGTATGTGTGTCTGTGTATGTTGTTACAGCCCAGGGGTGAGGGGTAGCCAAACAGGCTAAAGGGACTTGCCCAACCATGAAATCAGGAGGGGCTAAACAGAAAAATCACTGATGAACTGACCCCCAAACAATCGTTTTACCGACGGAGGCTATCAGCTTGGATAACACTCCGGAGAGTGGACTTTGTGTGTGCAGCACGCCAATCTATAAATGCGGAGACGAGAATAAGTTACAAAAGACTGGGGAACCATAAAGGGACACCAGTGGAGGAAAGGGGGCGGTAGCCTGGAACCTGATCAGGGTACAGGCTAGACAGCGTGTGTCAGAAGAACCGATGACGCAGTCAACAGGAAGCTGACATAGTACTGTCAGGACCGATAGTTCTAAGGGAGTACACAAGGAGTCACCAAGACATAAAACAAGCGAGAGCACCGCTATTCATGCTGATAGAGGCCCTGAGTTCGTGCTATTAGTGTCTGTAAGCCTTTCACCATGGATAAACTACAGGTCTGCACGCACCAGACAGGGGCCTGCCCCTTCAGTGGTCCTATGAATACGTGCGTTTTATCAGGGTATATGGTATATGTTGGGATGGGGCAAGTCCCTTGAGCCTGTTCAGCTCTTCTAGGCTGCAGCATCCACATCCATCCATCCATCAATCAATTTGTCCGTTCGTCATTCCCTCCCTCCATCCATCCATCCATATGCCCGCTTGTCCTTCCCTCCCTCCCACCCTCCCTCTATATGCCCATTCGTCCTTCCCTCCCTCCCTCCCTCTCTCCCTCCATCCATCCATCCATTTGCCCGTTCGTCCTTCCCTCCATCCATGCATATGGGATATATCAGGTATGTATGATACAATGATGCCGTATACCGTACGATATACAATAGTGACAAGACGACACCTATGTATGTACGTGCGCCATTTGCTTGTGGATGTATGATCTGGATAGTAGGCTGAAGCACAATCACCATGCATGAACTTGGTTAGATAGAGCAGCACACACCACAAATGCAGCCAGCATGCTCTCTTGCTGTCATGAATATACACGGGGGCGATTCCTCTTAGCAAACTCCCTGGTATTTGCGGGTATCGCATGGGGGGACATATGATTGGAATGCGATGACCAGCCCAGAGAGGGCTGAAAAGCCATGTAAATGCTCTTCCACTTCTGGTTCGTCTAATCTATATTCCTCTTCTACTACTTCTTCCTTGCCATTTCATATCATGTCATGTAAGGCCACGCCATGTCATGTCTGATACATGTGTAACGGCAGCTTGCTCTTTATGCCTTGGGGGTACTTTGCAGGGCCGTACCAAATCGCTGGCCTGTCACACAACCTTTTGGCCGGGTCAGCCAGCCGCCTCAACCTACTAGGACAAGTCAATTTGTTTTAGGTGTGAAAGGATTTTCACCCCAGGAGGTGGGTCTCCCGACACAAACTAGCGTCACTGAGGATTCAGTTCGAATGGCCTTGTCACTCCTACAAAAGAGTAGGCACACTTAGGGTCGGTGGGAGATACCGAGCCTCGACCAAACAGACATTCACCACCACACTTATTCACCAATTGACCTCATGTGAGGTACTGAGGTAAGGTCAGGTGATGTTTGATACATATGCGGAGGTAGCTTGCTCCTTACACCTGGGGGATACTGGGCGGTGATCACCAGTAGGGCAAGCAACACACGATGGGCCAGGGGCATAGGTTGCTGCCTACCTGATGATGATATCATCAACCTTCTTCTGTTGCTCTGGATTCAGGGGCGGCAAGGCGACCATGGCAATGAGGGTGCGCACCAGAGCCCCTGGTATGCACTGTTTCTTTTTTGTGCTACGTGTAGCAGCTTATAGGCAGCTCTCTTTCCCTGTCCTTGAGCCAAACCTGAAGCTAGCTAGCGCGTCTGACCGCTGATATGACAAGCATTCCAATGCAGCTGCAAGCTTTGGGTTGGACCCAATGGCTGGCTATTGGACCTGGCGGGAAGCCGCCACGAGAAGCCCTAAAAAGAAACAGTGCATGGAACTGAGGGTTTGCGCATTGAATTTGATGCCCTGACCAAAACTCATCAAGGTGCACTAGCCAGCTTCAGGTTTGGCTGAAGGACGAGGAAAGGGAGCTGCCCAGATGCTGCTACACACCCAAAAAAAAACAGTGTAAGCGCCTTTAATTTGAGGTCCTGACCAGAAATCTCCTGCGCTACTCCGGTCCCAAAAGCATCCTCAATTTCCTCCTTGATCCGGATGTTGAGGCACTGCAGGGCTTAACTTTTCTGCTTCTCTTGGCAGGTTCTTCGCAGCTCTCTGAGCAAACCGCTGTGGTACGCCCAAATATCCCAGCACTTCTGGACAGCTGAGTGAGCCAGCCTCAAGGTGCACTAGGTTGCGGTAGGTTTGGCTGAATAGGAGAGCTGCCAAGAAGCTGATTCTGGTAGCAAAATTTTAAGCACTGAGGCACTGTACATGCCTTAGTAGGAATTCAGGGGTTGATTTTGGAGTTGGGTCAACAGATGTCAGACTTAATATCTATCATTTCGCCTGAAATCTGAGAATTCTGGGAGATTTGGCCTCAGAACAAGTACGAAGTCTGACCTCAGAACGCAATTTATTCCCTGAATTACCAGTCAGGGGAGCTGCCAAGAAGCTGCTTCTCGTAATAAAAATGTAAGCACTGAGGAACTATTCATGTCTGCAACTGCGCCACTCAAGTTGGAGGTGTCGGGACCTATTAATTGCTTGTATCCTGTGATTTGCTTTTGGAGGATGGTTGGAAGACCCCCCTTGATGATGTGGAGCGATCTTGCCTTGGGTCAACTATGGCCTGTCTATGGCAATGCCATGACATGTCATGCAATTCCCTGGTCATGTTGGCGACGTTGGGTCAAACCATGGCCGAGAGTCCCTGGTTTCTGTGGGTATATATCGAAAGGGGGAGGGGTAATTGTTCCTTGCATATTGCACTTGGCTAGATGCCTGAAGGCGGATACAACCATGCAACCATTTGTCTTCTTCATCTTCTTCTTCTTCTTCATCTTCTTCGTGTCAAAGTTGTGTGCGTGCTCCCCTAGCATTGAGCTCTGCAACTCCCTTTCACTTGTGAACAGGCAGGTTGGTATGGCAGATCGGATGTGGAGGGTAGTAGCCCATCTTATACTTCTTCCCTGTGTCAGTGATTATGCCCTCAGCCAGTAGAGCCTTGACTTCTTCCTTATGCTTGCTGGTGTTAAAGACGGCATCGCCAGGGCCCAACAACCTAAGCGCGTCGTCCTGGTCGTACATTGGGCTCGTCACGTTATCGTACGGCAGCGACGTTAGTCCCTCAGCATTCCACCCCATGCCGTCGTTCTCCTCACCAAATTGCGCCAACACGAACGGGCGCAGCGCTTCAGGCCCGGCGTGATCCGAGAACATGAGGCAAACACCTGAGCGCCCGAAACCATCCAGCAAGTGGAAAGCTTCTAGTGGCACCGGCTTCTGCTGTCCCTTGGCTGGCAGCAGGAAGACCCCGGGTCGATCCGACGGGACATACATCTCCGACGGGGTCTCGCACAACTGCTTGTGCCCGGCTTGCAAGTGTGCTCGTTGGCAATCCTGGCTGCAGTAGCTACCTGTCGTGCAACGTCTGCAGTTCAGCAGGCCACTGCCCGTCACTACTAATATGATCATGGCGGGTGCCGGGTCTTTTCCGATAACTTCATTTTACCCCCAAAAACCAGTAGGGGTCTTTCCGATAGTCCCTCCGCACGAATTATATCTCGGGGGATGTCCGATAGATTTCCCCGTGCAATACCGTGGTAGTACCGTGGGCGGCTTGTACCGTGGGCGGGTGCAGTACCGTGATTTGCCCCAACAATTCGCCTAAGATTCGGGAGGTTACACGAATGGATAAGAAAAATGATAATTAGCCTAAGGCTAATGGATGCGAAGCATCTATCGAAATAATGACTCACGTCGTTCGGCCTGTCGGGAGGCTACACAACAATCTGAGCGGAGTTTGCGACAGCGCGGCTGAGAGGAAGTCATGAGGGAGTTGCGTCAGCTCCGTCACGTGGTGATGACACACGCTTTGCGTATGAGACTGAAGGCGAATCGCGACATACTTCGTTACACTTTGTTACACTTTTCTACTCTGCGCATAGGAGGCGACTGTCTGCCGGTTACTGTTCCGCCCCCGCTACTCGCAGGAGGATGAATTGAGGATCCTGGTTACTCGGCAAACCGTTTGGGCTTTCGCACGGTTATTTTTGCTTTTGGTTCGTCCTTCTTATCAATAGCAGTAACAATCTCGTCATAGGAATTAAATGCCTTTGACCTTTGCATCCTTCTGATTTGATTGTCTTCTTTTTCTGGCTCCAGTCTATCTTTCACGTTAGTAACAACGTTCAATTCGCTTGGTCTATACAGACGTTTGACTCCTCTCAGCTTGAATCTGTATGCTATGTGTTCTTCAATGGTGTAAAACTCTGTAGAAAACCTGGCTTTCTCCTTTTCAAATGTCTTCTTCTGTAACATTACACGCACTCTGTCTCCTACTTTCAGGGTCACTTTGTCGTTCATCTTTTGATTTTTTTTGAATTGAGCTTCATATAGCTTTTGAGAATAATCGAGATCGTCATACACCTCGTTGGGCGAAGCATCTTTCAACCCAGAATGAGGGGAGTCGTTATACAGCTCAACAATTTCACCAAGTGCGTCTACCCATTTTTAGTCTTGTTTTCTAGTGAGTATTTCTTTATCAGACCCTTCAGTGTCCTAGTAAATCTGTCAACGATTCCCAGCTTGTTCCCCATCGGAGTAATGTGGTCTTCTTTTGCAACGTCCGTATATACCTTTATATTTAGTTCTTTATTGAAAGATTCAAATATTGAAGATGCAAAAAAATTATCTCCTGGTACACTGTTGATATCTTCGTCTACATCGCCTATAAATTCCTGATAGGCATCTAAGACGTCATTCATCTTGCCGCTTTTCAGCGGGTAGCAATAAGCTTTGCGAGAAATGATATCAATACACATAAGAATTTGATTGATGTTGTTATTTATCCTCTTGCTCGACAATGGCATAATTGCCACATCAATCTGGAATGATCTGGGTTTTGCAGTGATCTTGAATTTGAATTTAGTGTTTTGTGGTCTTTGGTAAATTTGTGTTAGCTCTCGTGGATTGAAGTTATCTTCAATATCTCGTTTGGTAATCCAGTCGTCTTTTAATCTAGAAAATAGCTTTGCCTTGGACAGCAATTTTAGATTTGGATTAGCTTTCAAAATGGATTCAAGATTCATTATATATATTATGAATGTTTATGGAGGGAGAGGATCAATCAGTCTTTTTTGGTTCGCTCTGTTGCAGTTCAAACAACACAGATGGCAATTCGATTTGATATGATTCAGGGCGTTGTCCTCTCTGTCTACAGTACATTGGGTTTTTGAATGTTTTTCTACTCCCATGTACTGTTGGCATTTCCTGCAAATTCTATTATTTTCCTTTTTGTAACGCTCTATGCACCAATCAACAGTGATGTAATTTTTGCAAGGCATGAAGTTCTTGTCTCGTTTCCTGTCTTGTTTCTTGTAGCCGCAAATCTTCCCGTTGAAGAACTCTATCAAGTTCAATTCCTTCAAGTCAAAGTCCAAGAAATACACGTCAGATAGCCTGACACACCTTGAGACAGCACAGTAGGCCCAGCGGATGTCTGTTATAATGCTCATGTCGCAAATGACAAATTTCTCATCAATACAAGCACCTTGTTCTGAATGGCAAGTGTTAGCGTGTGATAGTTTGAAATGTTCGACAATCATGTCATGGGGGATATCGACTCTAAGTTCTTCGTCTTGAACATCTTGCAGCGTGAAATGTTTATTGGTTTATCCAACAATAATGTATCTGTAGTTGGGACGCATTTTTATCTTCTTGCTCTTGGTTTTAGGAGTATTAGCTTTGATAACACTCCGGATGAGTGGACTTTGTGTGTGCAGCACGCCAATCTATATATGCAGAGACGAGAGTAAGTTACAAGCACAGGAGACCCATTAAGGGGCACCAGTGGAGGAAGAAAGAAAGGTAGGCTATACCCTGATAAGGGTTAGACACTATACAGTCAATGTCAGAGGAAACCGGGCAGCCGGGAAACTATCAGGGTAAAGGCAAGACCGGTGAAGTAGCTGACAGGAACCTGTCACTAAGTCACTCAATGACTCAGGCTAAGGGAAACTGTCACTACGGGAAGCTGTCAGGGCCGATAGTTCTAAGGGAGTACAGAAGTAGTCACCAAGTCATAAAACGCGTGAGAGCAACGCAATTCATGCTGACACTCCACCTATGACACAGGTGACATACAATACTACTACTCCACCTATGGCACTGGTGACATAGAACTATAAACTGGTAGCAAACAAAAGTTATGAAGGAACGGCGGAAAAATCAGGAAACCAGAAGAAAGCCTTGTCTAAAATAAAAGGATGAGAAAGGATGAACCAAAAAACCACTGTAGTACTCCAAAAATGTAGCAGCAAAAAAACTTGGGTCATACCGAGCAGAGCTGAGACCAAAACGGAAATGTAACCATCCATGGTAAGCGCAAAAATACTATTCATCCAGAATAGGAGGCACCAAACCAGAAATCACAGGGAGGCCAAAACAGAAATCAATCCCAAATACCAAAGGAAGGGGAACAACGGTGACTAAAAGAACCGAGAACGTAACCTAAAGAGAAGACTGAAAAAACGTATATCAAAGTTGGGGAACAACGGTATAGAAAACCCGATCCGGGTATAGGAACCTAACGCCAATCAATGATAACCAAAGAGACGGATTAAAATATCGTGTGAGAGCAGCACACGAGAGAATCAAAACCTAAAGGACGCATACAAGAGGACACTAAAGACTACGATGGAAAAATAAAGTCGATGGAAAAATCCACTACCTTAAAAACTATTCTTAGCATAGAATTCATGACTAGGTTGGGATGAAAAAACCATGATGAACTGGTTTCTTACTCAAAGATGGAAGTAAGAAGATTTATGAAAGTTAATTATCATAAATCCCCAGTTACGGCACTAACTAAAACATTCTAGGAGGTGGGTATCGCACCGCAAAGAACTCATGCACTCAAGACAAACCAAGCACCTAACCACAAGCAAACTAAACCTGCAGCAACTGAAAATCCAAAGGATGCGGAGATAAATCTCAAGAAACTTGTAACCAACAAAGGAAACACAGTTCAATGAACAATAGGAGTTTAGACGTACAAACACAGTACAGAAAACTTAATGTCCACTTGAAAAATAGTAAACGCAGAAAAAAGGACGTCAAAGAATTGACTGCAAAGGATGGACTGAAAGGGCGCTTGAAATACACTCGGAAAACAAGAAAGAGGTGAGCGGCGGTACATCTGCAAGTACAACTGCAAGATTACCCAGCCCACCAATTCACAGTAAAATCCGAAGGGAAACAACTACTACACTCCACAAAAAGTTCCAATCACATGAGGGGCTGGTGATCTAAAAACAGTTTGGAGTAAAAAGAAATAGCTAATCTATGATGAGCTCCACCGAACGAACCATCTGCCTATGGAACTAAGAGTCAGAAACCATCAAGACGCTATAACGGTGGTCTGAATTAATTACCACCTTCCACCAAAACCAAGAAAGACAGCTGAAAGGAAGCTGCCTAAACAAAGCGTCGTAACGCTCCACCAATCTAGACTACCCTATAAGTCAGTCTAGGCGGTGCTGAGGAATAGGCACCCACACATAGGGCCATGTTAACCTACGTATGAGAACCATCAGCACCTAAAACAATGAATCCTGGGTTGACTGTAACACCCCAGCCATACGCAGTATCAAGCTAGTAACCGGTAGTATAGCCCCCAGCGCAGAACTGCTGCCTGGTTGAACAGGGCCGGCCTTATTTGCCTCTATATCAACGAAGCCTGAGTCGACTGTAACACCCCAGCCGTACGCAGTATCGGAACCCGACCAGTGTTCTAAATCATCACTTGCCCAGTCAGCAACGGCTACATCATCCCCAGGCCGGGACCCGAGTGTTCCACCAGGGACAACGGGAGGCGTCTGAATGAACGACACCTGCGAGTCATTCAAGGTGGTCGGAGGGTGGGGACTATTAGGCAATGGACCTGATCCAGATACCACTATGATTGAAGGTTGTCGTACACCTAAAGCTTCACCGACGAGCGACGTATTGGAGATCCCAGCGACCCCCTGAGATTCGGCTAAGATTTTATCTGAAAGGACCGCAGAATCTCGCTGACCCAATGCCTTCACACGCAATACAGCACCATCAGCCCCTGACCTGGGGCGCAAGGTCATCCCATGGAAGGGCATCCCATGATCAGGGCAGCGGTCGACAATTGGGGTTTGCAAAGGGTCAAGGGAATGAACCGCAGGCACATGCATATGTCCGTTGATTGCGGCAGGGATGCAAGTGTAATACGGAGACCCGTCATAGGGAGATAACCCAGGTATACAGTTATGCTCAAACTGCTCATAGAAGAGTATATCACGACTCTCTACTACCTCGCGCAACTTTGGAACCCAAACAAAATAACCCTTACTCACCGAACACACGCAACATCGACACATCAGGCTGAACCCCAAAGAAAAGCTCGTAAGGAGTCTTCTCTCCCTGATTGGGCAAGCGATTAACTAGGTAACAAGCAGCGAGGAAGGCATAGGGCCAGAAAGACTTAGCAAGTTTGGACTCCAAGTGGATGCTCCTAGCTATAGACTGTAAGACCCCATTGTACCTTTCCACAGTTGCATTCTGCTGTGCAGTGTATGCCAAAGATAACTCATGCTCCTCCCCAACCGATATCAGCCAATCCTCAAACCACTTTACTATAAAACCCCTTAGCCCTATCAGAACTCAAACACTCGAACCCAAACGCACGTTGCTAAGGCATACACCTAAGGGGGGAACCAGGGGCACGGGAAGACAAAGAAGTAACCTCTGTCGAACCACAGAACGCACCCAGGGGTCACAAGGAGCCTAAGAGAGAGAAATATCCAAAGATATCATGCCAAAGATCCTCCACGGCCGCTGGACTAGGGCCAGGACGGCGTCCACTTCGGCCACCACTTCGGCCTGTAGCATGGGCGAAGTCCGGCGCTGCGAGACCTGGGATCACAGAAGGTGGGGAAGCGTTAGGCGAAGTCGAGATTAGAGGTATGGGGGGGAAAAAAAAAAGGAGACGAGAATGACAGTGCAGCAAGTCGCACCTGGTGCAGAAAATCGCACCAATGGCAGAAAATCGCAAATCGCAAGGGCAGAATTCGAAAATTTATCGCTAGGATGCGAAGAGCAGAGCCGAGGCATGCAAAGGTCCTAATATTCCGCCGTCGATGAGCAGTCAATCCCAAGTCCCCCCCTCTATCGCTCGACTCACCCGGATGGGGGGTAGAGGGAGCAGCACCCGAGTGGTGCTGACCATACCCCCCTGCTTCCTACCACCTCAAGAATCTCCAGGTCCAGACGCGTAGGTCGTCCTCCTGTGGCGAACCCTACGGCAGTGCCGGCGATCCGCCAGCTTGATCGAAAAAATTCTCCAGAAGGTAGCACATAGCCACTAGAGTGCAAAGGGGGGGGGGCAAAGACGACGTAGACATCAGCAGGGAGCTTGGTCGGCTTGGCAACCTCCGGCATGCAGGCAGAGCCTCAAACACCGGAGTTAGCGACATCAAGGACGCGAGCAGACGAAGACGGGGTATCTCCACCGATGTCCAGGCTAGTCGCCGACTTGAGTCTGCACGTCAAAGTCGTCTACGACAGACGGTAGCTGAAGGAGCGCAAAGGTAGAGGTATGATTGGGGGGGGTTACTTCCATGATGGCGGAAGGACTCTCATAACCGCCAGCAGAGGTCGCTGGTGCACAGACGTCTAGCCAATCGTCTTGAGAAACCGCGTCCTCATTGGGAAGGACACGGTCGCAGCCATTACTTATAATAACGCTGCGCATCCCGCGCGACCAGGATTCTCCATTCTTGTCATGGAGTTTCTCAAATGTCGCCGGGGGTCCTCGCGGAAGTTGCATTTCAAAGCAGTGGTAGAAATGAGGGGCCGGATAACCTATTAGCTTTGATAACACTCCGGATGAGTGGACTTTGTGTGTGCAGCACGCCAATCTATATATGCAGAGACGAGAGTAAGTTACAAGCACAGGAGACCCATTAAGGGGCACCAGTGGAGGAAGAAAGAAAGGTAGGCTATACCCTGATAAGAGTTAGACACTATACAGTCAATGTCAGAGGAAACCGGGCAGCCGGGAAACTATCAGGGTAAAGGCAAGACCGGTGAAGTAGCTGACAGGAACCTGTCACTGAGTCACTCAATGACTCAGGCTAAGGGAAACTGTCACTACGGGAAGCTGTCAGGGCCGATAGTTCTAAGGGAGTACAGAAGTAGTCACCAAGTCATAAAACGCGTGAGAGCAACGCAATTCATGCTGACAAGGAGAATCCTTGGAAGCACTTTGCGCATGATCCTTTGCCACTCTGTTTATTGTTGTTTTGCAGATCAATTCCTGTTTGTAATGATATTTGATTCCATTGTCCAGTGTCTTGAGTTTATCAGCTTTCTCTATCTTTTTCTTGTCAATCAGACTGTCTAGATATTTGTTGACACTATTCGAACTAGTATCTCGATGCGTGATCGCTTTATTAATACCCAGTTCTTTAAGGTCTTCCAATGATTTCAATATCTTTTTTGGGAAATGCTTCAAGATAGTTTTATAAACACCCAAATCAGAATGAAATAGGTCATTGAAAAATTCAATCATTTTCAATTTATCTTCATCTGTTTCCAATCGATGATTCTCTGTTAACGTCATTGTCCAATTGAACATTTTTGTGATATATGTCGTTTTAATATCAGTGCTTACGTCATCACCTATGGATTCCAGTTGGTGAGAGTCGCCGTTAGCCAATATAAATATATCATCATTATTCTGCATAAACTTGTATACGTCAACCAGATTTCTTCTTGTGAGCAACATTATTTCCTCAAAGATAACGCATTCAATTCATTCCATTGAATTACAACCTAGTGTTTTATTCCCATCATGATCAAATCCCATGAGGCTGTGAAATGTACATGCGTTGATACCAGTGTTCTTCTTGAGAGCTTCTCTAACTTGTGAATTCCAGGGAGCCACTACCAATATCTGGTGTGGTTTAAACCTTTTTAATGCATCTACAATTGTAGTGTAAGACTTGCCACAACCAGCTAGACCGTTAACAAATGTCTTATTTTTTACCTTTTTTGTACTTGGTGGTTCTACATATGGTTTTAATATATATTCGTCTAGATTGTTTTGAATGTATTGTTTTATTTTCTTGGGACTAAGCTTACTCGTGAGAGTTAGAGGTGTATTTGGATTCTTTGGATTCGGTGTTAGATGGTCTGTTATTTTGGATTTATCTGAGGGTAGCTTTTGGGTTATCTCTTTTTCAGGTTTGTTTCGTGTAAGTTTAATGTCATCCTCCTTCTCTGTGATTGGAATTGAGTTATTATTGTATTCTGTGTGATGTTCAATAAGATGATTTGGTGGCATTGATTTGTTCTCCCATTTCAATTGACCCAGTTCGTTTCCAATAAGGTGTTCGATGCAACTGAAATCGTTTCCTTCTTTCAAAGCATATATAGCATCTGTTTTGACGGCCTTAACCTCGATGTTTGATTTAGAAAATGTTTCTATCAATTGGTTTAGTTGGAATCTTGCTCTGTTGACAATAGCTATTCTCATTGTTAAAACCCCGCTTGTTAGTTCTGTTTTTTTTGTTGTATTTACGATATATAAATTTTCCATTAATTTGATTACGAAAGATGAATTACCTTCTCTTCGCGAGTAAATGCAAGTGTCATCATATTTTTTAAATACAGCCGAGTGTCTTACGGTGTTGTATTTCTTTCCCAATAATCCAGAAATTTTATTTGGGATTCCCTTTCTAAGTTTTAGTGGGATATCTTCATATTTTTCATCAAAACACGAGGACACTACATCTCCCAGCTCTTCACACTTAACCCATAGAACTTCTAAATATGATAATACGCTATATTCGACGTTCATTGATTTTAGTTGTAACACTTCGTAACCGTATAGTAACATACGTTCTTTGTTGTATATATTGTGTTTTTTAGTTATTTTCACAACATACAAGAACTCATTGTTGATAGGTCTGTTTTCATTAGCTTGGAATGTATCCCACGGGTGAACAATTGGAAAACCCATTGTTTTCAAAATATGTATCAAACATGAAGCATAGTGTTTGTTAAAATCTAATCCTATATATTCATCAACAGTGCGAAGAGATAGATCTTCATCGACAAGTTTACCATTAGGGACAGACTCTGAATACCAGTTAAATACCTTGGCAACTAGAGGTTGGTACGGGGAAATGGTCTTTTTGTTGAGGATAGATTTCGTGACAAATGATTCTAGTGTTTGAAACCTTTTATAACTATCTATGTTCTCTAAATCACAATCGATACATCCATCTATCTTAAGAGCGGATTGGATTTAAATCTTAATAGATTCTAAGTGATTCAAATATATTCCAGTAATTGTCGACCCCCCTTGCGTGCAAAATTCTGGGGTTACTCCTTCAATATTCACGAAATGTTCTAGAATAAATGCCAGATTGCCATTATAAATTATTTTAATGTTTTTATTTTCAGCAAGGATTTGTTCCTTGATGATTGGAAATATCTCTTCTGGATTGCTTGCTATTGCAATAGGGTTTGTCTGTTTTTCTTTCTCACTGGGCAACTTGAATTCAGATGATGGAGCTACCAATACGGGGTTATGAGACGACTTATTGAATGACTTTTTTTTGTCAATGAGAGAGATATGTCCGTTCCAGTAGATCACTTTAGTTATGGTTTTAATAATAGAATGTAATTTTTCTGGTGTACATCCTGTCAGATATTGGTTCTCATTGTCGTATACCATGCATCTAAAATTGTGGTTTTCAAACCATTTGAGAAATAGTTCGATCGTGACTACGTCTTCATCAGTGTGTTGTGTATAGTCTTTGTTGAAAAAATCTCTGTACAATGACTCGTAGGTCATTGGTGGTCTGGGGATACAAAGTTTTGTGTGATACTTGTCATATGATTCCTTTAAATATTGTAGAATAACCTGAAATGCACATGTGTGTGGAGGGAGATCAAATAGACCAGGTTGTGTAATTGAATCTCGTAGTGTGTCTTTCCCTTCAACTTTAATTTCCCGTGTCAAATATTTGTTGTCGCAACATACGTTTACATTGTTTTGTATGATTCTGAATTTGAAGGGAATTATGGAGTCTTGGGCGCTTGATTCGTTTGAAATAATTTGAATACAATTTGTATTGTAAAGGATTTTTAGCATGTATCCTGCTGCATCTGGGTCATCCTCCCCGATTTTGTTAATAAAATCAATATAATCAGGAAACATTTCGTAATCTGTCCCTTGTAGATTTGTAAGCAGTTCATAGTATCTTGATGTTGTAGGAATTATGAAGCCTTCAAGCCTTTCAATATGCAACGTTTTGCCTGATGGAAAGTCTCTGACTGGATTCCAAGCTTTTGAAAATGATGTTATTTCATGGTCATACATATGGTTCCTTATGCCGGCTTCTTGTTTTTTTTTTGAAGCTACATCAAAGCTATAACACATAATTCGTACAACACGTTTCTCGTACTTACTCTCCTCTAACTCTCTCTCCCTTTTTTCCTTTTTCTGCAAATAGCGTTCCCTATCATACTGCTTCTTCTTTTGCCTACTAGCCTTCTTTTCCTTTGCTTCATGATGTTCCTTCTCGACTCCAACAGCATCATAGAAATCCTCTAGTGATTCGTAGCCCTCTGCTATCACATTTTTTTTTGTAATCCTGCGTGGAGCTTCCCCTGTTACCATGTGCTTCTTGTAAAATTTTACCAAAGTTTGTCGTGATGCCATTATATGTTTTGCTATAATATTATCTATGGAATTTATCTTTAAGCAACAATCTTAAAGAACTTTAAAAATAATAATTTGTATTTCATTTTTTTAATTCACTTACACAGACTCTGCCTTCAACATAGCCTTTCGTTCCTTCAATTTTGCATTATAAATCCGCGAACGTTCATTTCGTTGTGCACGGTATTCTGGGTCATTCTTATACCTTTCATTCTTCAATTGTTTTTGGCGCTCCCTGTACACATCATCTGTCTGATATCTTCTAACCATTGCAATGCGAGCCATATTGTTTACATGACTTCTATACTCTGGATCCTTCGCCATTTTCGTTTTGTGCATCAATGAGTTGTATTGAAAAAACTTAATCGGCTGTTGTTGAACGTCAGTCATCTTATACTGTATAATATATTATAATCCTTAAGTATTCAATTTCTTTAGGTCATCAACCTCGACTGATAAAGCCCTTATTGCACCAATTAGATGTGGTACAAGGGAGTTGTAATTGAGACCCAATCTCTCTTTCTCTGAGTCTAGGAATCTCACAGCTTCTGGACAAACGCCTATCACTTCTTGGGCATACAGCCCAATTTCCACTGCATTTTTAGCATCTCCCTTGAACGTGTATTTTGCCGGCTGCAAAGATTTGATCGCTTTCAATGACTCCTCAGGGTTGAGGTATTCAATATGATTTTTATATGACTTGTCAGCAGAAAGGTTAATGTATGATCCCGTCTGGTCAATCCTAGCTTTGGTCATGAATTCGAAGAGGAAATTGAATGATTCACTACCCCCATCGCTCAAGAAAGATATGCTCCCATTAATCTCCGACCCTGTGTCTGCAAAGTGAATCAAACCAGGCCCATTGGCTCCAGTCTGCGTTGGTAGTTCAAGACGACTCACCTTCACTCCGGGACCAATAGCAACAAAAGCGTTTTGTACATTCAATTGGTCTGTAAGATCATTGTAAGACCCTGAAAATAAGGGGGGCTTGTTTATAAGTGCGTTATAGTCTCCTGAAAAACTGTTGGTGATATTTTTGGTGTCTCTGGGCTGAGCAAATATATACTGAGAGGTGTTGTACATTAATTTATAACATAATTAAAACCATGAGGTCCAGAAAAAATGTGGGAAAACCAAAAACAAAAACAAAAACAAATACAATCAAACAAAGAGGGAATACTACAAACCAAAGAGCAACAACAATTAATGTTAAATTACCTGCTGATAGGACACTCCCTCGAATGATGGGATTCAACCCTTATGCATATGTAATAGAGATACCAAAACAACCCCATCAAAATATGATAGCTCAGGCTGTAAATGGGGTATCTGCTGTAGAACAGCTTGCTAGATCTGCGAGGGCTACCATGACTCAACAAAACACTGCACCAAAAAATGTTTTTCAAGGAACTAGGACGTATATAGACCACTTACCTAGACCACCTTCCTCTCGACCATCTCCGTCTAATGCCAATTATGCAGCACCTAAAAAACGGTATGATTTGAGGCGGTCACTAGATAGATTTGACTTCAGGCACGCATCACCAGATTCAAGTGGCCAATCTAAGAGGGAGGTGCTTGCAATTGCAACCGAATACCAAGAACGTTCTAATGAGCCTGGATTACAAAGACTACTTGACAAACGGAGAACCAAAAATCATTACATAGATATCTATAATTATCTGAAAGATGAACTTTGATTATTATCAAAATATAGAAAGTATACCGGTATAAACTACATGTCTGCATACCCAAAAAACCTCCAGTACATTACAAAACGGATCTCTAACTATAGTAGAGCAACTAAACGGCTGTCCACCCTTAATAGTACTTCTGCAACCAACAATGGTGTGATTACAGTCGACATGCCTTCCAACACTTTGATAGATACTGATAGCCTGATAATGAGTTTCAAAGCAATCACAGATACTGGGGGCATGCCAAGGAACATTGAATCAATCATACAAAGGTGCGACTTGGAAGTGAATGGGCAAGTGATAGGAAGGTTCTCCGATTATAATCAGCTTTTTAATATTATTGCTGATAAATCCTTTGGTGCAGATTGCCACAACAGACGTAAGATTGTCCAATCAGGAGGTGATGGTTCAGCTATTCCCATTGGTATTCCAAAATATTATTGCATTTGTAATTGGCTGACTCTCAATAGCTTTCAGCCCAGCATATTGGATACAAAACTCCTAGGGCAGGTTCGCCTTAGGATACAGCTAGATGGATCCAATTGTCTAATTGGGGGAGGACAATTTATTCTATCAGACATTTCATTCAGTGTTGATACTATCTCAATAGATGATGGGCTCTTTGATGCCGCACACAATGCCTTTCTGCAAAATGGAGGTGTGTATGAAATCATGTTCAAGAACTATTTTTCATTTTCATCAGCTGCATCAAGTTATAGCCAGTCCACCAAATTTAGTGTGTCGTCCCAGTCGGTGAATCGAGCTTGGGGAATGTTTGTAGACCAATCACCTACTGGAGCATTGGATGCAGTGACCAAAAACTGTAACACGTTCGTCAGGAAAGCGACTGGGATGCAAAGTGCTCAGTTCACTATCAATGGGACTTATTATCCAGATTTTAGGGCCAATGTTGGACAGTGTTTTTCGTTAACACAAAGTTCTTACAACCAATTACAGGACACCCTAGGAGGGTCAAGTCTCCTTTGTGATTCATTTGCAAGCTGGCGTGATAAATTCTTTGTACTCTCATGCAAGTTCTGCCACAATGATGATGAGTTCATGTCGGGCATTGACACAAGAGGGAACAGTTCGATTGGAGCATTCGAGTCTCAAGCCGTTAGTGGAGCAGCAGGCTCAGCCAACTTGACTGCAATGGTGTTTATTGAGTGTAGTAGCATGATCCGAGTGGCAGCGGGGAGGATGCTTGAGTTAATTCTAGAAATACAAATAATTATAAATGTAACAATAATATAAATGAATCCACTTCCTCAAAACATTACTAAAATCCATAGAATTGAGCCAATAGGAACAAAAACAGGTTTCCCCCAAACACAGACTGTGTTTGAAATAACTGATGGCATTTGGGATTTATCCAGTGTCAAGCTTTTGTTCACTTTTAATTCGGATGGTGTTGCACCCAGGGGAATAGATTGCTTAATCAGTTCATTATCAGTTTCGTTTGATGACGTTGAGGTCCAGTCCATCAACAATTATCATCATCTCACAAGACTAATGGCTGTTCATAACTCCCCTGCGAATTCCTCCAATATGCTAGGTAATGCTCAGGCTGTGGATTTAATTTCCATGTCAGATGATGAGCCATATGTTATAGACCGTTTCCATGGTATCTTAGGTACCAAGGACTGTGTAATCAAAGGCAGGGTTCGAATCTGTATTGTTTGGGCAGATGCTGCAGTATTGTTGAGAGACAATGATTCAACAAGCTATGAGATTTCCGATCTACACCTTATTGTTCGAAGTGAAATTCAAGACAATGTCACAGAACGTGTTGAATTTGACAACTTCTCATCCATGTTTCAACTCAATGAAAACGAAAACCAACAAACTAATATATACATTGCTTCCAGGGATATTGAGTATGCTATTGCAACGTTCATGACAGAAGATTTTCACTCCAAGACTTCAACCCAAGACTATAACGGGACAAGCTACTATTTTTCACATGGCATTCCAAGTATTCTAACAAATGATGCTCCAGTTTATGTTGGTATTAGTGTCAACAATATACCTGTTGCAGACCACCCAATAAACTATTTCAGGGCAAATGAATACTTGGACATGATTTTTGACAATGACAACAGATCAATGGAACACATGACTACATTGACAAAGGATGGTACCCTATTAATACGAAGTGCAAGTACTCTAGCAACTCGTCAGTGGGCCCTGGGTCTACCAATAGATGTAATGGATGAAGACATACCCTATAACATCACATTTCACAGCACTGGTAATATCAACACGAAGAACTATTCACTTTTATTCGTCAAGTACAACTCTCTTTTGGAGTTAGATACTGGTGAAAACGGCTCGAAATACTTTTTCACAAGGTAATTACATTACATTACATTACATTACATGTTAAAGTCTACTTGACACCGCGAGGGTGTATGAGACTCTGTGCTTTAAACAAAAAGAAAAAGCACCCACAAAGCAAAAACCCCATTACATCAGGGGTGTGTCGAGGACAAACAAACCAAACTCCCAACCACCGTTTTGGTGGCGTAGGTATTAAACCCCTTAGAGCCGGACCCAGATCTCAACCACTTACAGTGGCGGAGGTAAGAAGCTAACAAATGAGAAGTCACAAGAAGAAGAAAAAAAGGGATGATAAATTACGGTGCCACTAAGCAGTCCAGGGCTTCCTGTCTTGCTCTTCTACAAGTAGAAAGATAGTCGGCTAGGTTGCTCCAAAAAGACTTATAATAAATAAAATAATATATAAAATGGTAATATATAAAATGGATAAATATTTGCTACCTCTCTGTCTAGAAACATGGCCTAATAGAGCCATTCAATATGCTCAACCAGATACAAACTATGTAGGTAGGAGAATGATCCGACAACCGTTACATGAGACTGAGTTGCTGTGGGGTCGTCCTTTACCCAACAAGCCCCAAGCCATACATATCCTGAGGACATCTCCTGTGGTTCCAAAATTCCAGTGATCATTTGTAAATTCCAGTAATTTAACTAACTTGAAATTATATATGGAGGATATTGAACAACTCAGTAACAATTTGGAGGATGTGGAAGTGATTCAACCCAAAGCAAAGAGGGTCATGTCTGAGAACCAGAAAGAGGTACTAGCAAGAGCACGGTAAAAAGCTTGGGCCAAGAGAAAAGAATTAGGAGAAATCAGTAGACAAGAGAAACAGCTCCAGAAACAGGAGAAACAAGTAAAGCAACAAGAAAAGGCTACTGAGATGAAACTTCGTAAGAAGGCAGTCAATAAGAAACTGAAGACAACTATTGTTGTTAGAGATGATGACTCTGACGAAGACGAACAGGTGATAACAGATGATTCCCAGCCAGAATCAGAAGAAGTTGAAGTGAAACAGATGTCAAGACAAATTAAAAAACGCTTGAACGTTACAAAAGTTCCAAAAATAAGCCAGGAGGAAACTGTTGAACTGTTTAGACAGAAAATAATGAATGATGGGAAACGACTGGCTTATCAATCACTCTTCCCTGGGTCACAATGCCCTTTTTAGTAAAATATTATGTCCTGTAAAAATAGATGAATATCACAGAAAACGCAGTCAGTAATTTTATTCATAAAAAACTCGTTTATAAGCCAAACACTTGCCCACAATGTTTAAACACGTCCCTGCCACGCAACTATTTTGTAGCCCTTTTCATTGGAAGCCGAGGGACTGGTAAAACATATTCTGTTTGCCAATTATTGAAACAATATGAGCTTGCGGGTTTTGATAAAAACCAAGCTATGAGAGTTATTGTTTTTAGCCCCACGCATGATGCAAATCCAGTATTCAATTGTCTGAAGATTGATCCTTCTGATATTGTAAATGATTACAGTGACTCCAAGCTTTTAGAAGTTATAGAAGACATCAAACAAGAAAAACAAAACACTGCAGAATACAAGGAAGATTTGCAAGTTTGGTCAAAGTTTTTCAATGGAAAAATAGATGCATAGACATTTGATGAGATAGATTTTCTTGAGAGAACTGCATACCAAAAGCCTACTTGTAGATACCCAAACGGTGCAATAAATTATTTTGTATAGGATGATCTGGTGGTTAGTAGTGCATTCAAAAGTGTGGGTAAATCAGCATTGACAAACTTGGTTTTGAAGAACAGGCATTTGGGTATAAACATCATGATTTGCTCACAGAATTTGAAAGCTATACCCAAGAGCATCAGAACTAATACTTCATTGTTCGTTTTATTCAAGTTTGCATCAACCAAAATATTGGCAGATCTTCATGATGAAGTAAGTTCTACTCTCGACTTGAAGAAGTTTTAGAGGCTGTATATACATGCAACACAGGATGAGCATGACTCTCTTGTTATAGATTTCACAGGAGACAAACTAAATAGGTTCAAGAAAAACTTTGATATTGTTCTGAACCTGCAGTACAACATTTTATTTTTTCTAACTGATTGTTAAAGAATGGCCTCTTTGACACAAGAATACAAGCAAACAAATGAATACACAAACTTCAGAGCTGCAATTTTAGACATGTCTCCTGGTCTCCCTGAATACTTGGTAGATGTAGCTATTTCTGTACATATCAATAAACCATTGTTGTACAGGGACAAGAAAGCTATCAGGAAAGACTTGCTGAATAAAATTAAACCTGTTTCTGGTACTGAGGTTTTAGATGGCTTGGTTACAATACAAAATGTTACAGTATAATATATCACATCTTATAAAATGTCTCCACCTGTCTTGAAAACACAATTGTTGTACATATCAAGCACGTTTCGAACAAGTGGAACGCCTGACAATTTCACAACATCATTGCCTGCAGGAGTCCTGCAAAATCCCTATGGAGGGAGGACGAAAGTCACAGTTGCAGATGTCATCATCAACAGGTGTTTTTATTCGATTAGAGCAAGTAACAATGACTTTATTGTTGACAACAATGGTACCAAGACATCAATCAGAATTCCAATTGGGAACTATACCCTTGATTCTTGGCTGACAGAATTGGGTGTGTTGCTTACGGGATGGACAATAACCCATAATGAAACAAACGGGCTTTGTATATTCAACCCTCCTGGGCCAGGGTATTCATTCGAATTCAAAGATAAAAGTACCCGAATGAAAAAAATCTCCAGATTTTACCCGAATGAAAAAATTACAATTTTTTTGATACCCGAATGAAAAAAATTACAAAATACCCGAATGAAAAAGATTACAAATTTTACCCGAATGAAAAAAATTATTTTTGATTGAGGGATTAGCCTGTCAAAAATGTCCGTGTGTGTGTGTGTCCGTCACAACCTACTTTTCAGGTTTCACTTCAAATCACAAAAAAACGAAACATTATATAAGATATCCCAAATATAAGACATTTTGATTCGGGACGCGCCTCCAGGCGCCCTTTATTTGATACCCGAATGAATAAATGTATTTTTGATTGAGGGATTAGCCTGTCAAAAATGTCCGTGTGTGTGTGTGTCCGTCACAACCTACTTTTCAGGTTTCACTTCAAATCACAAAAAAACGAAACATTATATAAGATATCCCAAATATAAGACATTTTCATTCGGGACGCGCCTCCAGGCGCCCTTTATTGAGGGATTAGCCTGTCAAAACTGTGTGTCCGTGTGTGTGTCCGTGTGTCACAAACTACTTTTTCAGGATTCACTTCAAATCACAAAAAAACGAAACATTATACAACATATAACAAGTATAAGACTTATTGATACCGGACATATTCTCACGAGAACACATATGAGCATCGCAATTCAAGAAAAGGAGCTAAGGTTTGTGCTTTTTGGGCCAAAAGCGACAATTATTGGGTAACATTTGTTATCATTTCAAATTCGTACCATCCAATCATGTGCGCATACATAGGTTTGGGAATGGAATTGTCGTCAAAAAATCTAGGCGAAACATGCAAGCATCACAATGGACGAAACATTCCCCTGGGGCACGGACTTCACCCACAACTCAGCCGCAGGGACGTGCGTGGGGTGGGCCTACGGGTGCGTGGGGTGTGCCGGGTGGGTAATGAAGCCACGCCAACTATGGTACTTCTAATTGTAATTCACGAAATGCTCATGTTTCCAGCCTTGCTAACTTGCACAATGAACAATTATAAGGGAAACGATTATATATCCATCTCACGCACTTGCTGAGCTTGGAATGAAGCACCTTCGTGTTGCAAACCTATGGAGGTACAAACGTTCGCATGGGGATTTCTCTGGGCGCCTGTAGTGTGAGGTTGCGGCAGCCAGCAGCGTGATCTGACACGTGTCAAGCCACACCCACTGGACCGGGACGACCTGGGGCACCTTCGAACTTGCCCACTAGCGTTCCCGCGCTTCCTAACCGTTCATTGGACGCATTAAGCTTTTGCGTTGTTGGAAACAAGGGTGCAGCGCCCATGCATGGCGACTTCAAGAACTGGCCGGCCGGGTGGGCACAAAACAACTGTGAGTGGGCTTGGCCTGGCCACGGTGGAAATCCTCCTCGCCCTGTCTTCCTGGCCTATTCAGTTCACGATTCTCGAACGTTATTCGCTTGCGACACGCGCTTAGGACTCGTCTTTGAAGAAGCATTAATTCTGATCGATACATTTCAACGTCAGTCTTCTCGTACAGCTCTAGCCTTTGCCCTTCAGTTCAACTCTAATACTCGCCCCATCGCCCCATCAAGCGCGCGCAGTTTCTACTGCGCCGGCATTTATCATCGAGATCTGTTATTAGAAATTGGTGGCCTAAATGGAATAGATAGATGAAAAGGTGCGTTGCTATAATCAAGCTTGATGGGGTTCCTTGCTTCGCATTGCAGCTTGGACAACATGGGAAGGTTCCATGCTGCCATCCCTTGCTCTAATTTGCATGGTTTATTCGTATGGTATGGCCTGGTGCAACAAACACTGGTTTGTTAGGTTTAGCAACACACAACATCATCCAACCATGCATGGTAGGCAATGTTACAATGGGGTGTAGGGCCTCACAAATCCACCCACAATACAACCACACTACACCACACCACACCACACCACACCACGAACAGAACGCCACAAAGGAACAAAAGACACAATCAACAACACAATCAAACCAAGGACAACAACACCAACAAAACACAACAGAACACAACGGCACCACAAAGCACACAACGCAGAAACACCGCACGACAAAACTCAAACACAAAAGCACACAAATCACACACCACTACCACACCACACCACACCCATAAAAAGCCACAAAAGGACACAAAAGAACACAAAACGGACACAAAGGACACCAAAACGGACACGACAACACACAAAGACAACGTCACAACACCACACCACACAACACAACCACAAAACAACACACACCGCACCACGCTCACACACACACACACCACACCTACACCCACACCACACCACACCACACACCACACAATACCACGACACATAAAGACCACAAATCGAAACAAAACAACACGACCATTGATACGCCACGCTAACCACCACACCCACCCACACACACACCCACACCACAACACACCACACCGCACACCACCACCACACCGCACCACACCACACCATACCGCGAACAAAAGGCACAAATCGACACAAAACACAGCCATTGATACGCCAAGCAAACACACCACACCAAGCAACACCACACCACACACCCACCACACACACCACGACCACACCCCACCAACACCAACAACACCACCACCACCACCGCACCACAACGACCACAACCCCACAGCGACACCAGCGCCACGACCAGCGGCGCACAAACCACACCACACCACACCACACACACCCACACCGCACCACACCACAACCCACACCTAACCACACCAACACCAACACCACACTTCACCCACACCAAGCCTACCTCATCCACACCACACCACACCACACCACACCACCCACCACACTCTAACCACACCACAAAACACCCACACCCACACAACACCACACCACACCACCACCGCACACACACCACCCACACCGGCACCATACCCAAGGGACACCCAACATGGCAAAATCGACACAACAAAAACGATATGTACGCCACGCAACAACACACCACACCACACCACACAACACCATACACGACAATAACGACACAAATCGAAACAAACAACACCACATGATCCGCCACGCAACACAACCACACACCACACCACCCAACCATCACACGCACACCACACACACCACACCGCACCACACCACACCATACCGGGACACAAAAATGGCACAAATCGACACAAAAAACATGGCATCGATGACGCCACGCCAAACCACCACTAACCACACCACACCACACACACAACACCACACCCACACCACATACACCAAACACACACCACACCAAACAGCCACACCTTACCAAACACACAGCTACACCTCGCCAAACCACGGCCGCACCACAACACACCACCACACCTCACCACACACAACAACAAACACAGCACCACACACCACACACAACACACCACACCACACAACAACCAACACCACACACACACACACACCACATGTTCACCACAACCTCAAGCACTGCACCTCACCACACCACACCCCACACCAACAACACACCACACAACACCACAACCATTACCTCACCACACCACCCCAACCACACCACACCACACCACCACCGAACCCCACACCACAACGCACCATACCACGACACAAAATGGCACAAATCGACACAACACAACACGACCATGATACAGCCACGCAACACCACACCACCCGACACAACACCACACCACACCACACACACAACACCACCCATACCACGACTAAATACCACAACTCGAAACAAACAACACGACATGTACGCCCCGGCAAAACACCACACCACACCACACCACGACCACACCACACCACACCTCCACCACACCACACCACACCACACCACCCACACCACACCACCACACCACACCACACCACCACCGCACATCACAACACACCACATAGCCACCAATACCACGGACAACAAAATGGCAACAAAGCGACACAACACACAAACAACACAGACATGATACGCACGCCAACACCACACCACACCACACCACACCACACCATACCACGACACATAAAGACAAAATCGAAACAAAACAAACGACCCTGATACGCACGCAACACCACACCCCACACCACACACCACCACACCACACCACACCACACACCACACCACACCCACACCACACCACACAACACCGCACCCACCCACACCATACCACGACAAAAAATGGCACATCGACACAAAGAACCAACAGAACATGATACGCCACGCAAAAACAACACCACACAACACCACACCACACACACCACACACACCACACCACACCACACCACACCACACCACCCACACACCACCCCCACACGCCACAACACCTTACCACCACCACACAAGCCTAAACCTCGCCACACCCACGCTCACCAAACCACACCCACCCACCACCCACCAACACCACCACTCACACACACCACACCACACCGCACCACACACCACACACCACACCACACCACACCACACTCACCACACCCGCCTCACCTCCCAAACCCTCAAAAAACACCACACCACCACCACCCACACCACACCTCACACACCACACCACACCGCAACCACACCACACCACCACCGACACACCACACCACACACACCCACGCACCATTACCACGACACAAATGGCACAAAATCGACACAAACAACACGACATGATACGCACGCAACACCACACCACTCCACAACACCACACCACGCCACACACACCACAAAAACCCCCACACCACACCACACCACCACCACGCTAACCCACCACACCACACCAACCCACCCACACCACACCACACCCAAAGCACCCACACACACCGCACCACAACTAACAAACAAACACAGCCTACACCTTTCGCCCCCACACCACGCCTTCACACACCACACCAAACCACACCACCCACTGCCAGTGCAACCATACCACGCCTCACAATACCACACCACACCCACACCACACCTCACCACAACACCACCACCTCCACCGCACACACCACACACAACACACCCCACACACATCACACCACACCACCACAACACCACACCACACACACCCACACTTCCACCACACCAAGGCCTCATCACCTTCCCCACACCACCACAAACACAAACCCACACCCTACACAACACCACACCCACGCACACCACCATCCTCACCACAACCACCCACACCACACCACACCACACACACACCACACGCACCACACCAACCACCCCACACATACCACGTCACAAATCGGCACAAATCAACACAAACACAACACGAGATGATACGCCACGCCCACTCCCATCTCACCACACCACCCCACACACCACACCGCACTGCCGCCAACCCTGCCCACACCACACCACACCCAAACCACACCACACCACACCCCCCCAACCCCAACCAGCCCACACAAAACCACACCACACCGCACCGGACGACTGACACAAAAACGGGCACCCCCCCAAACGACACACCACCAAAGGGCACACAAACAACACGACCGGGGCAACGCCAAACCACATCCACAACCGCACCACGTATCCAACAGCACCACCACAACACCCACACACTACCACACCAGACCACAGACATCCGCACCACGACACACAACTATCCCCACATCCAAAACACACCACAACACATCCACACCACACCGACTCACACCACATACGCACGGCCCCACAAAACCTGTGCACCCAAACCACAACCATTCAACAAAATACCACGACCCAGCATCACCCGGAATACGACACGTAACACGACCACCGACATATACTCACGACCACGACACAACCACCCACCAGCACCACACACACCGAACCACACCACACCTAGACCAGACAACACGATAGGACCACCACAATCCAAGAATGCCACATCCCCACAAATTAACAACAACAATATCACCACAAACCACAACACAACACTATAACACAATTCACCCACAACACACGCACATTTTAACACTAGACACAACGCACCCAACACATCCAAACTACACCAAATTACACCCAAAACCATCACATCAATCGCACTCCAAATCACACCACAAATAATGGTGTCATATGGATATGGTGGTACTCGGTGGCATAGCTGGTATGTTTTCTGTACCTAAATGAATGGTTTATTATTATGGCTATGACATGAGTGCAGCGTAGCATGGCATGATATGGTTCTATACCTGCATGCATGGTAACTTGATTGTAGTATGGTGTGGTATGACATGGTTGGCATAAGCAATGGTATATTTGGTATGTCTGTCATGGTGCAAGCATAGCATGGCATGTTATGGTTCTTTGTACCAACATTTGCACGATACAAAGGGTCTTTATATTAGTTTAGTTTGTGGCTCTGGCATGGTGTAGCATGGCATGGTATGGTTTAAACCTACATGCATGTTTATCGCATTGGGATCGTATGGTGTGTATGGCATGGTGTAGGATAGCATGGCTATGGTCAAGGTGTATTCCTAGAGGCATGCATACAAATGTTTAATGGTGCGCGATTGCATGCGATAGAAAGCATGGTATGGGCTCTGGCCTACAGGCATAGTATATTGGGATGGCATGGCATGGTGCACCATAGCTGGCATGGAGGTCATTGGTTTATATACCTTTAATGTAGTTAGTAGCTTAGGCTCTGAGACCACACACTTAGGTTCCACGTGTCTCATTGTACATTAGTTTGGCTACTCTCCATCTGTGCTGCTGATCCAAGCAAAACTCTGCACCCAAAACAGTTGGCGTCAGTAGTTGGAGTGCAGCATGACTAGAGAGTATCAGCATTGCAGCGGTATGATCCTTCCAAAGTTGTTTTCCACCCTGTGGTGTAGCTTATTCATGCTATGAGGCACCTACTTACTACAATACTGGAATACTCCAGCTCCCCCTCTCACTTTCTCGCGTTTGAATATCAACTATTCTCTGAATATTTGCCCCATGTAGCCGTGGACTTATATATGTGTTCAGGGTTAGTTGATTAGTGGTTTGAATGCCAGTGGTTGACCCCATAATTCAGATGCAACGTGCCCAGGCGTCGAGACTAGTGTTCATCTCTAACGCACGCCAGGGAAACGCCTCCCAGCCGACTTACAATCCCATGGCAAAAAACATGGGTCCGACCGCAAATGCACACTGCGAAATCGTAATATAGATGTTGTACTAGGAACAGCGGCTTTGTGTTGCTGGGGGTCCCGAATTTGAATTTCCATTAAATGTGGGGAATGAAGCCACATCAAGCTGTATGCGGCGGACCAAACCAAATTAAACTAATTACCTTAATTGAGTATCATTTCGTGTGCACAAACTGCTTTGCAAACAAATGTCCATCTACACAGCACAAGGTACAGGAACTTTAATACGCCTTCAAATTTAACAACCCTAACAAATGCAATTGTCGTAGTAAACGAAGCGACTCCAGAGATTCAATTCAACTAAATCAAAAGATATTGAATTCAACCCATGAAATGCCAATTCAAATCAATTAATGCATTAATGGTTTGTGTGTTACCAAAAAAGTCAATACAAACACAATTTTATTAGATCAAATTAATGAAATCAATTTGGAATGAATTAATCAAGTAATGAATAATGAACTAATGAGTACAATTTAAATGTTAATTGTATAATATGCAAAATCAATGGCGTGAATGAAGGATAGTACGTAGAAGGAATTCTAAGCAAGGGAAAGAAGGGGAGGGAGCAGTTTAAGTCGGTATTATGAGTAAGGAATACAAGGGTAGGTTATTAAGTAAACAAATTATACAATATAAAAGTATAACAATTAAAATTTTCATGAAATACGATTCATTTCAAAACATTTTATTCGGGACGCCGCCTCCAGGCGCCCGTCAATTTTTACCGACATCGAACATAAAAACTTATCTTTTGATTGAGGCATAGCCTCGTAAAAAATGTCCAGTGTGTGTCGTGTGTCCGTCAAACCTATTTCAGGTTTCATCTCAAATCACAAAAACGAAAACATTAGATAAGATATCCCCAAATAAAGACATTTTCATGTCGGGACGCGCCTCAGGCGCCCTTATACTCCGAATGAACAAAATTTAATTTGATTGAGGATTAGTCTCCGTCAAAAAAATGTTTCCAGTGGTGTGTGCGTTCCGTCTTTACAACTACTTTTCAGGTTTCACTTCAAAAAAACAAAAAAACGACCACATCCTATATAAGATTATCCCAAATAATAGACATTTTCATTGGGCGCGCTCCGGCGCCCTTTAGGATTACCCGATGAAAAATGGATTTTGATTGTATTTTTTTTATGGGAATTAGCCTGTCCAAACTATGTGACCGTGTGTGTGGTCTGTTCCGTCACAACCTACTTTCTCAGGTTTACTTCTCAAATCACTCTAAAAAAAAACGAAAAACTTGTTATAAGATATCCCAAAACTTTAGACCATTTTCATTCGGACTGGCGCATCCAGGCGCACTTTATTGATTGAGGGATAGCATCGTTGTCAAAAAACTGGTGTCCGGTGTGTGGTGTCACAACCCCTAACTTTTCAGGTTTCACTTTACATCATCAAAAAAAACCGAAACATTATATTAAAATTATACACAACCCGTATAAGACTTATTGACCTGATCCGGAAATATCTCACGAGACCACATGGTTATGAGCATAGAATTCAGGAACAAGGATTTTGCTAAGGTTGTACTGTCTTGGGCCCAAAAATACTGTCGACACTATTCATTGGGTTAACATTTGTTATCATTTCAACTGTTACCTATCCAATCTTATGTGCGCCATGCACTGGTTTGGCTTGGAATGGGAATTGTTCTCTCACCGTCAAAAAAATCGAGGAGAAACATGTACGCATCCACATGGACGAAACAGTTCCCCTAGGGCACTTGACTAAGATTAGCTACGGACTATGACCCAACAACGCTATTTTTACCCCGACAGGGTCCAAGTGCGTGGGCGGTGGGTGGGCCAACGTATATTTACTGTGTAATTCCTAAATCGCGTAATCGTCATGTTTCCAGCAGCCTCGCGAGCTGGCACGATTAACAATAATATGGGAAACGATTACATATTCCATGTCACGCACTTGTCGGAGCCTTGTAATTATCACTTGGGGGCCGACCTTCGTTTTGCAAACTATGGAGGTGCAAAATGTTCGTCATGGGCAGATCCCAGGTTGTTGCTAGGCACCCGTTGCCGCACTTGACCCGACCAGCCGCTGCGGCCGTCTTCAAACCAGTTCCCTGGATAATCCTTCTCTGGGCTGGTCTGGTGGGGCGTCTTGGTCGGTGGTGGCAAATCGTCCTCTTCACCAGGGATTCGACCAATGCTCTTTCTCCCTCCTCGCCCTTTCAATCCGAGGCGAGATAGGTGCGCATGTTTGTCGGGATCATCTTTTTCGCTGATAATTTCAGACCCATTCAGACAATTTTCGTTCTACCACTTCGCTTTCCGATCTGTCGCTGCAACCCGCCAGATTTGTTCCACCTGCTCCTTTCTGCCATGCGGACCTTTGTATTCCTCGAATGTTCTCAACGGCTAGGCCACGAGTTTTCTAAATGGCAAGGCCACGACCTCAATAACCCCCCAGAATCCATTGGCACCAATATCCACTCGCCCAGCAATCCATCGTAATTGGCGGTCTTAATGGAACGAAAGACAAATCGCAAGGTGCGAGCCAGAATCAAGCTTAATGGGGTACCCTGCTTCGCATGTGCCAGCTGAGACCACTTACCACAGCAACACACCACACCGCACCACACAAACCGCACCACACCACGCCGCACACCCACACCACACACCCACACCACACCAACACCCACACCACACCACAACCACACCACACCACACCACACCACACCACACCACACCACACCACACCAACCACCACACCACACCACACCACCACACACCACACCCACCCCACCACACCACGCCCAACCACCTCACCCACACCCACACCAACCACCCCACCACCACACCCACACACCACACACCACACCACACCACACCCACCACACCACACCACACCACACCACACACACCACACACCACACACACACACCCACACCACACCCACCACACACACCCACACACCAAGACACCGGACAACTACACGACCACCATACCACGACACGGAAAACGAAAACAAAAAGTTGGACAAAATAACATACTTACCGGAAGGAGGACACCACGGAAAACAGACTAACAACGCCACACACCGCAAACAACAAACGCAGAGACACAACAACAGAAAAATATCCACACAACAAAAATACAACACACCACGAAAGACAAGAAAGGGCCAAATAACATAACCAAATCACACCACCACAAAACACATCACCACACAAAACCACACCGCACAACACTAACACAACAATCACACAAAAAAACACAGGGCCACAGAAAAGAACACCACAACAATGCCACACCAAACGCACAACACACCACACGGCTACATAATAAAAAAAAACAACAAAAAGAACAACACAAACAACAAAAAAACAAAACCGGAAAACTCATACTAAAAACATAAAATAAAAAAACAGAAAACT